>SJXQ01000384.1:13957-69158 GCA_006408695.1 Aepyceros melampus
CAGATAACCATGATGATGTGGTCACTCACCTAGAGCCAGACATTTTGAAGTGCAAAGTTAACTTGGCCTTAGGAAGCATTACTACAAAGCTAGTGAAGTTGATGAATTCTAGCTGAGCTAGTTCAGTTCCTAAAAGATGATGCTGTTAAAGTGCTGCACTCAATATGCCAGCAAATTTGGAAAACAGCAATGGTCACAAGACTGGAAAAGGTCAGTTTTCATTCCAATTTCAAAGAAAGGTAGTGTCTAAAAATGTCCAAACTAATGTAAAGTTCATTCTCATTTCACAAGCTAGCAAAGTAATGCTTAAAATCCTTTAAAATAGGCTTCAACGGTATGTGAAATGAGAACTTCCAGATGTACAAGTTGTATTTAAAAAGGCAGAGGAACCAGAGATCAAATTGCCAACATATGTTGGATCATAGAAAAAGTAAGGGAATTCCAGAAAAACATCTACTTCTGGTTCATTGATTACATTAGAGCCTTTGAATGTGCAGATCACAACAAACTGTGGAAAATTCTTAAAGAAATGGGAATACCAGATCACCTTACCTGTCTTCTAAGAAACCTGTATCAGAAAGCAACAGTTAGAACCAGACATGGAAAAATGGACTGGTTCAAAATTGAGAAAGGAGGTCATCAAGCTTGTTCATCAATGAGTTCATTATCGTCACCCTGCTTACTATGCAGAGTACATCATGCTAAATGCCAGGCTGGATGAATCACAAGTTGGAATCAAGATTCCTGGGAAAAATATCAACAACCTCAGATATGCAGGTGATAGCACTCTAATGACAGAAAGCGAAGAGAAACTAAACAGCCTCTTGATGAGGGTAAAACAGGAGAGCAAAAAAAGTTGGCTTAAAACTCAATATTCAAAAAACTAAGATCATGGTGTCCAGTCCCATAACTTCATGGAAAACAGATGGGGAAAAATGGAAACAGTTACAGATTTTATTTTCTTGGGCTCCACAATCACTGTGCATGGTGACTGCAGCCATGAAATTAAATGATACTTTCTCCTTTGAAGGAAAGCCATGACAAACCTAGAAAGTATATTAAAAAGTAGAGACATCATTTTGCCAACAAAGGTCCATCTAGTCAAAGCTATGGTTTTTCCAGTAGTCATGTAAGGATGTGAGAGCTGGACCCTAAAGAAGTCTGAGTGTCAAAGAATTGATGGTTTTGAACTGTGGTTCTGGAGAAGACTCTTGAGAGTCCCTTGGACTGCAAGGAAATCAAGTCAATCCTAAAGGAAATCAGTCCTGAATATTCATTGGAAGAGAAAAGCATATATCCAACTGAATGCAGAGCTCCAAGAATAGCAAGAAGAGATAAGAAAGCCTTCTTAACTGAACAATGCAAAAACAACATGATAGGAAAGACTAAAGATCTCCTTAAGAAAATCAGACATATCAAGGGAACATTTCATGCAGTGATAGGGATGACAAAGGATAGAAACAGCAAAGACCTAACAGAAGCAGAAAGGAGTAAGGAAAAGTGGCAAGAATACACAGAAGAATTATTTTTAAAAAAAAAAGGTCTTAATGACCCAGATAACCATGATGATGTGGTCACTCACCTAGAGCCAGACATTTTGAAGTGTAAAGTTAACTTGGCCTTAGGAAGCATTACTACAAAGCTAGTGAAGTTGATGAATTCTAGCTGAGCTAGTTCAATTCCTAAAAGATGATGCTGTTAAAGTGCTGCACTCAATATGCCAGCAAATTTGGAAAACAGCAATGGTCACAAGACTGGAAAAGGTCAGTTTTCATTCCAATTTCAAAGAAAGGTAGTGTCTAAAAATGTCCAAACTAATGTAAAGTTCATTCTCATTTCACAAGCTAGCAAAGTAATGCTTAAAATCCTTTAAAATAGGCTTCAACGGTATGTGAAATGAGAAATTCCAGATGTACAAGTTGTATTTAAAAAGGCAGAGGAACCAGAGATCAAATTGCCAACATATGTTGGATCATAGAAAAAGTAAGGGAATTCCAGAAAAACATCTACTTCTGGTTCATTGATTACATTAGAGCCTTTGAATGTGCAGATCACAACAAACTGTGGAAAATTCTTAAAGAAATGGGAATACCAGATCACCTTACCTGTCTTCTAAGAAACCTGTATCAGAAAGCAACAGTTAGAACCAGACATGGAAAAATGGACTGGTTCAAAATTGAGAAAGGAGTTCATCAAGCTTGTTCATCAATGAGTTCATTATCGTCACCCTGCTTACTATGCAGAGTACATCATGCTAAATGCCAGGCTGGATGAATCACAAGTTGGAATCAAGATTCCTGGGAAAAATATCAACAACCTCAGATATGCAGGTGATAGCACTCTAATGACAGAAAGCGAAGAGAAACTAAACAGCCTCTTGATGAGGGTAAAACAGGAGAGCAAAAAAAGTTGGCTTAAAACTCAATATTCAAAAAACTAAGATCATGGTGTCCAGTCCCATAACTTCATGGAAACAGATGGGGAAAAATGGAAACAGTTACAGATTTTATTTTCTTGGGCTCCACAATCACTGTGCATGGTGACTGCAGCCATGAAATTAAATGATACTTTCTCCTTTGAAGGAAAGCCATGACAAACCTAGAAAGTATATTAAAAAGTAGAGACATCATTTTGCCAACAAAGGTCCATCTAGTCAAAGCTATGGTTTTTCCAGTAGTCATGTAAGGATGTGAGAGCTGGACCCTAAAGAAGTCTGAGTGTCAAAGAATTGATGGTTTTGAACTGTGGTTCTGGAGAAGACTCTTGAGAGTCCCTTGGACTGCAAGGAAATCAAGTCAATCATAAAGGAAATCAGTCCTGAATATTCATTGGAAGGACTGATACTGAAGCTGAAGCTCTAATACTTTGGCCACCTTATATGAAGAACTGACTCATTGGAAACAACCCTGATACTGGGAAAGATTGAGGGCAGGAGGAAAAGGGGACAATAGAGGATGAAATGGTTGCATAGCATCAACCATCAATAAACATGAGTTTGAGCAAACTTGGGGAGATTGTGAAGGGTACGGAAGTGTGGCATGCTGCAGTACATGGGGTGGCAAAGAGCTGGACACAACTTAGTGCTGAACAGCAACAAATCAACATTAAACTCTACAGAGGACCTATATGTTCTTTCTGCATACTGATAACATAATTATGAAAATTACACTTATTTTGGGCCACAAACGAGAAACTTCAACAAGTACACTGAATAAGCAAGCACATATTTAGAACATGTAGCACTCTGCTGTGGTCCTTAAGTGGACATATCTGTGCTCACAAATGTACCTAGAAGGAAAGAGCCTCCTGGGGCTAAGACCTTTTATGCCTTTGAGGGTTACAGTTATAACGTAGCTGATGACACAGGCTATGATGCCTGACCAAAACCAAATGGAAGGAAAGGCACAGAGGAGTCTTAGAGAACTCACTGTAACAGGAAAACAATAATTTAGGAACAGCTTCTCTGCCCCAAAAACTGGATGGAGAGGAAGTTTTTGATATATGCAGAACAACTGACGTCACAATCTCTTCCAGTTCAATCATCCTATTGGCAGGGTTGTGTGTCTGGAAAATGGGTGCCAAGTGAATTCAAAGAGCATCACTAAATTAGTTAATCCTGAGAGCTCATCTGTGGCATGGAGACCCCTTAATTAAACATAACACTGGAGGAAGGAACATGTCTCCTCTTCCAGAAACCACTGGACCAAGGTATAAATACCTAGCAACAGTTCGTACAGTTACAAAGCACAGTTGATATGTGTGACCGAGACGTGCCCATCTCTTCTGACTAAAACAGCTTTCTCAGGAGGCAACAATAAGCCTTTTATATGGCTGCTATACCAAGTTCTAAAAATTATGAGTGACTCACTTTTATAGGGAATAAGTATTTTAAAACCATGCTTCTTACTAGGAAAATTGAATCTCATTTTTCAAAATTATGCAGCACAACAGCAAGTCATTAGTAAGCTGTCTTTTATATTTTGTGAAAAGACATTGGAAGAAAGTAAGGAAAAGTCTTTATTGGAATTGAGCAGAAAAATGAATTCTAATGTCTTTAGACATTAATCAAGCGTAAATTGGGAGAGCTCAAAATGTTACTGATACTTTTTTAGTTAAATCACAGTGGCTCTGAATATTTACTTCTAATGGAGGAAAGCCAGTGCATGAATATAAAAGGAGTTTATTAAACAAATGTCACTTTAATTTGTTTCTAGAATATCTTGATGTGACCTTCTGGTGGTTGACTCATGATTCTTATTTTGTTTTATTCATGCTAAAATTAAGATAAGCTTCATTTTAAAGGGCAGAAAACGTTGGTTTTGGAGAAACTACTGATATATGAGGGTAGCAAGGAGAAGCCAGTGAGGGATTAAGAAAGAGTATATCAAACAGGCCTTTAACATTTATTTTCAATACTGAAAAACAAAAGTGTTGATAAGACTGACTCACTTTTTAAAAATCATGTTTCATTTAAAACCATCTCCTCAACTAATTTATCATGACCCTTAAACTTTGCCCTAGGTAAATTATCCGGCTCTCTCCTTGGGGCTCTCATTATTATATTTTCTATAGACATCATACATAGTACTTGTAATAGCATGTATGTCTCTTTTTTTTTAACATACTCATGTATCCATCAACTATATTATAAACCCCTTAAAAGAAATAATGTCTTATTTATCTTTCTATCTACAATGCTTATATAAAGATATGGAGAGAACAAATGCATAAATACTTTACCTAACTTCCTGGATTTCTCTTTCTTCCATTAAAAATATGCACAGATTGTGTATACCTGCAATAACTTAAAATTCTGCAGTTCAGAATTTTATAACTTGAAGTATTGCTACATGGATCAATTTTGAACCCAACATGAGTATCTCTTCATCATCAAGATAGTAACCAGAATTTATAATTTTGTCAATGACGGTGGGTGCCCTGTCTAAAATGTAGTATTGAAATTTATGAATCACAAGTGGAACCTGAAGAAACAACTATTTAAAATCCATATATTAATATAATTTCAATTTTGCAAGAGGTAGATCTAAAATCAATGTAAATAATTGTGTTCCTTTGTTATCTAAAAAGCCTATTAGTCTATCCTTTCTTTACATACAAGTGAAACAAATGTGACTTTGCAAGAAACTAGAATATTTTGCTTACAAACTTGAGTCTGAAAATCTAGCAATTAAAAGAAATTAAAATTGCTATGCAACTGTTTCAACTGAGCTTTTGTTTTGATGATACTGCAGCTTCACTGGGGGGAATGTTTGTATCCCATATGGGATCAGACATGGTAAACTATGGAGTATGGATCAGTTTGGTTCAGTCACTCAGTCGTGTCTGACTCTTTGCCACCCCAGGTACTGCAGCACGCCAGGCTTCCCTGTCCATCACCAACTCCAGAGCTTGCTCAAACTCATGTGCATTGAGTCAGTGATGCCAACCAACCGTCTCCTCTTCTGTTACCCCTTCTCCTGCCCTCAATCTTTCCCAGCATGAGGGTCTTTTCCAGAGTTAGTTTTTCACATCAGGTGCCAAATTACTGGAGTTTCAGCTTCAGCATCAGTCCTTCCAATGAATATTCAGGAGTGATTTCCTTTGGGATTGACTGGTTTGATCTCCTTTGCAGTCCAACAGACTCTCAAGAGTTTTCTCCAACACCACAGTTCAAAAGCATCAGTTCTTCAGTGCTCAGCTTTCTTTATAGTCCAACTCTCACATCCATACATGATGACTGGAAAAACCATACTGTGACTAGACAGACATTTGTTGGCAAAGTAATGTCTCTACTTTTTAATATGCTGTCTAGGTTGGTCATAGCTTTTCTTCCAAGGAGCAAGCATCTGTTAATTTCATGGTTGCTCTCACCATCTGTAGTGATTTTGGAGCCCCCCCAAATTTCCATTGTTTCCCCATCTATTTGCCATGAAGCGATGGGACTGGATGACATAATCTTCATTTTTTGAATGTTGAGTTTTAAGCCAACTTTTTCACTCTCCTCTTTCACCTTTATCAAGAGGCTCTTTAGTTCTTCACTTTCTGCCATAACTATGGTGTCATCTGTGAATCTGACATTATTGATATTTCTCCCAGCAATCCTGATTCCAGCTTCTGCTTCATCCAGCCTGGCATTCCACATGATGTACTCTGCATGTAAGTTAAATAAGCAGGATGACAATATACAGCCTTGACATACTCCTTTCCCAATTTGGAACCAGTCTGTTGTTCCATGTCTGGTTCTAACTAACTGTTGCTTCTTGACCTGCATACAGATTTCTCAGGAGGCAGGTCAGGTGATCTGGTATTCCCATTTCTTTAAGAATTTTCCACAGTTTGTTGTTATCCACATGGTCAAAGGCTTTGGTGTAATCAACAAAGCAGGACTAGATGCTTTTCTGGTATCTTGCTTTTTCAATGATCAATGGGTGTTGGCAATTTTATCTTTGGTTCCTCTGCCTTTTCTCAATCCAGCTTGAACATCTGCAAGTTCACATTTGATATACTGTTGAAGCCTGGCTTGGAGAATTTTGAACATTACTTTGCTAGTGTGTGAGATAGTACAATTGTTTGATAGTTTGAACATTCTCTGGCATTGCCTGTCTTTGGGATTGGAATGAAAACTGACTTTTTCCAGTCTTGTGACCACTGATGAGTTTTCCAAATTTGCAGACATGTTGAGTACAGCACTTTAACAGCATCACTTTTAGGATTTGAAATAGCTCAACTGAAATTCCATCACCTCCACTAGCTTTGTTCATAGGGATGCTTCCTAAGGCCCATTTGACTTTGCATTCTAGGATGTATGGCTCTAAGTGAGTGATCATACCACCATGGTTATCTCAGTCATAAAGATCTTTTTTGTATAGTTCTTGTGTATTCTTGTCACCTCTACTTAATATCTTCTGCTTCTGTTAGGTCCATACAATGGAGAAACTCTATACGGTCAGTAAAAACAAGACCAGGAGCTGACTGTGGCTCAGATCATGAACTCCTTATTGCAAAATTCAGACTTAAATTGAACAAAGTAGGGAAAACCACTCGACCATTCAGGTATGACCTAAATCAAATCCCTTATGATTATACAGTGGACGTGAGAAATAGATTCAAGGGATTAGATCTGATATCAGAGTGCCCAAAGAACTATGGACAGAGGTTCATGACATTGTATAGGAGGCAGGGATCAAGACCATCCCCAAGAAAAAGAAATGTAAAAAGGCAAAATGGTTGTCTGAGGAGGCCTTACAAATGGCTGAGAAAAGAAAAGAAGCAAAAGGCCAAGGAGAAATGGAAAGATATACCCATTTGAATGCAGAGTTCCAAAGAATAGCAAGGAGAGAAAAGAAAGCCTTCTTCAGTGATCAGTGCAAAGAAATAGAGGAAAACAATAGAAGGGGAAAGACTAGAGATCTCTTCAAGAAGATTAGAGATACCAAGGGAACACTTCATGCAAAGATGGGCACAACAAAGGACAGAAATTGTATGGGAGTATGGATATTAGCTCCTTTCTCTCAGATACAGGCAGAGTCACCTGCAGGAGATAAGAAACCAAGATAAAGGGGACTACAGGAAAGACATGTACTGATCTTCATTCTCAGATAGAGACTGTAAGAAAACAGAACCCACTCTGGCAAAATTCAGCCAGGCTTGGATGCTGATGCCCTAAATATTTTCACTGGATGTGTATGACTTCAAGGGTTTGCTCTTCTGC
Organism: Aepyceros melampus; assembly: GCA_006408695.1. Lineage (NCBI taxonomy): Eukaryota > Metazoa > Chordata > Mammalia > Artiodactyla > Bovidae > Aepyceros > Aepyceros melampus. The sequence continues at coordinate 21,669 of SJXQ01000384.1, forward strand.
CTACTGGAATACGTACTACAGTGAGTGAGATACGTTGGTGATACAGTAGAGTAAGACTTCTCTTCAAGGCCATTCCTACTTTCTTCTTTAAGTCATCTTAAGAAAACACAGATCCTCAGGTATGGTGAGGTGAGAAGAGGGGAAGACTTAGACTGGAGGAAGAATAGATTTTCAGTCTCATTTGGATTCAAGCATTTCAAGCCCTCTGGGTGGTGGAGTTAACCTGCACCCTGCCAAGTTGAGCAGTAGTTTAATTAAGTACAGAGGTTTCTTGTTAAGCATTCTCTGATCTCACTTAACACGTAAAGTCCTCCTGTTAAAATGTTATTCTCACAACCTCCCTCCTAACCTTTGTTCACAACTCAGTTTGAATGATGACTATCTGGGTTCTCAGTTGTGACTGTAACCAACATGATGACAGGAATTTTTTCAGCTTTGGATATCATTATATATACAGCGATGGTTACTTAGTGGCCTCTTGATAAATATTTGGAAATTACTTGAGGATGCATTGCCACATAGTCACATCACGGAAAACAATGATTTTGCACACGCTTTTCAGAGTAAAAATAAAACACTTAATTGCCACAGTTACCTAAATAATGTACTAATCATTTTAATTTGTTTGATGGACTATATTTTCAGGTATAATTGGGTTGGCTAGAAAGTTCTTTGGGGTTTTTAAAACATTTTATAGAAAAACATGAATGGACTCTTTGGCCAACACAACACTTGTAATTAGTGAAAGGTCTTCAGATACCTTCATTTTCCAGTAAAAGAATTTCATCTTTCAAGATCTTGCCTCTACAGACCAAATGTTTACTTTTAAAAATAATTGCTTTGCCTATATATTTATAGAAGTGCTTCCCCTATAAGATCTCACAATGTTGAATAAAATCAATATGAGATTGGGCCATGATGAAACTTAGAAGAATGGGTCAGCTTTCCATCCATTAACTGCTTAACCTTACTAGTCCCTATGACTTCCTGAAGCTACTTTTCACCTAAAAGCATCATTAACCTAATAATTTAACAATGATAATATAAATTGTGTCAAACCAGTTAAACTGGATTATACTCTTATTTATCTGACTTTTAGTATCCCAGAGAGAAACATCAACATAAAAAGACTTCAGTCAACATATTACTACTGTTTCCTTAAGGATGGGGGTATTTTAATGCTAATGTTAACAACAGACATCACCTTACTGCATTTAGCTTCCAAAATTTAAAGATTTTCTCAGTATCTTGCCTTTTAAAAGAAAATTATAGTAGTTTTGTGAGATCTCTAAGAGACCTATTCTTGCTGTACAGTTATTTCAAGTTCATTTTGTGGAAATGACTTGTGAATCCTGATTTGTTCTGGATCTCCATTTTATGTTTTCCAGTCGAAGGCATTATCAAAGAATATTAATCAAGCATCCTCTCAACTAAGATACTTTACTCATGTGAAGTAATGAAAGGAATAAATACCTTCCCCTCTTATGATAAATAGCAGAAAACAAGCAAACATGGAGAAAGTCAATTCCTATGTAGGTTGATAATTCCAGGGTCCCTGAGGAGTATAGAGGGGTCTGAAGTTCCCAAGGAAGAGAAAAGGACAAACTTCTTTTCTACAATGCTTTGTTTTAGTCAATATAACAATGTATGTTTCTCCTTAACAAGAAGGCTTTCTGACTACTCTTGTTACCTTAAAACAAGATTATGTCTTGTGTTTTGTTGTGGGATTAGGTCTGGTAAGATCTTTCTATTGTTAGTTTCAAGCTTGTTAATTTAAGATGGATGTTGTGGGAGTGGGTCTGGTAAAAGTATATAAGGCCTTGCTAAGACCAGTGAGTGGGGTGCTCTCTGTACCTCTTCTGATGTCTGTGTCTCTGTCCCTTTTTATGCTCAATAAAACCTCTGCCACACAAGGCCCTGAGTGGTCAAGCCTGGTCTCTGGTCCCAAAGCTAAATCAATCTCTTAGAAAGTTTCTCAAGGAATTCTGCCCCTGAATTAATTCAAGTTGGTTAATTTATTCATTCACTAATTCATCATTCCAGGCATGTTGCAAGCAACTACTAAGAGCCAGATATTGGACTAACTGAAATATAGACTCAGAAACTTCCCCTCCCTATAGAATATGTTATGCAAAAGTTTTTTTGACTGAAATGATGGAATGTTCATTTCAATCATGTTTTACAGTGCCTAAGATATTAAGCTTGAGAAACATTAAAATAACCATTAAAAAGGATAGCTTCTAGTTTTTATTAACATGATGGGGGGAAAAATCAATTTTTTAAAAAAATGGCCTTCAGACATGGGCAATCCTGATTTTCAATTTTCCATCCCATCCCTTAAAAGTAGAGCCATCTAAGTTACTTAAGTTCTCTGAACTCCAGGTTTCATGTATATGCAGATTTCAACTACTTGTTTGTGGTAACGATTAAGTGAACTATACATAAAAGTTTAAATGCACTAATTGAATATATGGAATTGTGTCAATAATTTGTTTGTTTCTGGTTATTGATTGTTGCATAAAACCCTAATCCTAGTGGTATAAAAGAGCAAGCATGTTATGATGTTCATGCTTCTATGGGGAAGAAAGATGACCCAGATATAGAGAAGGCAGCTTATCTCTACCCATTAAGTCTGAAGCCTGAGCTTGGAAGACCCAAGTAGCTGGAATCATCTAGAGACTTGTTCATTCCTTTTTCTGGCACTTGAGTTGGATTCACTAGAAGACTGGAACTATCACCTGGTGCACTCGCATGTGTCCTCTTTATGGGGCTTAAGCTCCCACAGCATGACAGCTGTGTCCCCAAAGGGTACCCCCTAGACAATCCATTGTAAGAGCAAGCATTCCAGGAGAACCAAGTGGAAGCTTCATAGCCTTTTATAACCCAGTCTAAGAAGATATATGCTGTCTCTTCTTTCTGAGAGTCACAAGTCTGCCAGATTTCCATAAACAGGAAAGCAAATACCACTTATCAAAGGAAAAGTTTCAAAGAATTTGCAGAAGTTAATTTATGCCATAGTTCCCATTCTCTACTGCAGACTGAACAAACTGATTACCGTCAACACTTCCTAGAATCATTGTTCAAAAATATTCTGCAATTGGTGAGGGTGTCTTAGTCACTCCTATTAGAAGTTTAACTAAGTTAGTCCTAGAAAATCTGATTTCTGATTTTGAGTCTGTTTGAAGTGAATTCAAGCTGCTTTACAATGTGACTTTCTTTTACTCTTATTCTTAAAATGTTTTAATTATTTTTAGTTAAGACTTTTTTGTTTGTAACTTTGGGCAGTGAAAATTATGTCTAAGTCACATTAAATAGGGTCTTCCTTAACATTCACCATGTGGAATTTTATAATAAGATCTTGTAATAAATTAAGTACTACACTCAAGTTCACTTCTGGTTTCCTTAGTGTCTAGTATGTTAGAATGCCAAATATTATGCTAAAACATGGAATAAATTTCCAAATTTTAACAATTCACTTAGCACAATAAAATTAGGCATTCCATATAACACATGTCAATATTTTTTTTTATTTCTTAGAGAAAATATGGAAGCTTTCATTTCTTAAAATAGTTACTAAAAATATAGTTGCATAAAGTCCTCACAGTATCTTTTTTTTTATAAATGTAATTTGGAATTGCTGATACCAGTCTCATTACCTTTTAAGCATTTTCACATTTCTTTTATGGCAAACTGAAGGTTTTTCTTCTGAAATCACATTTGGTGTGATGGGAGGATTTGACTAGCTCCATCTTATCCTCTAGTGATAGGAAGAGGCTCCAAGGCTGAGCATATGGTGGAAGTGTGGCCAACTAGTGAAGAATGCTCTTGGATGCCTAGGACCATTTTAGATTTGGAACATAAAGCTGTTACCACATGATACAAAGTAGTAGCTAAATAATTCCTTTCTTCTCATGATTTGACTCTTGCTCACTTTTTTAAACCTCTATTTTGCACCACAAGATTTGTTTCAATTCTATCTGAAATTAGGGTAAAACAGCTGTCTTCTTTCCCAAGGACTGTGGTTTTCTGACAATCTATTACTGTAGACAGCATGAGAGCTCCCTGGAGACTTGGGTTCGATCCCTGGACTGGGAAGATCTCCTGGAGAAGGGAAGAGCTACCCACTCCAGTATTCTTACCTGGATAATTTCATGGGCAAAGGAGCCTGGCAGGCTACACTCCATGGGGTTGCAAAGAGTTGGGCACAACTGAGTGACTAAAACACAAACAGCATGAGACTGATGAATTTTCTAACCTGACATAATTAATCAGGGCTTTCCTCTCATCATTAGCTTCTAAGACCACTGTTACTTATTTGGATCAATTAGAATGTCATATTAACACACTGTAATGTCCAGCAGTTAATCACTTTGATGTAGAACTTTGCTGTTGAAGGTGAGTGGGGGAGAAAGGCAGGAGTGTTGAAGGTGACTAGACCCTAATGCACTACTAAAGATATTACAGCCACAAAATAAGTTTCCTTAAATTATTCATTTATTCTGACTCAACCTGCTGCTTGAAAATGGCATCTAATCTGGTGCTTTGTTCCCAGACAGAGAATGCTAGAATTGCTTCCATTCAGATTCTATTTCTTTGTGCTATTAACAGTTCTGATTTTGCTTATTTCAAAAGCATGGTTTATAGCTTGTGTGACAATTGAGAATATAGATGCCTTTTTCTAAAGGCTCAAAAACTAACAGAAGATTTTTAAATAAGCCTTAAAATTTCAATTACATGAAATGGGGTTTGATTCTAAACTCAATTTTGCCCCACCAAATCTCTTGCTGGTAATAAATACCAGGAGGGAACACAGCTATACCCATCAACAGAAAATTGGATTAAACATTTACTGAGCATGGCCCCACCCATCAGAACAAGACCCAGTTTCCCCCTCAGTCAGTCTCTCCCATGAGGAAGCTGCCATAAGACTCTTATCCTTCTCCATCAGAGGGCAGACAGGATGAAAACCTCAGTCACAGAAGCTAACCAATCTCATTTGGTTAGCTCACGGACCACAGCCTTCTCTAACTCAATGAAACTAGGAGCCACATAGGCTCATCTGAGGTGTAGGACCACCCGAGATGGGCAGGTCATGGTGGAGAGGCCTGACAAAACTTGGTCTACTGGAGAAGGGAATGGCAAAGCACTTCAGTATTCTTGCTTTGAGGACCCTATGAACACTATGAAAAGGCAAGAAGATAGGACACTGAAAGATGAACCCCCCCACCCCCAGGCTGGTAGGTTCCCAATATGCTACTGGAGATAAGTGCAGATATAACTCCAGAAAGAATAAAGAGATGGAGCCAAAGCAAAAACAACACCCAGTTGTCGATGTGACTGGTGATGGAGGTAAAGTCCAAAGATGTAAAGAGCATATTGCATAGGAACCTGGAATGTTTGGTCCATAAATCAGGGCAAATTGGAAGTGGTCAAACAGGAGATGAAAAGAGTGAACATTGACATTATAGGAATCAGAGAACTAAAATGGACTGGAATGGGCATATTTAACTCAGATGACCATTATATCTACTATTGTGGGCAAGAATCCTTAGAAGAAATGGAGTAGCCATCATAGTCAACAAAAGAGTCCAAAATGCAGTACTTGAATTCAATCTCAAAAACAACAGAATGATCTCTGTTCATTTCCAAGGCAAACCATTCAATATCACAGTAATCCAAGTCTATGTCCCAACCAGTAATGCTGAACAAGCTGAAGTTGAACGGTCCTATGAAGACCTGCATGACCTTTTAGAACTAACAGCCAAAAAGGATGTCCTTTTCATTATAAGGGCCTGGAATGCAAAAGCAGGAGGTCAAGAGATACCTGGAGTAACAGGCAAATTTGGCCTAGAGTATAAAATGAAGCAGGGTAAATGCTAATTGAGTTTTGCCAAAAGAACGCACTGGTCACAGCAAACACCCTCTTCCAACAACACAAGAGAAGACTCTATGCATGAACATCATCAGATGGTCAATACTAAAATCAGATTGATTATATTATTGCAGCCAGAGATGGAGAGCTCTATACTGTCAGCAAAAATAAGACTCGGAGCTGACTGTGGCTCAGATCATGAACTCCTTCTTGCCAAATTCAGACTTAAATTGAAGAAAGTAGGGGAAACCTCTCAATGATTCAGGTATGACCTAAATCAAATCCTTTACAATTATACAGTGGAAGTGACAAATGGATTCAAGAGATTAGATCTGATAGAATGCCTGAAGTACTACGGATGGAGGTTGATGACACTGTACAGGAGGCAGGGATCAAGACCATCCCCAAGAAAAAGAAATGCAAAAAGCAAAATGGCTGTCTGAGGAGGACTTACAAATAGTTGAGAAAAGAAGAGAAGCAAAAGGCAAGGGAGAAAAGGAAAGATATACCCATTTGAATGCAGAGTTCCAAAGAATAACAAGGAGACATAAGAAAGCCCTCCTCAATCAGTGATCAATGCAAAGAAATAGAGGAAAACAATAGAATGGGAAAGACTAGAGATCTCTTCAAGAAAATTAGAGATACCAAGGGACATTTCACGCAAAGATGGGCACACTACAGGACAGACGTCACATAGATCTAACAGAAGAAGATATTAAGAACAGGTGGCAAGAATACACAGAAGAACAGTAAAGATCTTCACAACTCAGATAATCATGATGATATGATCACTCAGCTAGAGCCAGACATCCTGGAATGAGAAGTCAAGTGGGCCTTAGGAAGCATCACTACAAACAAAGCTAGTGAGGGTGATGAAATTCCAATTGAGCTATTTCAAATCCTAAAAGATGATGCTGTGAAAGCACTGCACTCAATATGCCAGCAACTTTGGAAAACTCAACAGTGGCCACCGACTTGAAAAGGTCAGTTTTCATTCCAATCCCAAAGAAAAGCAATGCCAAAGAATGCTTAAACTACCACACAATTGCACTAATTTCACGCGCTAGTAAAGTAATGCTCAAATCTCCAAGCCAGGCTTCAAGAGTATGTGAACCATGAACTTTCAGATGTTCAAGCTGGTTTTAGAAAAGGAAAAGAAACAGATATCAAATTGCCAACATCCACTGGATTATCTAAAAAGCAAGAGAGTTCCAGAAAAACATATACTTCTGCTTTATTGACTATACCAAATTCTTTGACTGTTTAGAACACAACAAACTGTGGAATATTCTTCAGGAGATAGGAAGTTCACACCACCTGACCTGCCTCTTGAGAAATCTGTATGCAGGTCAGGAAGCGACAGTTAGAACTGGACATGGAACAACAGACTGTTTTCCAAATAGGGAAAGGAGTACATCAAGACTGTATATGGTTACCCTGCTTAGTTAAGTTATATGCAGAGTACACTATGAGAAATGCTGGGCTGGAAGAAGCACAAGCTGGAATCAAGATTGCCAAGAGAAATATCAGTAAAATCATCTATGCAGATGACACCACCCTTTTGGCAGAAAGCAAAGAACTAAAGAGCCTCTTGATGAAAGTCAAAGACAGTGGAAAAAGTTGGCTTAAAAGTCAACATTCGGTCGGGATTGGGAGTTCATGTACACTCGTGGCTGATTCATGTCGATGTGTAGCAAAACGAATATAGTATTGTAAAGCAAAACAAACTAAAAAAATAAAAATTAATTAAAAAAAAGTCAACATTCAGAAAACTAACATCATGGCATCTGGTCCCATCACTTCATGGCAAATATATGGGAAAACTGGAAACAGTGACAGACTTTTTTTTTTTTTTTTGGACTCTAAAATCACAGCAGGTGGGGAGTACAGCCATGAAATTAAAAGACTCTTGCTCCTTGGAAGAAAAGGTATGACCAACCTAGACAGCATATTGAAAAGCAGAGAAATTACTTTGCCAACAAAGGTCTGTCTAGTCAAAGCTAGTGTTTTTCCAGTAGTCATGTGTGGAGGAGAAAGTTGGGCCATAAAGAAAGCTGAGTGCTGAAGAATTGATGCTTTTGAACTGTTGTGTTGGAGATACCTCTTCAGATTCCCTTGGATTGCAAGGAGATCCAATCAGTCCATTCTGAAGGAGATCAGTCCTGAATATTCATGGAAAGACTGATGTTGAAGCTGAAACTCCAATACTTTGGCCACCTGATGCGACAAACTGACTCACTGGAAAAGACCCTGATGCTGGGAAAGATTGAAGGTGGGAGGAGAAGGGAATGACAGAGGATGAGATGGTTGGATGGCATCACCGACTCAATGGACATGAGTTTGAGTAAACTCCAGGAGTAGTGATGGACAGGGAGGCCTGGAATGCTGCAGTCCATTGGGTAGCAGAGTTGGACACGACTGAGCAACTGAACGGAACTGGTCTAGTTAGTCGTGTTTTTGTTGTTGTTTGGTAGCTAGAGTGTCTCTGACTCTTGTGACCCCATGGACTGTAACCTGCTAGTCTTCTCTTTCCATGGGATTCTCCAAGCAAAAATGCTGGAATAGGTTGCCATTCCCTTCTCCAGGGGATCTTCCAGACCCAGAGATTGAATCTGGGTCTCCTGCATTGCAGGTGGACTCCTTAACACCTGAGCCACCAACTTAGTCCTGGAATGGAGTAATATAAATTATAACAACGTGTATGAAAGTAGAAATAAAAGGTAGAAATAAAGGCTGTTGATGTCATTGGTAGGATTTGGGGACCAGTTATAGAAGGTATCTCTAAAATATCTGGTGTAAAGGGACCTAGAGTTTGCCAAAAATCAAGTGGCACGCAGTGAAATGGAAAGAGATGAAATTTGCATGCTTAAGATTTGAAATACCGTGTTTTTTAGCTGACCAATTCAGCCGAAAATAAAAGACATTTGGTACCATGGGAAAATATTTGTTAACTCTCAAAATATACAGTCCGGAAAGAGATCTGAAAATGCTGATGTTGCACAAAACATGCAACTGGATGGGGTGATCCTGAGAAGTGACGAGAAAGGGAGAGGAGCAACACAGACAGAGGAAATAAAACAACACAGCGGGCCTCCTCAGGGGCCCAGGGCTTCAGAATCCATCTTCCATTGCAGGGGATGTGGGTTTGCTTCTTGGTCAGAGAATTAAGATACCACATGCTGCAGAAGCAATTAAGCCACATACTGCAATTACTGAGCCCCTGTACTCCAGAGCCCAAATGCCACAACTAGAGAATCTGTGTGCTACAGTGCACCATCCGTCATGATGCAATGAAGATCAAAGATCCTACATGCTGCAACTAAGACCCAATGCAGCCCACCACCACCCCCCACCCCAAAAAAGGCAACATGAGTCCAAGCGCAAGGACCACAGCACCAGATGGGACTGGGTAACTTGTTTCTGGGATCGGCAGATTTGCCTTTATGCCTATAAGAGGAAGCCACTGAAGAATTCTTAAACATCATCCCTTTCAGAGGGTAAACAGATTAAAAGGAAGCTAGAGATAGTGAGGGACAGGGAGGCCTGATGTGCGGCAGTCCATGGAGTCACAAAGACTTGGACACAATTGAGTGACTAAACGCCAAGAGAGGATAGATGGAGAGCTAAGAGACCATGATAAGAATGCTGCTGGGATCCTAAGTGGAAGTTTAAGGAGAAACAGACAAGACATCTATGTTGGGGAAAAAAAAAGATTATCACCAGTAAAAGAGAAATGTTACATAAAGATATTTAAGGTATTCTTTTCAAGGGAGACTTCTGGAAATCATTAACTACCTAAAGTTTTCAAAGTTACTTCATAAATTCACAAGGCAAACAAACCACACATAATGTACTGTCTACCATAAGTAGCTGTACATAAAGTTCACAGTTACAGTGTATGAAATGTACTTAAAGTGATGCCACACAAATTGGTTTATTTCTACTATATGGAGTAAAATATATAATGAGATTTTCCTAGGAGGTAGTGGTTTCAAAATGCATATAAACAACTTTGTTTAAAGCTGGAATGAATTCATGGCTATTACTTTGAGAGAAACATTTAAATAATATGTTAGTATATGTATAATATTTAAGTCTAGGAAGTTAGCTACATTATCTCACCTTAAGTTGTCAAAGGAAACATTCATTTCAGTTCAGTTGCTCATTCCTGTTTGGCTCCTTGAGACCCCCATGGACTGCAAAATGCTAGGCTTCCATTCCATTACCAACTCTCAGAGCTTACCCAAACTTATGTCCATTGAGTCGGTGATACCATCCAACCATCTCATTCTCTGCCATCCCCTTCTCCTCCAGCCTTCAATCTTTCCCAGCATCAGGGTCTTTTCCAATGAGTCAGATCTTTTCATCAGGTGGCCAAAGTTTTAGAGTTTCAGCTTCAACATCAGTCTTTTCAATGAATATTCGGGACTGATTACCTTTAGAATGGATTGGTTGGATCTCCTTGCAGTACAAGGGATGCTCAAGAGTCTTTTCCACCAACACAGTTCAAAAGCATCAATTCTTCAGCACTCAGCTTTCTTTATGGTCCAACTCTAACATCCATACATGACTACTGGAAAAACCATAGCTTTGGCTATATGGACCCCTGTTGGCAAATAATGTCTCTGCTTCTTAATATGCTCTCTAGTTTGGTCGTAGCTTTTCTTCCAAAGAGCAAGCATCTATTAACAAGATGGCTACACTCACGATCTGCAGTGATTTTGGAGCTCCAAACAATAAAGTCTCTCACTATTTCCATTGTTTCCCCATCTATTTGCCATGATGTGATGGGACCAGATGCCATAATCTTAGTTTTCTGAATGTTGAGCTTTAAGCCAACTTTTTCACTCTCCTCTTTCACTTTCATCAAGAGTCTTTTTTAATTCTTCACTTCCTACCATCACGGTGGTGTCATCTGCACATCTGAGGCTATTGATTTCTCCTGGCAAGTTTGATTCCAGCTTGTGCATCATCCAGCCCAGCATTTCTCATGACTTACTCTGCATATGTTAAATAAGCAGAGTGACCATATACAGTCTTGATGTACTCCTTTCCCTATCTGGAACCCGTCTGTTGTTCCATGTCCAGTTTTAACTGTTGCTTCCTGACCTGCACACAGATTTCTCAAGAGGCAAGTCAGGTGGTGTGGGATTCCAATCTCTTGAAGAATATCCCAGTTTGTTGTGAACCACACAGTCAAAGGCTTTGGCATAGTCAATAAAGCAGAAATAGATGTTTTTTGGAACTCTCTTGCCTTTTTGATGATCTAACGGATGTTGGCAATTTGATCTCTGGTTCCTCTGCCTTTTCTAAATCTAGCTTGAACATCTGGAAGTTCACGGTTCATGTACTGTTGGAGCCTTGCTTGGAGAATTTTGAGCATTACTTTATTAGTGTGTGAGAAGAGTGAAATTGTGCAGTAGCTTGAGCATTCTTTAGTATTGCCTTTCTTTGAGACTGGAATGAAAACTGACCTTTTTCAGTCTGGTGGCCACTGCTGAGTTTTCCAAATTAGCTGGCATTTAGAAAGTGAATGCAGCACTTTCACAGCATCATCTTTTAGGATTTAAAATAGCTTAGATAAGGCAATGGACTCCACTCCAGTACTCTTGCCTGGAGAATCCCATGGATGGAGGACCCTGGTAGGCTGCAGTCCATGGGGTAGCGAAGAGTCGGACACGACTCTTGCCTGAAGAATCCCAGGGATGGGGGGAGCCTGGTGGGCTGCCTTCTATGGGGTTGCACAGAGTCAGACATGACTCAAGAGACTTAGCAGTAGCAGCAGCAGCTCCAGTACTGTTTCCTGGAAAATGCCATGGACAGAGGAGCCTGGTAGGCTGTAGTCCATGAGGTCGCTAAGAGTCAGACACGACTGAGGGTCTTCACTTTCATTTTTCACTTTCATGCATTGGAGAAGGCAATGGCAACCCACTCCAGTGTTCTTGCCTGGAGAATCCCAGGAACGAGGGAGCCTGGTGGGCTGCCATCCATGGGGTCGCACAGAGTCAGACACGACTGAAGTGACTTAGAAGCAGCAGCAGCAGCTGGAATTGCTTCACCTCCACTAGCTTTGTTCGTAGTGTTGCTTCCTCAGGCCCACTTGACTTCACATTCCAGGATGTCTGGCTCTAGGTGAGTGATCACACCATCATGGTTATCTGGGTCATGAAGATCTTTTTTGTATAGTTCTGTGTATTCTTGCCACCTCTTCTTAATATCTTCTGCTTCTGTTAGGTCCGTATGACTTCTGTCCTTTATTGTGCCCATCTTTGCATGAAATGTTCCCTTGGTATCTCTAATTTTCTTGAAGAGATCTCTAGTCTTTCCCATTCTATTGTTTTCCTCTATTTCTTTGCATTGATCACTGAGGAAGGCTTGCTTCTCTCTCCTTGCTATTCTTTGGAACTCTGCATTCAAATGGGTATATCTTTTCTCCTTTGCCTTTTGCTTCTCTTCTTTTCTCAGCTATTTGTAAGGTCTCCTCAGACAACCATTTTGCTTTTTTGCATTTCTTTTTCTTGGGGATGATCTTGTTCCCTGCCTTCTGTATAAGGTCATGAACCTCTGTCCATAATTCTTCAGGCACTCTATCTATGAGATTGAATCCCTTGAATCCATTTTTCACTTCCACTGTATAATTGTAAAGGATTTGATTTAGGTCATATCTGAATGTTCGAGTGGTTTTTCCTACTTTCTTCAATTTAAGTCTGAATTTGGCCACAAAGAGTTCATGATCTGATCCACAAACAGCTCCTGATTTTGTTTTTGCCAACTGCAACAAAAACAAGCAAACTCTATGCATAGAGTTTCTCCATCTTTGGCTGCAAATAATATAATCAGTCTGATTTTGGTATTGACCATCTGGTGATGATCATGAGTAGAGTCTTCTCTTGTGTTGTTGGAAGGGGGAGTCATATCTGAATGTTCGAGTGGTTTTTCCTACTTTCTTCAATTTAAGTCTGAATTTGGCCACAAAGAGTTCATGATCTGATCCACAAACAGCTCCTGATTTTGTTTTTGCCAACTGCAACAAAAACAAGCAAACTCTATGCATAGAGTTTCTCCATCTTTGGCTGCAAATAATATAATCAGTCTGATTTTGGTATTGACCATCTGGTGATGATCATGAGTAGAGTCTTCTCTTGTGTTGTTGGAAGAGGGTGCTTGCTATGACCAGTGTGTTCTCCTAGCAAAACTGTGTTAGCATTTGCCCTGTTTCATTTTGTACTCCAAGGCCAAATTTGCCCCTTACTCCAGGTGTTTCTTGAATTCCTACTTTTGCCTTCCAATCCTCTGTAATGAAAAGGACAACTTTTATGGCTGTTAGTTCTAGAAGGCCTTGTATGTCTTCACAGAGGTGTTCAACTTCAGCTTCTTCAGCATTACTGGTCAGGACATAGACTTGGATTACTATGATACTGAATGGCTTGCCTTGGAAATGAACAGAGATCACTCTGCTGTTTTTGAGATTGTATCTAGGTACTGCATTTCAGAGCCTTCTGTTGACTACAATGGCTACTCCATTTCTTCTAAGGGATTCTTGCCCACAGTAGTAGATATAATGGTCATCTGAGTTAAATTCACCCATTCCCTTCCATTTTAGTNAGATCAACCCTGGGATTTCTTTGGAAGTAATGATGCTGAAACTGAAGCTCCAGTACTTTGGGCACCTTATGCAAACAGTTGACTCATTGGAAAAGACCCTGATGCTGGAAGGGATTGGGGGCAGGAGGAGAAGGGGACGACCGAGGATGAGATGGCTGGATGGCATCACAGACTCAATGGACGTGAGTCTGAGTGAACTCCGGGAGTTGGTGATGGACAGGGAGGCCTGGCGTACTGCAATTCATGGGGTCGCAAAGAGTCGGACACGACTGCGCGACTGAACTGAACTGAACTGATGCAGTATTGTTTTTACACCATTGGACTTTACTTCTATCACCAGTCACATCCACAGCTGGGTGTTGTTTTTGCTTTGGCTCCATCTCTTCATTCTTTCTGGAGTTATTCTCCACTGATCTCCAGTAGCATATTGGGCACCTACTGACCTGGGTAGTTCATCTTTCAGTGTCTCATCTTTGTGACTTTTCATACTGTTCACGGGGTTCTCAAGGCAAAAATACTGAAGTGGTTTTCCATTTCCTTCTCCAGTGGACCATGTTTTGTCAAAACTTTCCACATAACCCATCCATCTTGGGTGGCCCTACATGGCATGGCTCATAGTTTTAATGAGTTAGACAAGGCTGTGGTCCATGTGACTAGATTGGTTAGTTTTCTGTGATTGTGGTTTTCATTCTGTCTGCCCTCTGATGGGGAAGGATAAGGGGCTTATGGCAACTTCCTAATGGGAAGAATGACGGAGGGGGAAACTGGGTCTTGTTCTGATGGGTGAGGCCATGCTCAGCAAATGTTTAATTCAGTTTTCTGTTGATGGGCAGCACTGTTTTCCCTCCCTGTTTTTTGACCTGAGGCCAAACTATGGTGGCAGGAATGCAGATTATAGTGACCTCTTTCAAAAGGTCCAGTGCAGGCACTTCTGCACTCAGTGCCCCTAAAGCACTGCAACAGTCACCATGGACACACACCTCCACCGGGGGCTCCTGAACACTCAGGGCAAGTCTGGAGCAGTCTCTTAGGGGGTCACTGCTCCTTTCTCCTGGGTCCTGGTGCACACAAGGTTTTGTTTGTGCCCTCCAAGAGTCTGTTTCAGCGGTCCTGTGTAAGTTCTGGTGGCTCTCTGGTGGGGTTAATGGTGACTTCCTCCAAGAGGACCAAGCTTAAATTCATGGAAAAAAAAAAGTAATAGATACCATTCTACGTGGGTTCATGTTCAGTCGCTTCAGTCATTTCTGACTCTTTGTGACCCTATGGACTGTGTAGCTCACCAGGCTCCCCTCTCCATGGGATTCTCCCAGCAAGAATACTGGAGTGGGTGTCATGCTATCCTCTAGGGGATCTTCCCAACCCAGGGATCGAAACTTCATCTCCTGTGTCTCCTGCATTGGAAGGCAGGTTCTTTATCACTAATGCCATCTGGAAAGCCCTAACATTCTACATTTCTTGCTATATATCAGACACTGGTTGAAATATTTCACATATATTAACTTCTTCGACAGAATGAAGAGCATAATCTGTTTCAACATCAGCTAAGTTTTCACAACCAAGCAGCTGATATAGAAATAACTGGCTACAGACAAAACTACTGAGTTTACTCAGAAGTAAATGTTTGCCAGCTATTGGTGTGGTGAAAACACAGCCGTGATATGATACTTTTATAAAGGAATGAAATGGACTTGCATTTGAAAATATATTAAATATGAAGACATGTTTAAATTTCATTGAATTTTCCACTGGCATTATAATTTTTCAAGAATCTGATCATGATGCTTACATGCTGCTTTTTATAAGCACTCTTCTTGCTATATCATCTTGTTAACAGAAGGAGTGTGGGTGAATCTATCTCCTCTGTCCCATCAATTGAGAAAGATACATCTGGCAACCTACCACAAATAAGAACCACAACAGAAATAAACTTGATTTTCATAGTGAAGTCATTAACAGGTAAGGAATATATGAGTAGATTCCAGTGTCTGTCATAAATAATGACAAAATACTTTGAAATAACTACCACCAGAAAATACAATTAACTTATGACTGGGATTCTCTAGTCATAATAGTTAAGTATATGATAATTATTTTTAAGTAGCATAACTTGATAAACCAATTATATATATATAAATCAAATAAAATATGCATTTAAGAAAAATACAATAAGATCAGATTTCTATACATAAGCTTAATTTCATATATAGTCCATTTGTAAATGTAAATAAGGATGCAAATTTACTGAACAGCTAAAATGGTCATGTCATCATGTCAGAAGTTAATTCCATCAATTGATTTATGATAATGTTGAAGATAAAGCTGCCACTGTATGTACATATTTCCAATTATTTAACTCAACTTCAAAGTAAATAGTCTTTACTTTTATTCATAAAATCAACATTATTATAACATTTTTCATCTAGAAAACACAAGCTTTGAAAACATAAATTAATTTATTTGAAACCTTTTAGTATAAGTTAAATTTAATGTAGAGTATATCGAAGATTAAATATCTCATCACACACTAAGCATAAAGATATAATAGAACGTAAGTGATTTAATGCCCAGACCTAAGAAGAGTTATAAATAGGGTACTAGTGGACTTGCATTATCTGCTCAATCATTGGCATAACAGACCAGTTTAGTTGCTGAGTAAGAGCTGGCTAAGACTCAGGCATCAGTCAATTCTCCTTAGCAGCAACCATTATATTTTTCAGGTCTTAATCTGAACCATCTATAAACATGTTTGCTAATGCAACTTTTTAAAAAAGCCAAACAGTGTGCTGGTGAAGTTCATTTACTAGGCATTAAGAGGCTGTGTAATATGTACTTGGCTAAGCACATGTACGCAGGAATCAGATGACTAGAGTTTGAATTTGGCCCCACTACTTATTTAAATTACTTAGTCTCTCTATTTTTCTACTTCTCCATCTATAAAATGAGCATGATTCCAGAACCGACTGCTCTGAAATATTGAGATATTACTTAGAATTAAAATGTAATCATTTTTAAGTACTAAGTTTCCTATTAATGGAATTCATATTAAAATGGTATCTCAACTCTGAATGATGATAGATTCCCTCAGAAGAATTCATTCTAATAAAAAACCATTCAGGTAAAATGGGGCCAGAGTTGGAAAAAATATACAGGTTGAGTAGAATCAATAGCTGATTAACTAAAACTCTTACTAGCCAAAGACGTTTAATGAAGACATTTCTTAAACATCGTTTCCATCTTCAAGTCAAATTTTAAGACACATTCTTCTCTATGTGTCCTTCTGATCTCCCTTTCTTTCCTCAAACACATAGACAGTCTTTACCACATGATTGTGTCCTGATCTTGGCAAGCATTTCATGCCTCAATTTTTCATCTAATAATATACAATAAATTTTAAATTTTTGCACAAATTTTAACTTAGAGTTGAAGATGAGCTACTAATAGCAACATTAGGTGCCTGGAGAATCCCAGGGACGGGGGAGCCTGGTGGGCTGCCGTTTATGGGGTCACACAGAGTTGGACACGACTGAAGTGACTTAGCAGTAGCAGGTAATTATTTGCCTTTACCTGATTTTTCACTTCTCAAGTGACAGCCTAGACTTAATCAAAGTTTAAGAAACTCACAGCAAAAAATGTGTATGCAAATTTAGGTAAATATCTTAATGGCAAAATTATTGATCACTATGGGGAAGTATAAGGACCACAATGCATGAGCATTCTACTCTCTTCTGAATTATAACCACTTCACTTTGGCCAACATACTATGCTTTGGCCAACATAATGCCAAAGGACAGGAATTTCCATCTCCATTTCTAAATATTCCATCTATTACCCTTCTAAAAGGAAAAGATAAAAACTTCATGGGATCCTAGTGTTGATTTTAAATTATTCTTTTAACTGTCTAAACGTAAAACTCTATCAAACTGCTCATGATAATATCTCTTAGAGAATTATGAAACAAATTCAATAACTATATAACTACAAAATAGATAAAATAGTGAAATTTAATATGATGAATCATGTTCTGAAACTAATTTGACAATATGTGACTCAGTAATAAACAGATATTCCAATAGAACAGGAAAAACTAGAGATTTCTGCAAGAAAATTAGAGATACCAAGGGAAAATTTCATGCAAGTTCAGTTCAATTCAGTCACTCAGTCATGTCTGACTCTTTGCAACCCCATGAATCGCAGCACACCAGGCCTCCCTGTCCATCACCAACTCCAGGAGTTTACTCAAACTCATGTCAGTAGAGTCGGTGATGCAATCCAGCCATCTCATCCTCGGTTGTCCCCTTCTCCTCCTGCCCCCAACCCCTCCCAGCATCAGAGTCCTTTCCAATGAGTCAACTCTTCTCATGAGATGGCCAAAGTACTGGAGTTTCAGCTTTAGCATCAGTCCTTCCAATGAACACCCAGGACTGATCATCTTTAGATTAGACTAGTTGGATCTCTGTGCAGTCCAAGGGACTCTCAAGAGTCTTTTCCAACACCACAGTTCAAAAGCATCAATTCTTCAGCGCTCAGCTTTCTTCACAGTCCAACTCTCACATCCAAACATGACCACTGGAAAAACCATAGCCTTGACTAGATGGACCTTTGTTGGCAAAGGAATGTCTCTGTTTTTGAATATGCTATCTAGGTTGGTCATGACTTTCTTTCCAAGGAGTAAGTGTCTTTTAATTTTATGGCTGCAATCACCATCTGCAGTGATTTTGGAGCCCTCCAAAATAAAGTCTGACACTGTTTCCACTGTTTCCCGATCTATTTCCCATGAAGGGATGGGACCAGATGCCATGATCATAGTTTTCTGAATGTTGAGCTCTAAGCCAACTTTTTCACTCTCCTCTTCACTTTCATCAAGAGGTTATTTAGTTCCTCTTCACTTTCTGCCATAAGGGTGGTGTCATCTGCATATCTGAGGTTATTGATATTTCTCCCAGCAATCTTGATTCCAGCTTATGCTTCTTCCAGCCCAGCATTTCTCATGATGTACTCTGCATAGAAGTTAAATAAGCAAGGTGACAATATATAGCATTGATATACTCCTTTTTCTATTTGAAACTAGTCTGTTGTTCCATGTCCATTTCTAACTGTTGCTTCCTGACCTGCATATAGGTTTCTCAAGATGCATGTCAGGTGGTCTGGTATTCCCATCTCTTTGAGAATTTTCCACAGTTTATTGTGATCCACACAGTCAAAGGCTTTGGCATAGTCAATAAAGCAGAAATAGATGTTTTTCTGGAACTCTCTTGCTTTTTCATATAAAGATGGGCTCAGTAAAGGACAGAAAGTATGGACCTAACAGAAGCAGAAGATATTAAAAAGAGGTGGCAAGAATATGCAGAAGAACAATGCAGAAAAGATCTTCATGACCCAGACAATCACGATGGTGTGGTCACTCACCTAGAGACAGACATCCTAGAATGCGAAGTCAAGTGGGCCTTAGGAAATATGACTACAAACAAAGTTAGTGAGGTGATGGAATTCTAGTTGAGCTATTTCAAATCATAAAAAATGATGCTGTGAAAGTGCTGCACTCAATATGCCAGCAAATTTGGAAACCTCAGCAGTGGCCACAGGACTAGAAAAGGTCAGTTTTCATTTCAATCCCAAAGAAAGGCAATGCCAAAGAATGCTCAAACTACCGCACAATTGCACTCATCTCACATGCTAATAAGGTAATGCTCAAAATTCTCCAAGCAGGCTTCAGCAATACGTGAACTATGAATTTCCAGATGTTTAAGCTAATTTTAGAAAAGGCAGAGGAACCAGAAATCAAATTGCCAACATTCCCTGGATCATCAAAAAAGCAAGAGAGCTCCAGAAAAACATATATTTCTACTTTACTGATTATGCTAAAGCCTTTGATGTATGGATCACCAGAAACTGTGGAAAATTCTGAAAGAGATGGGACTACCAGACCATCTGAGTTGCCTCTGAAGAAACCTGTATGCAGGTCAGGAAGCAACAGTTAGAAATGGACATGGACCAACAGACTGGTTCCAGATAGGAAAAGGGGTACATCAAGGCAGTATATTGTCACCCTGCTTATTTAACTTCTATGCAGAGTACATCATGAGAAACGCTGGCCTGGAGGAAGCACAAGCTGGAATCAAGATTGCTGGGAGAAATATCAATAACCTCAGATATGCAGATGACACAATCATTATGGCAGAAAGTGAACAGGAACTAAAAAGCCTCCTGATAAAAGTGAAAGAGGAGAGTGCAAAAGCTCGCTTATAGGTCAATATTCAGAAANGAGGAGCTACCACACGTCTGAGGTCAGAGGTGGTGGCTGGGAGGAGCAACCCCATGTTCAAGGTCAGGGGTGGTGGCTGAGAGAACCTCACGTCCAAGGAGTGATGGCTGCCTGGGCCCAGGAGGGCCGAGAGGAGCTACTCCACGTTCAAGGTCAGGAGGGGCAGCTGTGAGGAGATACCCCTCATCCAAGGTAAAATCCTGTTCAGAGTCCTAATAATACATGTTGGCCAGACAGGACACCATCAGTTATTACATCTGTAGTCGAGCCACAGTACTTTTTCTTATTTTATCTTATGGCCATATGGAGAAACAGTTATTGTTTTAGCAGAATTCCTCTGTCAAGCAAGCCCATCTTAACTGGGACATTGAAATGACTTGATTAAGTTCACTGGAGGGAAAGAAGTCCTCAGACCTGAGTGTTAAGTCAGCAATCAGATTTCATATTAGAGAAGGGAGAAGGCAGAGCAAGGGAACAGAGGTTGCTTGGGACTGGAGGCAAGAAAAGGTGGGGTTGGCAGAAGACATTTGAAGGAAAACATGGCCCTACAGCATGTTTTCAAAGAATTCAGTGTGTTGTAGGTTGGATGGCTACTTGTTACCCCCAGTTTTCAGCAAAACTGTGCCTTCTCCATATCTGATTGGATTTCATGCGGAAACCAAGAAAGGAGGTGAGACTGGTGTCAAGGTTGACTTGGAATTAAAAGTGGGCCAGCCTGTGTAGAGGGGGAGAGAGTGCTCAGGTCTGAATCAAGTGTCCCTTTACAGCATGGGTGACAACCACCCATGTGGCTTCAACTTCGCTCAGCCCCCGTGCCCCTACCTGGGCACTTACTGCCTTACTCACCATCTCCCCTTCCTAGGGTAACTCCCAGCCCCTGTGTATGGCATGAAGCATCACCAAATAGCGAGTGTTGGCAGAGCTCTCTTACTCCCTGGAGTTACAGTTCATGTACAAGACCCTTAGAGGCCAGCTCTTGGGTCACCTGGGATTTGGGCCAGCTTGCTGCAAAGCAACCACTAACGGATCCCCTGAGAACCCATGGAAGGTTCCTCACCACTGCTGTTCCCTGGGGACTGAGCAGCTACTCATTCTCCAGTGTGAGACAGTTTCAGAGCTGGGAGCCTGCAGTTCCTCAGAGGAGCTGCGGCACTCGGGCTGTCCTCCAAGGCCCAGAAGATGCCAGGAGGGGGGTTTGTTAGATGATCCACTGGGGAGCCTACATCCTCCAGGGTGCCCTTGCAATCCGAGCCAACTTAACTCCCCCAGACACTGCAGAAAGAGCTCAGAACTCCTGAAGTGCCCATGAATGAAAACAACGAGGCTTCCCTGGAGATGCTTTGGGCCAAATCCAGCTTTGTTCACAGTGGTCTCTCTAGTGACAGTAGCTTCTTGCTTTTCTCTAGTCTTGTTCAGTGAACCAGAACTCCCTTGGGGTCATGTGATATCCAGAGGTCTAATGTCTACAGTGGGTAGCAAAATCTGGCTCCAAGAGTGTTCTGGCATAGCAGTAACGATGCTAGTGTGTGTGTGTGTGTGTGTGTGTGTGTGTGTGTGTGTTCATGCACACACATAGGTATGTACTTATGCCTGTTAGGCAGGTAGGATTGAATTCAGATTTCATGGGCCTGAAACTTAGATGATTTTGAGTCTTTGAGAAAAAAGGAGGAGTTTAAAATTAGGCACAAAAATTCAAATATGTGTTTACAAATGAGAAAAAAGATTACAAACGTTAACAAGTTAGCAAATAGTGGAAGCATCTCATAATGTAGAAAAATAACATAACTAACCCTCTGACACAGCTCTGTGATTTTTTCCTTATGTATTTTAGCTGTAATTTCTTTGATCAGCTTTTCAAATGACTATGAGTTTGTAATTCTTTTCTGAAGCAGGGATTGAAAGCCTTTCTTCTGTCTAGCAAGATTGATTACATTTAAAAAAAAATATTGACAGGTTAGAAATTGATTTTCAGCTTCCTATTTCATTTTCAAGTTGAAATGACATTTACTGCCAAAACTGTCGTGTAAATTTTTAGGATCTGTTGCAAGTTTAGAAAACCTATCACATTTCTTTCATGTGTAAGCTCTCAGATTTTAGGGCATTTCAAGTTCTTTATACAGTGACTAATCTGAAACATTCTTTGAACTCATGACACTCATTTGTCACTGATGTCCTTATTTACTGTTACATTCAGATTTTTGTGTTAATCATTGTTAATATTAATATTTCTTGTCAAATTGGCATAAAAGTTAATTTTCTTCAAATATGCTTATATGATTCACTTCTTTTCCTTAACTGGATTAGCAAACTTTTGATCCAAGAGTCTGCTCGTCACTTCTATTCAAAATATTTCTTCCTTTTCATGTATTATTAATTTTGTTATGATCTAAAAGAATCTTTCAATTATAATTTATTTCTCCCAATAAGTATAATTTCTGTTGATTTCAAATATATATCATATGTGTATTTCTACTGAGTCTGTATATATCACTTTATTTATTTATGTTTCCTGAATTATACAGTAAAATGACATATGTGAAATATATATTTATATATAATGAAATACATATATAGCACGTTAAAATGTTTCACATATTTGAAAATATATCATACAAAATATATCTTATATATTTTCACTTTATAATGAGTTTACAATTGTGTCTACTGGACTGTCAATCTATTCCTGATGGGAAAGAACTTCCATTTTGCTTAGAGTTATTGAGAACTAAATCCTCTACTTATAAGGAAGGTTAGGGTTAGGATTCCACAGACTACCCTCTGGCTTTCTGTACTTCAAGCCTTCTTTCTCCTCCACTACCCCTTACTTCTGGTGCTCCTACACGTGACAGCACGCATTAATATTTTTTACCTCTGGCCCTCAATGTCATGATTTTCAGGTAATCCTCCCAGGAGATGGTAGAAGTATCCTTAAAAGACATTTCTACACCAGGATGGCTTGTAATAACTTAAATATGAAATACAGATATATCCCACTAAAACCAACCTCTCTCTAATTCAAGTCAACCTTCATCAGATTTCAAAAATGCCATGGCCATCTCTAAGGCTCTCCTTATAAGAAAGGAAAGTCATAGTGGAAAGACACATTCTTGCGGGGAAGATATATTACTTTTGCAAATTTTATAAAAACATATGACCATGTGAACATATTGCCTTGAAAGGGGCCATATATGCCGTGGACCCTTAAACTTCCTTGCCTCAGGAGGCAAGAATAGGTAACCAGACAATGCACGGTACAGGTGCTTTCTCTAGCTCATGCCTGAATCCACCTATGTTTTTGCATCCACATATTTTTTAGTTCACATTCATCTATGCCTTACCTCTTTCACTCATTGTTCCAACATTTCCAATGGAAGCAGCTATGCTACAACCATAGCTTAAAGCTACCTATAATAAACAGATCACAAAGAATTGGACACAACTGAGTGACTGAACTGATTATAAACAGAAACAATTTTTTAGCAAAGAGTTATTTTTCCCAAATGAAGCAAGAGTTTGACTTTTAAGCTGACAAAGAATTTTTATCTGATGACATCGATAAAGCTAATATTTTGCCAGAAATACAGGAGACCATAAAGGAAATAAAATTACTTGTACAATACCACAATAATAAAAGTTTCTGCTTGTTGTGAAAACAAGAGTTCAAGTATAAAAGAAGCCACTAGAAACTTGTTTGAAAAGGCTTTATTCTTCTGAATAACATTGCTTGCCAGTTTGAATAAGATTAGCTTTTCTTTTTAAATCTCATCTAAAAAGCTTTAGAAAATGAATCTAAATTTATTAATCATTTCTGTATCTTTGATCAGTGGCCCAAAAAACTTAATAAAGAGTCTACTGACATTAGTTGATCCATCACAAGAATAACTATTCTTTGTGTAGATTCATACTGGGAAAAAGTAAACCTGTGTCCTCCCAGTTCCTGATGAATTCTTTCTGGTCTGTGTGTGTGTTTTTGTGTGTGTGTGTTTGCACACGTGCGTGCATGTGTGCATCTGTGTGTCTTTCTCTAACACGTAACCCAACCAAACACTTCCTTTACCAAATATTATGATCATCATTATCTCTTGCACAGGGGAATTTTAAGCTTTCTAAAAATAATTTCAATTGTATGAAGTCAGAGTGTTTTTAGTTACGGCTGCACAAACAATGGGGTTTCACATTAGTTCCATTTTGAAATACTCTAAAAGACTCAGAACGTGATAGAAACATGAAAAATGCTTTAGATATTAGGTTAACTAAACCTGATTAAGCTCAACTTCTTCAATAGTCAAAGGATAAAATCCTAGTGTTAATGACTGATCTTAGGGGCTTGCTAGGAGCCTCTCTCCTTTCCCTCTTCAACCTCTCTTTGCTTTGAGTCTTTTATTCTGCACTATAACATCAGCCGGGCCTGGCTCCAGCCCCTTGATTAACCCTTTTTCAACCAGTCCTCATGAAAAATCCTAAATCTAGGAGTAAGAAGCTAAGTATGCTCTAAGCAAAAGGTCTGCCTAAGGCAAGTTTACTTTCTTCCCAAGTCACCTGCTTCTGATTTTGCATTTTTGTATAACTGAATTAAAATATGGGGTTTCACATTAGTTCCATTTTGAAATACTCTAAAAGACTCAGAACGTGATAGAAACATGAAAAATGCTTTAGATATTAGGTTAACTAAACCTGATTAAGCTCAACTTCTTCAATAGTCAAAGGATAAAATCCTAGTGTTAATGACTGATCTTAGGGGCTTGCTAGGAGCCTCTCTCCTTTCCCTCTTCAACCTCTCTTTGCTTTGAGTCTTTTATTCTGCACTATAACATCAGCCGGGCCTGGCTCCAGCCCCTTGATTAACCCTTTTTCAACCAGTCCTCATGAAAAATCCTAAATCTAGGAGTAAGAAGCTAAGTATGCTCTAAGCAAAAGGTCTGCCTAAGGCAAGTTTACTTTCTTCCCAAGTCACCTGCTTCTGATTTTGCATTTTTGTATAACTGAATTAAAATATCCTTTCTTGTATGTTTATATATATATATATATATATATATATATAGTGAGAGATATAAATGATTTGCCTTATTACCAATTTGAACCATGCAAAATTAACTTTTCCAATTTGATTCATGTCTCTTATACATACTAGTTTATGAAGACTAGCTACTGAATTCTAATAATTGCACAATTCTAATGAAAAGCTTAGTGGTAAAAATTATTATTCATGGACACTGCTTAAGGAAAGTACAATCTGCTGCTTACTGTTGATATTCATGGATTCCAAATTAAGCATGCGTGTTGTGACTGATTGCTGCCCCCTCTGTCCAATTCTCAGGAATCTGTAACAGTAAACATCTGTTTTTTCATGCACAGATGTATGGGTCAGTTCTAGCTTGGTTGGATTCCCCTGGGGTTAGGAGGGCTTGGCTCCAAGCTGCAGGTTGTTTTTTTGGTCTGCTCCATATGTTTCTTCATTCTTCTTGGACCAGCAGCTACTCGAGGCACATTTTTCTCACAGTGAATCATAGGAGCCTAAGAGGTCAAACCCAATCAGTTATGTGCCCTTAAAGCTGTAAAGCTCCAATCAAGTTTGCACTCTTTCCACTGATTGTTGTTGTTTAGTCACTAAGTCCTGTCTGACTCTTTGTGACCCTATGGACTGTAGCCCGCCAGGCTCCTCTATCCATGGAATTCTCCAGGCAAGAGTACTGGAGTGGGTTGCCATTTCCTTCACTGGCTAAGCTCAAAGTCAAGGGGCAGGGATGCAGACTTTGCCTCCACTATTGCAATACTAGGTCACAGGGCAGAGGACGAGAGGGAAGAGTTAACAAATAAGAGAGAGAAGTTAAGCCTATGAATAGCCATACTTTGGACCATTATGCAGCCATCAAAAACAGCTATGAAGCGCTGCAATAATCTGGGAAGATGTTTTGGCTTTCCTAGTTGGTGAAAAAAAGCAACATATGTAAAAATATTAGATGTGAACCCAATAGTATAAAAAATCTATTTGAATCAAAGATGTAAAGGAAATGATTAAGGCAGCTGATTCTGGGAGGTGACTGTTTTCTTCTATTTTTCTATACTTCCTGGTTGTCTATAATAACATGTATTTTTCTCTAATAACAGTAAGTTTAAAAAACATGGCTAAAAACATAAAGAGATCTAGAGTTTGGGCCCAGAATAGGAGTAGCTGATTCCATCATTAGTTTTTTGTCTTGTGTTTTGGGGTAATTTTTCATCTCTGTACTTGTTTTTCATCTTCTTCTTAGGGAACAATATAATTAGCTTGATCATTTCAAATATCCAGTTTCGTTCCTGTTACATCTGGCTTTGGATTATTTCAAAAGTTAAATGGGGCACTTCTCATGATTGGAAAGATACACAGCAGGGTCTGTAAGCTTAAGAATGCAAGAAGATGACAACTGAAGGTAAAATAACACAATTTGTCTGAAGACCTGATAAGTGCAAGGGAGATATTTATAGGTATTAGCCAATTATCCTTACATTATTTTTCTGTTTTAAGTATTTATCTTTTTCTTGAGTCCCTATGAATAATGGTACTGATTGTGAACCTGACCTTTTTAGAAAAATGTTACAGTTCTTTAATTATATTTTAGAGATACAATATCATTTGAATAGGCATCTCAATATTATTCAAACATATTGTAATATTACCAGGACTCAAAGTCTTGGAATAATGCAAACTTTCCTGACATTACTCATCACAGTGTAGGCAGGTTGAATATGGGCATGTTTTTAGCTCCTTTTGGTAAATTAAATTGAATTGTATTTTTCTATGATCTTGGATTTCTAGAACATGACTATTTTCTGAAATCTAAAGTCTACTTATATTCTTGCTTGAAAATATATCCATAAATTCTTTGGTATTGCTTCCTTTAACAGCTGGAGCCTAATTCTTCTTCCCTTGAGTGTAGGCTGTACCTGGTGACTCACTTCTAGCAAATATAATGACTAAAGTGATGGTATGTGACTTCCAGACTAGGTCATAAAAAGGCATTGCAGTCTCCTCCTTGCTCTTTGTTTAATCACTCATTCTCAAAGAAGCCAGAAGCCAAGCCCTATGGAGAGACCCACATGGCTAGGCACAGAGGACTCCTGCCAGCAGCCATGTGAGTGTGCCATTTCAGAAGCACATCCACCAGCCCCATTCAAGCTTTCAGATGAGGGCAGCCCTGCTAATGTCCTAACTACTACCGCACAAGAGAATATGAGCCAGGCTCACCTGGCTAAGCTGCTTTCTATTTCCTAACCCACAGAAACTGTGAGATGATAAACGCTTATTGCTTTGAACTGACAACTAGGAACAAGCCAGTTATTTCTGACCAGAGCAGCTGTCCCTCACTGCATAACTGGGGCTCCTTGATTTTTCTGTTGTTCACTAAAATCTGGCAGTGAAATGTACTACAAGCATACATTTTTCATATTTTTTCCAAGTTCATTTTTTTCATGGCTTCATGTAGCAGTCAACATGAAACACTGATTTGAGCTGAAAAAATCATAAAGACATATTCTCCCTCTTTGAGATTGAGAACTAGCTTCTGTGACTGAAATATCAATTCACCCTCAAATGGAGTCAATACATTGCCAGCAATCAGACTCAAAGAAGAAGGGAGAGGAATTGCACGCAGTTGTCCTCTGTGGAGCTCGCATGCATCAGTCACTTTCTGATATAAGCGGAATCAGTCTTCAGATTGAAAACTGCAAGAATGTGGGGAGGTTTCAAA
Organism: Aepyceros melampus; assembly: GCA_006408695.1. Classification (NCBI taxonomy): domain Eukaryota; kingdom Metazoa; phylum Chordata; class Mammalia; order Artiodactyla; family Bovidae; genus Aepyceros; species Aepyceros melampus. The sequence continues at coordinate 49,135 of SJXQ01000384.1, forward strand.
TGAGGGGTGACATTTTCCCTCCTGTTCCACAAGGAATAGGTAAATGTTGAAATTCACATGCTGCTGTCTGTTTAATTCATATGGCAGTATTGAGGGCTTCTAGATCCAAGACTGGTTGCCACTCCCCTCTCTTAGTGTTTTGCACTTTGATAAGATACATTGTTCTCTTTATCAGAGTTGCTAGCAGTTCAGATCATGGGAGTTAGCCTGTAGCTAGTAGTTAAATAAGGAGCACTGAAATTGATTTAAAATAAAACTTTCAGTAACCTAATTCTGAACTCCCAAGGATGCCTCCTGGAAAGAATTTTACATGAAGTGTTCATATCAGGAGAAAGACCCATATCCATATACCTGACACATTTACTTCATGACATTACTCCTTTTTCTCCAGGGAAAGGTTATATAACTGGAAATATAATGAGTGGAAGTAAGACACAGAAAACACCCTGTTGGTGAGTACCTTGCTGACCTGGTGTGAATTTTTACAAACATTTCTTAGTTGCAAACCTAATAGTTATTTTCCATTATTAATATTATGATAATATTCATTGCCATGACTAGAATGTATTATTAAGAATCTGTAGAGAACTCAGAGATTTGGAGTTTTAAATATGCTTTTTCAATGTTGGAGAGAATTTTCTGGTTGCAACATCCTTGCTTTATTATTATTCTTTTTTCACGCAAAGACCATTCCAATGAATGGAACAATCTTGTTAGAATACAGCTTGAGAAGTGGGAGGGATGAATTAGGAGTTTGTGATCAACAGATACACACACATACTACTATATATAAGAAAGATCAATAACAAAGACCTACTGTATACCACAAGGAACTATATCCAATATCATATAATAACTTATAATAGAAAAGAATCTGAAATGAATATATACATATAACTGAATCACTGTGCTATATACCTGAAACTAATACATTATAAATCAACTATATCTCAGTAAAAATAATAAAATAAAAAGAATACAGCTTGAGAAGAATGAAAGATTTTCTTTTAATAGCTAAACTGTTCTAGGATCAAATTTATGAACTATGGACATAGAAATGAAAATAAATCTTAAATGAATTAAAATGTCCTTGAGCTAGTAAATAGGACAGTATAGAGTAGTGAATCTCATCTGATTTATTTTGCTTCAGTTCAAATACCATAAGCAAACCCCAACTACTCAGTGGCCTTGTTGAAGAAATATCCCAAACTATGACTACGGATTGCTGAATTAGACCGCAGCAATTGCCAGTTGGTCCACCATAGAGGAAACTGCCAATGTAGTGAATTTCTGGGAGGATCTTCAGTGTAGTCAGAGAAAATTGCCCTATGCCAAGACAACTAGCGTCTGACTTTCCTCTTGAGGAGTCACGTCAATCAAGCTCCAGATTAAACAGATTCCACTTTCCTACTCAAGTCTATTAAACCAGGAACTGTGCTCTTGGTACCAGGGCACCCAGCCATGATGCCAGATCACAGCGGACTGAGGTTCATGCTGCACTGTGTCTATTAGAACATTTGCATCACAGCCTGAAGTTCCACCTGACAGGGCTGTTTCAGATGCAGAGCAAGTGACAAAAATTAATCCAGGTTAATGGTATGGTTGTAGAAATATTGCTTGAAATAGCATACAAACTTTGAATGCTTTCCATTTGACAGCATCTTAGAAAGGAAACATCAACATGTTTTGATGGCTAAGGGAAAATAAGGAAATGAAGATTGCATCCAATAATAGTAAAAACTTAGAGAATATTTTTTAAACTTTAAAAAATGTATTTGGGGATTTCCCTGGCAGTCCAGTGGTTAAAACTTCACCTTCCAATGCAAGGAGTGTGAGTTTGATCCCTGGTCAGGGGACTAAGATCCCACATGCCTCATGGCCAAAAATCTAAAACATAAAACAGAAGCAATATTGTAACAAATTCAATGAAGATTTAAAAAATGGTCCATGTCAAGAAAAAAATCCTTTCAAAAATGTGGTCAAGACAAATGTGTGACTCCTTCCCATACCAGATACTGTGCTAGGTATGGATGCAAAAATAAAGAGAAATACCCTAGGCTTGGGCTTCCCAGGAGCTTTAGTGTGGTTAAGAATCCACCTGCCAATGCAGGATAAATGGGTTCAGTCCCTGGGTCAGGAAGATCCCCTGGCATAGGAAATGGCAACCTGCTCCAGTATTCTTGCCTGGAAAATCCCATGGACAGAGAAGCCTGGTGGGCTACAGTCCATAGGGTTGCAAAGAGTCGGACACAACTGAGTGACCGAGCACGCATCCTGGCCTCACAGTTCAGTTCAGTTCAGTCGCTTAGTCATGTCCGCTCTTTGCGACCCCATGAATCGCAGCACGCCAGGCCTCCCTGTCCATCACCAACTCCCGGAGTTCACTCAGACTCACGTCCATCAAGTCAGTGATGCCATCCAGCCATCTCATCCTCTGTCGTCCCCTTCTCCTCCTGCCCCCAATCCCTCCCAGCATCAGAGTCTTTTCCAATGAGTCAACTCTTTGCATGAAGTGGCCAAAATACTGGAGTTTCAGCTTTAGCATCATTCTTTCCAAGAACACCCAGGGCTGATCTCCTTTAGAATGGCCTGCTTGGATCTCCTTGCAGTCCAAGGGACTCTCAAGAGTCTTCTCCAACACCACAGTTCAAAAGCATCAATTATTCAGCTCTCAGCCTTCTTCACAGTCCAACTCTCACATCCATACACGACCACAGGAAAAACCATAGCCTTGACTAGACGGACCTTAGTCGGCAAAGTATGTCTCTGCTTTTGAATATGCTATCTAGGTTGCTCATAAGTTTTCTTCCTAGGAGTAAGCGCCTTTTAATTTCATGGCTGCAGTCACCATCTGCAGTGATTTCGGAGCCCCCCAAAATAAAGTCTGACACTGTTTCCACTGTTTCCCCATCTATTTCCCATGAAGTGATGGGCCTCACAGTGGATTCTAAAGAACTTGGAATCATCAGCATGGCCCAGGTCTCAGGAACAGGGCAGTCCATGCCCAGCTGCTGAAAGTTTTACCTGCTGACACCCTTCCTGGCAGCTCAGCACACCTGATTAGCTACATGTCTACACAGGAAATCTACACTACTATGAAATGATTTCTCCCCTTCCCTGTGGCCTCCTAGAATCATCAAGCCAATGGGCAGCCAGCCATAGAGCAAAGAGAAAATTCAAGGTGAGAAGTGATGAATGTCCTCAAGAGGGAGGGCATAGTAAAAGCAGGTTTTTATTATTTGATGGATCTGGTTTTGTGAAGTTGAAGGCTTGGCATTACAAAGGAAACAGCATTGAGAGACATGGGGAATTCAGAAGGAAAGTCTGGTATTAGCTGGGGAGGATTAGAGGCTCAGCTGAGAAGGGTGGAACAAGGCCCCCCCCTCATCCCTGCGATGGAGAAAGGCCTTTCTTGGGGGAAAGTGTCGCACTGATCCTGCTGAAGTCAAGTTCATGGGACAGTGAGGAGAACAAGTCAAAGCAGGTCACAGCAACCCAAGCGTGTTTATCAGTAGAGTGTGTTTATCACTCAGCCTCTCCTCTCTACTGAACCTGAACTTGGAACACAAAGGAACTGCATGTTCTCTGGGACCAGGTATTTTCCACAAGTCAAGTGGCTGGTTGGATGCTCTATTTCATAGAGAAGACAGACTGGCAGGGCCCCTATCCCCCACCCAAGCAGAGAAAATATGGAGCAAGGCTGTGAATCCCAGGGTCTCTGCAGGAGAAATATCTCCATTTTGGGCTTCCCTGGTGGCTTAGATGGTAAAGAATCTGCCTGCAATGCAGGAGACCTGGGTTTCATCCCTGAAGATCCCCTGGAGAAGGGGATGGCAACTCACTCCAATATTCTTGCCTGGAGAATTTCATGGATAGAGGAACCTGGAGGGCTATAGTTCATGAGGTTGCAAAGAGTCAGACATGACTGAGCAATAACACACACAGAGTATATGTTTCCATGTTATTTTCTCCATTTGTCCTACCCTCTCCTTCCTCCCCTCCCCACCCTGCCCCTGCTGTATCCATAAGTCTGTTCTTGGTGTTTGAAATTTTAGATTGAATCCCAAGCTTTCTGGCTGGAGCTGGTTCTGCAGTTTAGTTCAGGAATGTACTCTGCTTCTTTTTCCATACCCTATCTGTTATGTTGTGCTGTGCTTAGTCACTCAGTCATGTCTTGGCGACCCAGTGGACTGTAGCCCATCAGGCTTGTCTGTCCATGGGAATTCTCCAGGCAAGAATACTGGAGTGGGTTGCCATGCCCTCCTCCTCTGTCTGCCTGTGAAGTGTAAAGCCCACAGACAACATTCTCCCCACTGGAGGGAAAGACCATCCACTTCGTTGCTGCTCAAAGTGTGGTCCTGGCCCTGCAGCACCAGCAGAACCTGGGAACTTGTGGCAAATGCATGATTTCATGCCATTCTCTGGACTCGCAGAATCACAAGCTGCATTTTAACAGGATCTCCAGGGATTCCAAGGAGATCAAACCCATCCATCCTAAAGGAGATCGGTCCTGAATATTCATTGGAAGGACTGATGCTGAAGCTGAAGCTCCAATACTTTGGCCACCTGATGCAAAGAACTGACTTACTGGAAAAAACCCTGATGCTGGGAAAGATTGAAGGAGGGAGGAGAAGGGGATGACAGAGGATGAGATGGTTGGATGGCATCACCGACTCAATGGACATGAGTTTGAGTAAGCTCTGGGAGTTGGTGAGGGACAGGGAAGCCTGGCATGCTACAGTCCATGGGGTTGCAAAGAGTTGGACACGACTGAGCGACTAAACTGAACCAGGGATTCATGTGCATGGTAGAGTCTGAGGTGCAGTGATCTAATTCAGTGGTTCTCAAAGGGGAAAGTGCAACAGAATCACCCCAGGTGGGGTGGGGTGGCCTATTAGACTGTAGATTACAGCCCGCCCCCACTGCCTGACCTTCTCCCTCCCCACTCCCATCCGAGGAGATTTGATTGAGTAGATCTGAGTTGGGGCCCAAGAATTTGCATTTTTGGCAGGTTCCCAGGTGATGAGCACGCTCTGAGAAGTCCCACTTTAATTCACACCCCTCATTTCCTAGGGAGCCAGATACTCCTGGGTTCGGCTTTCTGCTCTGATGCTCACCAGCTGTGTGATGCTGGGCCTTTTCCTGACTTCTCACAGCCCACGTTTCTTTCCGCATTACACCAAGTGACACCAGCAGCCTCAGCATCCCCTGTGAGCTTGTGAGAGAGGCAAGGCCTGGTGTATCTGCCTTTTCACAAGACCCTCAAGTAGGAATTATACGCATTGAAGTCTCAGGTGACTTCTAGATGCACGTGGGTCCTCCTTTCCCAGTTCCAACCGAGGATACTGAAGCTCAGGGAACAGGGTTCAGGCATTGAAGCGGGACCCCTAAATCTCTCTCCAGCATTCCCACTCTCCACTTCCAGCCTCACACTGAGGGTCTGAGTCCCCACCTCAGGCTGGACACGTGCCATGAATCTCTTGCACAGTACTGGGAGTCACTAAGTGCCGAAAAGACGCACTCTTGTGACCGTCTCCTAACCTGGACTTCACTCAGAAACAGAGAACGTTTTCTATACCTTCCTGCTTATGGACTCTGTGATTGCTTTTTTTTTTTGCGAGGGGGTTGATATTCACACTGAGGTTCTACTTGAATCCTCATTGGCTGGAGAGGAGTAGGAAAGAGAGGGGCTGGAAGCAAATGCTACGCAGGGGACACAGATTCCAACAGGGAGAAAAAGGAGGCTCTGGTTTCCCCGGGCTGCCAAGCAGAATGGCTCCCTCCCAGGCAGAGCTGGTTTCTGTCAGAACAAACGGTCCAGCTGAGCTCCCACCACAGAAGCCAGCCCCCTCAATGTTCTGACGTGTGATTCCCTGGGAACAAAGTACTGTTTGGGAATCATTACCATTTGCAGCTATTTTATTGTGTGAACCAAATAAAAATGGATACTTCCTGAACATTCTAATGAACAGAACAATACAGAAGCGACTTCAGCTGAGTTAGGAAGACAGCATGGCTTTTTTTTTTTTGCGTATGTATGACTAATGACATCTGAATGATAGTCTGGCAGGAAATATAAAATAAGCAGATTTATCTGATAATGAATAAAATTGTGAGAATTCTGCCATCCCTCCTGAAGGGGCCCTTGCATTTAAGGGTGATTTTGTCATTGAACCTGCTCTTCAATGCTTCTTTACTGGGATTGAAGGAGCTTACTTTCATTTCATTAGACATCATACACCAGGATCACTTTTTCTTTCCTTGAAGCTGAGGGAGGCTGGACTATGCACATAAACAAGCCATTGTCCCCAGTTCTGTGGCTGTGAGATTTATGCTACCCATTAGAGTGGGAATCAATACAGCAATATTCACTTTATAGCTGGAAGAAGTTCAGGGATGGGAAGTATTTATCCAAGGTCATAGCTAGTCCAGGGGACTAGCTTAAAATTTAGATCTCCTGTCTGCAGCCTCTTGTTATAAAACATGAACATAAAAATGATGAGTTTCAGGAGGAAGGTTCAGGAGGGAGGGGACGCATGCATACCTATGACTGAATCATGTTGGTGTATGGCAGAAACCAAGACAATATGGTAGAGCAATTATCCTTCAATTAAAAATAAAGAAACTGGTAAAAAATGATGAGTTTCAAAACAGAGCTAGATTTTAAACTTTGAGTTTTGATTTCCTTACTTAGCTATATATTTTCCTCCTTGGCCCTTAAGCACTGACATCTTCTGGATATAGTGCCAGGGTTATGTCCACGGAAACAGAAGTAACTTGAAGGGAAATGGATTTCAGTTAGACCTTAATCAAAAGCTCATTTGTGAGAATTTGGCCTCCAGTTAGAGACTAGGCAGAGCCCCTTAGGATAAATCCACAACTCAACATATCTAGTGAATAAGAACTCTAAGAACTGTGCTTCCCTGCTCACCAGTTCCCAGATACACTTCAAAACTCAGTAAGATGGGGAAATCAAACTGAATGCCTGTAAGGAGAAGAGGGTAGAGATTGGGGCTGGGAAGAAAGGGGTAAGGGGGATCTTTCTAGAGTGAAAGTAATGACCAGTTTCACAGCATTAGCTGGCATGGTATGCATTTGTCAAGACTCATGAAATGGTACATTGCAGATCTGTCTGTTTTGTTATACGTGAACTTTACCGAACATAAAGGCCCCTGTGTATAATAGAACAAACTCCCCAGGAAAATATTTGGGACAGTGATAGGGTTAAGAGCTGGAAGTATTAGAGTAGCATTTTTTTTTTAATCAGTTCTGTCATCATCTTCACCAATGACAAAATACAAACATCTTTGACCACTTCTGTAGAGGGGAGCCAGTGGAAGGTCTCAGAAGCTGAAATGGCTGAAAGTGGAGCGTGTAGGTCTTGGCACCGTGGCCAGCACTGCCAGGAAACCAAATCTTTGCCCCTGACTAAGCAGGCTTCCGTTAGCAGTCAAACCCTCTATAAAAACAATCACTAGGGCTGTGAGTGTGTGTGTGTATGGTGTGTGGGTGAGAGGGGGGGCGCTGAAGACTTGGGTAGAGCTCTGTCATAAATGCTTTGGAGGACCCCCATGCAGGGAGGTGGGAGCTGGACATCTGGGGGGTCTCTGCTGTCCTCCCCTGAGTAAATCCCTGGAGATAGGAGTCCCAAAACTGACAGCTGGGAGGAGAGGCCTGGCTTCCAGATAAAACCTATTCTAGTATAGGTTTGGGAAAAATTGTAAAAGCATATGGATAAAGGATACATTTTATTAAAGTTATATGGTTTGGAAGACTCTACCCTTTAGTTCCCACTTTGTTTAGTTCAGTCACTCAATCGTGTCCAACTCTTTGCAGCCCCATGGACTGCAGCACGCCAGGCTTCCCTGTCCATCACCAACTCCCAGAGCTTGCTCAGACTCATGTCCATTGAGTCGGTGATGCCATCCAACCATCTCATCCTCTGTTGTCCCCTGAGTATCACTTAATTTCCCCAATTTACGAGCATGGTTTGCTTCGTTCATTTTATCAAGAAATATTTCAAGCATAGAAAATACAGAGGCTAATGCAACAAAGAGCAGCCCATCCATGGGCCAGTCTTGTCAGAGTCTTCTTCTTTCAAGATTCATATTTGTTTTTGGTTGGGCTGGGTCTTCGTCACTGTGTGTCATGGGTTTTCTCTAGTTGTGGTGCACAGGCTTCTCACTGCAGTGCCTTCTCTTGTTTTGAAGTACGAGCTCTAGGCTTATGGGATTCAGTACTTGTGGCACATGGGCTTAGTTGCATGAGGCATGTAGAATCTTCCCAGCAGGGATTGAACTCATGTCCCCTGCATTGGCGGATGGATTCTTTTTTTTTTTTTTTTGGATGGATTCTTAACCACTGGACCACCAGGGAAGTCCAGGTTACTTTTTTTTTCAAGATCAAAAATGTACTTTATGATTAGTATTTTAATTATTAGTAACTAAATGGTTGTCCTTCTATTGACATTTATCCTTTGACATCTTCCCTCACCTTTATGTTATGCATACTATGAAACAGGCATTGGTACATGATAACTGTCACTTAAAATAACTGTAACAAACATGTTATGTGTTAACATATTTTTATGTAAATAGCTATTTTCTAAAATAAAAAAAAACTTATTAAGAAGAAAGCCATTATAATACATCTTTGTAGTCTGCCTTAATAGAGGCAGCTGGATTCTCATATTTGCTTTTGTATTTAATACACTGTGAAAGTGTTTTGGTTGAAAAATATGAAAAAAAAAAACCTCAGTTTCACACAGATATGTAGTTGGAAATGGGAGGAGTATATTAATAGCTTTTTAAGATAGTTGTGGATATTCTTTAGTACTATGCCAAGTTGGGAAATGTGGTAATTTTTTTTAATTGAAGCACATTTGATTTACAATATTGTATTAGTTTCAAGATCAGTTTATCTCTCCCCCCTTCCCCTTTGGTAACCATAAGCTTGTTATGTCCATGGGTCTATTTCTGTTTTGTACATAAGTTCATTTGTGTAATTTTTCAGTCCATATATAAGCAACATTATATATTTGTCTTTCTCTGGTTTACTTCAATTAGTCTGATAATCTCTAGGTCCATCCATGTTGCTGCAAATGGCATTATTTCATCCTTCTTTATGGCTGAGTACTATTCCATTGTAAAACCATACTAAATGTGGTAGTTTCTTAAAGAAAAGATGCATTATGAGATTTAAAACCATAATAATTAACTTTTCATACTTGGTTACATTAAAATTCATTAGTTTACCTGACATTTTGAATGAATATTTTAACCATGCATGATTTTCTAGCATCATCATATATTGGTCAAGGAAATACTGGTTTGTTGAGTTAGGCAGATCTTCCTTATATAATTTAATAAAACACACCCATTACTAGTACTGCTGATCTCATCAGAGATGCCTATAAGTTTTGTGAAGCTTTTAAGCCCATGGGAGCAGATTCAGATTTTCTAAAATTTTAATCTCACTTGAAAACTCAAATTTTATTACTGGCAACAAAAACTGTCAACTGTTTTCCTTAAAGTGATAGACTCATCTTGTTCTTTTGTAAGAAAACATCTGCCTCATTCCTAAGTCTCCAAAATCATTGATTGTCAGTCACCTTTCAAGTTAAAATGGCATTACATGAAAACAGCAGCTAGCTTAACTGGCAACTCAAATGCTGGCACCTCAGTCACTGAGTGCATTTCCTTGAGACAATATATGAACACTGGTATGCAGAAATGTTATAGATATGCTTCTCATTTCGTCACACAGAATTTAAGATGTGTATGCAAAAGTTGAAAGGTAAAAGTAATAATTAAAAATAATCATTCTTACCAGCACTTGTTTTTCCTTCAAGTGCACAATCACCACTAGTCCAGTTTGGTGCTATCACCTTGATTCATGACCAGGTGCCTGCAAGTCGACTTCCCATCACCCTGTAACACTAGTGCAAATATAAACACAGTGAAAAAGACAAATACCATCTTTGAAATATTATGAGAATAGTTTTCACTTCATGGAGCCCTTGAAAGTGCTGGGCACTGCTGGGCTTCTGGGGCCACTCTTTGAGATCCACTGATGTAAGTCTCTCAATAGCATGCTTTCTTCTGTAGGTAAATTGAGTGTCAGAATTTTACATATTTAGCATTGCAGATGAATTTTGCCTTCTTTCATTCAGAAATTACATGTGTATATACACTATAATGTGCCGGCAATACAGTGATAAAGCAAAAACAAAGTTCTTGCCCTCTTAGAATTTCTATTCTGCTGAGTGAGACAAGCTATGATTCAAATCAGATAAACTGTCAATGTATAATTGTAACAAGTACAATGAGAATCATAGTAGTAAAAGTTCACTTAGCCTGTGAGTAGGAGTTTAAGATATTGTGTTTCTGAGAGTGTGATGTTTGACTTAAAACCTCAAAGTTCAATTGGTGTGAGCAGGTGAAGGAGATAGCGGTGGGGAGTGTTCTGGGCAGAGAGACCAGCATGTGCAAAGATCTGAGGTGGGAAGGAGCTTGGCATGCTTGAGAAATGGGGACTAACTCTAAAGAGATGTGAGGATGATGGGAGATAATGCCAGGATGGAAAGTGGAATATAGAGTATTCTCTGCTACCGTTTTGGCTTTTATGCAGAGAACAAAGTGGTGTCATTGAAGCCTTTCTAGAAAGGTGGCTTCATCAAGTTGGCAGTGTAAAAAGATCACCTGGGCAGTATTGAGAATCAATGGATGCTGTTGAGGGATTAGGGACATGAAATGCATGGGGTCATTTAGAAGGCCGATTTTGTAATTTATGAGAGAAAGAAAGAGAATGGGAGAATTGTGCTAAGGTGCTATCATGGGAAGGTAGTGATATGGATTCAATGGAAGGGCGGTTGTGGATAGGAGAGAAAGGGGCCTCATAGATAACACTATGATTTTCTGGCTTGCCCAGCTGGGTAGATGATAGTGCCCTGGGATAACCATTCTTATTTAACTCCAGCTATCTAGGAACAGAAAATGGAAAAAAAAAAAAAAAAAAAGAAAGAAAACAGGAAAAAAAAAACAAAAACCAAAACTGATCAGCACCCAAGGGCAGGAGTGGAAGAGAGACTCAAATTGTTAGGAGAGGGGTTTGAATTTATTAACTTAATTATATCGGTTTTCTCCTAAAAATGAACTATTTTAAGAGCAGGAATTCTTTGGTGGTCCAGTAGTTAGAACCCTGCCCTTTCACTACCCAGGGCCTGGGTTTGACCCGTAGTCAGGGAATTAAGATCCCGCAAGCCACGTAGCTTGACCAAGAAAGAGATTATTTAGAGATTTCTTAGAATATTAAGTGCAGTTTGCTTTTATATGTCTATTTTTAGCAGCTAAAGAGTTTGCTGTGGTGCTTGGTCTTCTCTACAGAAGACAAGGCATCAAGACACAGTCACTAAAGTAGAGAACTTGGAGACATTCTGAGCACAGGTTGGTGATCTCCACCCCCCCACCCCCCAGGGCAGTCTGCACATCCAGAGCAACACCGTGTCCCAAGCTCTCTCCATCCATCTTAGGTCCACAGAGATGACCTGGCTTCATGATCACACAGCGTGATAGGTCTTGCCACTGCTTCCACTTTATACACAGAGAAGCTCAGAAATGTGGATGTTTGCCAAGAATCACATCACTCCCAAGCATTAAAATGAAGACTTCCAAACTATTCCTTTTTTTCCAACTTTGTGAAGGTATAATTGACAAATAAATTTGTAATATGTTTAGCCACATGATTTTTTCTTTTTTCTTAACACTATTTTTTCTTAAAGCAACTGAGTGATATTTCTAATGCAGAAGTTTCCAGGTTTGGGGGAGTAACAGACCCCTATGAGATTCTACTAAAAACTATTAATCTTCTCCCTAACAAAGTTCACATTTGCACACACAGGGAATTGACACCCTGTTTCCAGAGGTTTTCAGTTATCTTGAAGCCTATCCAGAAACTGCCAAAGACCATTTGAAACCTAGTGTTGAAAAGGCTTATTCCAGGGTGTTTCAAAGCCACATTGATGTTGTTTTCATGTCTGTTCCCTGCTGCTAGGTCGCTTCAGTCATATCCGACTCTTTGCGACCCTGTGGACTGAGCCGACCAGGCTCCTCTGTCCAGGCAAGAATACTGCAGTGGGTTGCCATTTCCTTCTCCAGGGGATCTTCTCAACCCAGGGATCAAAGCCTATGTCTCCTGGGGCTTCTGCATTGCAGGCAAATTCTTTAACCCTGAGCCACCAGGGAAGACCTATTTATAGTATCAGAGTCTGGTCCCTGATAGATTTTTTTTAAATAATCATAAAAAAAATCAACCTCTTTAGATTTCCAGATTAAAAATTGGTTATTATTCATCAAATTACCTAGCAATTTCTAACCTAGCAATTTCACTCCTAGGTATATGCCTAAAAGAATTGAGAACAGGTATTCAAACAGGGTCCGTCTAGTCAAGGCTATGGTTTTTCCAGTGGTCATGTATGGATGTGAGAGTTGGACTGTGAAGAAAGCTAAACGCTGAAGAATTGATGCTTTTGAACTGTGGTTTAGAGAAGACTCTTGAGAGTCCTTTGGACTGCAAGGAGATCCAACCAGTCCATTCTAAAGGAGATCAGTCCTGGGTGTTCTTTGGAAGGAATGATGCTAAAGCTGAAACTCCAGTACTTTGGCCACCTCATGCGAAGAGTTGACTCATTGGAAAAGACTCTGATGCTGGGAGGGATTGGGGCGGGGCAGGAGGAGAAGGGGATGACAGAGGATGAGATGGCTGGATGGCGTCACCGACTCGATGGACATGAGTTTGAGTGAACTCCGGGAGTTGGTGATGGACAGGGAGGCCTGGAGTGCTGCAATTCACAGGTTCGCAAAGAGTCGGACATGACTGAGCGACTGAACTGAACTGATTCAAACAAAAATGTGTACATACATGCTCATAGCAGCTCTATCACAATAGCCAAAAGGGAGAAACAGTGCAAATGTCCTGAGGAAATGTAACTGAGCAATGGATAAAGAAAATGTGGTAAATCCATATAATTGAATATTACTCAATAAGTAAAAAGGACTGGGGTCCTGATACATACTATGACATGAATGAACATTGGAGAGATTATATCAAATGAAAAAGCTAGATTAAAAAAAGGCTGCATGTTCTTTGATTGTATTACATAACTTTACATGAAATTCCAGTATAAGTCAGTCCACAGACAGGCAGAGAGTGAGTGACTGTCTGGATCTGGGGAAGAGGGAAAGGGGGCAGCTGCCTAATGGGTGCAGATTTCTTTTGTGGTGATGAAAATGCTCTGAAATTAGAGGTGATGGCTACACAACATTGTAAATGTACCCAAAGCCATAAACGATACACTTTAAAGTGGTTAAAATGGTGACTTTATGTTGTGTGAATTTTACCTCAATTAAAAAAAAAATGACTCTCAAGAAACCAGTGACTTTCCAGCTCCGCCTTCTTAGTATCTTCCTCTCCTGTGCTGGGCCAGTTAGAGAGGCATGGGTTCCTTTACCCTGTTCTCAGGCATGGCTTTTGCATCTACAGGCTGAATCCTAGCAGCCTTCTCAGGGGTCCCCAAGGCCACCCACCTAGGGGTCTGGCAAAGAATACAGACATCTCTCTGCAGAGATCCTTTGCATCTGCCCTACAGCCTGCATTTGTTGTGTCTTGTTGGTGTTAAAAAGACAGTAATATATGGCTTTTTTATGCCTTTAAACCTGAAATGCCATTCTTTGTATTTTTGCCTATTCCCTAGTTCTCTGGATCAGAGATTTCTGTCTGGTTGACTACAGCAGTGGTTCTCCAAGATAGGGGGTAGGGAGAAGTGGGGATGGGTTGCTGTGACCCCCCAGGAGACATGTGGCAATATCTGGAGGCACTTCAGTTGTCGTGATTTGGGTGGTGCTACTGGCATCTAGTGTGTTCCGATGTCAGCAGCGCTAAGATCGAGAAATGCAGGATGATAGTATCATTGATATCATATCATCGAAAATGCCAATAATGACGTATTGTGGGCATTCTCTTGGAGACAGTTCCTGTTCTCTTGATCTCTGTGGCTTGTGACACCAAACAGTAAAACAGCCCCAAGGAGAGGACGCTAGAGCTGGACCGTGGCATATACATGTGGTCTGCTGGCAGAGATGAGCAGGTAAAGAATTAGAGGGCTATTTACAGCATAAGAACAACAGGATCTATAAAGGAATGAAATTAAGCACATTTATTGTTACATTTTTCTTAACCATTTCAGATTTTTCTAACAATTGTATCATTAGTAACTTCATCCTGAACCAAGGTGTATTTATTGATTTGTATTAACCTTTCTTCTTGCAGGGGAGACAGTGGCTATATGGATCAGCTTCATTTTCTTTAACGCTGGTCCAACAAATGTTAAAACAGCCATGATCCTGAATGAAAGTCAGATCCTTCAAAAGCCTTGCCACAGTCTCTCCTGAAGTGAGCAAACACATGCTGCTGCTGCTGCTGCTGCTAAGTCACTTCAGTCATGTCCGACTCTGTGTGACCCCATAGACGGCAGCCCACCAGGCTCCTCTGTCCCTGGGATTCTCTAGGCAAGCACACTGGAGTGGTTGCCATTTCCTTCTCCAATGCATGAAAGTGAAAAGTGAAAGTGAAGTCGCTCAGTCATGTCCGACTCTTTGCGACCCCATGGACTGCAGCCTATCAGGCTCCTCCGTCCATGGGATTTTCCAGGTAAGAGTACTGGAGTGGGGTGTCATTGCTATTAATATATAAAAAAGCAGCAGATTCTTAAATTTTTTTTTATCCTTCAGAGAGAGCACATGTTCAAAACACCTTTAACTGTACTTGCACATGTTACCTTGGAAAACACCTTGAGGGAAATGCTCAGTAATTATTTACTTGCTGGAAGGTTTACTCCCTGAAAAAACAAGCTTTGGCCAGTGCTTAGCTGCAGGAACATGTCACAGTGAGGAGACAGCATCTGAACATGTCATTTGGTGATCTGGCAGTCATAAGCGGAAGGAGCTCATTATAGTTGCTCTGTAAGGAATTTGCCAAATGTATCTGCACCTGCCCCTGCAGTGGGAAACTTCCCAGCAGTAGTCATCCAGAATAAATGAAAAAACCATGTCTGAAAACAGGGGGTATTTGATTATATGGACTCATGCTGAAAATGCCACAAAGTGAAATTCACATCTTCATTCATCTAGGGGTTTGGCCAACCACTTCTGATAACAGTGCATCTTTCTGTGAAGCCACTGAAGCCAGCACTTCATAGGTTTGTGATGAAACATTATTACTACAATAGAAAATGACATATTTGGAAGATATTAACAAATACACATAAGAGTGTGTGTGGAGTTTCTCAGCTTGAAAAGGAATCATGTCCCAAAATGGTTGCCGGGAAATATCTGTTTCAAACCACTCTGAGTTAGGAAATATGTGGCTCTCCTAGAAAATGCTTGCCTTACAGTCTTGACCTAACAGATGGCATCTGAACAGGGGAGAAAGGAGAAGTGATGTTGGAATCACATCCTCCTCAAAACAAAACAAAAACCATGTCCTGACACTTTTTTGGAAGGTTTTTTTCAGAGCATGAAAAAATTCCCCGAATTTTCCCGATTTATTGTTAGGGTTAGGGTTAGGGCTCACCCAGTTTTCCCGTGGTTAACATCTTCATGACTGTGGCATATTTAGCAAAATGAAGACACTGACACTGATGCATTTTAATTAACCAAACCCCAGACTTTATTTGGGTTTCACCAGTTTTTCCACTAATGTCCTTTTTCTGTTCTAGGATCACAGCTAAGACACTGCATGTAGTCATCATTTCTCCTAGTCTTCCTTCTTGCCTATTGATAATCCTCCTCTCTTCTTTTTTGACTGAAATGGTGAACTTCAAAATGGGCTCTTAAGAAGCCTTCCTAAACATACCAGAACCAACTTTTCGGTTGTGTCTATTGCAGGGGATGAAAAAAAAAATCTTTTCTTCTACCTTCCTAGATTCTACAGTTGGGGCCTTGGAAATAAAACTGACAAAAGACAGACTAACAAGAGAGAAAATTAATACATCAGCGTGTATAAATGTGGGAGAAACTCAGTGATGAGTGACTATGCAGGGGCTAGAACTTGGGGCTTATATAGCATCTTAACAAAGAACAATAAATATGTCAAAAAGTGACAAGACAAAAAGCAGAGGGATATAGGCTTTTATGGGTGGCAAACAATGGGAAAGTAAATATTGAAGGGGGAAACTAATAGAAGATAACAGTTATTTAGTAAAATTTGTGATGTAGATTCCTCTTAGTGATGTCTCTGGGCTCATAAGAGCATAGAGTTGTCGGCAATGATTAAGAATCAAAGAATTGTCCTTCTCTTCCTGGTATGAGACAGGGAGACACTTTTACAAGTGGAACTTTATGTCCCACTTTTACGCAAATGGTGGGGAAGGCAGAAAAAAATTTTTTGGTATCTGCTGTTTCTCGCTTTTCAGCCCAAATAAGTCTTAAGGGGTGGGGGTTAAAAAAAAAAAAAAAGAACAAATAAGTCTTAAGCCAAAGTGACAGTTTGGGGATGGTTTACTCTAATCTCCTACACTATAGCTCAAAAAACAAACAAACAAACAAACAAAACCCAACCAAAAAATTCTGGAAATTGAAAAATTAACTAAAAGTCTCTCATGGCTGTCATTTTTATCTACATAAACCCAGCCATTATCCACTTAATGAATCTATTTCTCTGTGATTTTATTGGCTGCTCTGGCCTAACAACATATAGCTGGATCTATCTCGTGGGTCAGAACAAGAGGTTATCGGGCAATAGGAAGGACTAGACTAAGAGAAGCAAAGTCTTAGAAGCTAGACTTCCAGGCCAGGAAAAAACAGAAGTTTGGACCAGGCTACACTTAATTGTATGCAGGGAAGTTCAGAAGGTTATGCTATAGAACATGTGGTGACCCCAGATAGGGATCTGGCAAAGAGCAGTGATCTCCAAACAGTTTGCTGCTTAAATCCATGTGAATGTCTTAATTTCATGCCACATTGTATCATACACTGTGGTTGGCAACTTCCAAAATGGCCCCATGATTCCTACTTGCTGGTGGTCACACCCTATGTGGTCCCCTCCCCTTGAGTTAGGGCTGGACCTAGTGACTTGCTGTTGCCAAATAGAGCATGGCAGAAGCAATGAGATATTACTTCCAAGATTAAGTTTTGAAGATTGTTACTTCAACTACTTTCTCTCTGGCTTTTCTTGCTTGCTCTCTCAGATGAGGTTGTATGCCATGTTGTGAGGTAGCCTATGTAGGGACCTACAAGACAAAGAACAAAGGGAGGCCTCTGGCCAACAGCCAACAAAAAGCTGAGACCCTCAGTCCAACAGCCTGCCAGGATCTGAAACCAGCCCAGAACCGCTTGAGTGAACTTAGAATCGGATCCTCCTCCACTTGAGCCTTGAGTTGACTGTAGCCTGTGAGAGAACCAAAGAAATTGTGAGATCTAAATGTTTTTTGTAAGCTGTTACATTTTAGGGTAATTTGTTACACAGAGCCAGATGACTAACACATACACTAAGGTCATTATGTCCGCAAATCAGTGGCATAATATCATGTCATCAAACATAGCAGCTTACAGCTATGAAGAAAAAACAGTTAAACTTGAACTCCAGTTCCTAATGTAAGAAGGGGCCTGAGGTAGGGGAACAGCAACTGACCATGATATACAGAATTTAAGGCTGCTGAAAAATGAAAGAGGACCTCCTTCCTGGAAACAGGAAGTTTCTCATTTCTAGCCACAAAGCAAAAAGACCCAAAGTATTTATAATCTGCCCAACAGGGATATGCAAAAGCAAGCAGAAAACCAAAGAGTAGTGCTATGAATATTATGCAACGTCTCCATTGCACAGTGGGAAAGGAGCACTGGAAAGAGAAAGATTCAGAGTTTAAGGAGAACCAAGGATTCACAGAATTAAATAGGGATTGTGGTTTCAGTGGAAATGTGAGACATGTTAAAAATATATTTCCAAAATGTGATGTGTGATAAAAAGGTAAACAACTCACACACCACCCCCAGAAGAAGAAGCCTCAGCCTCTCAGCCCTCTATGTGATGAAACCATAGCTGGATTTTCTGGACAATTCCATAAGCCCAATGGGAAAGAAAGAGCTTTAGCTGATGGAAGAAGTGGAGTCAAGGATGGCAGAGTCCATTATTCATAGTTGAGCAAAAAACCTCAAAAACAGGAGTACCATTTTTTTGCAAGGCTTCCCTGGTGGTTCAGTGGATAAAGAATCCACCTGCAATGAAGGAGACATGGGTTCGATCCCTGGGTTGGTTTGATCCCTGGGTCGGGTTCAATCCCTGGGTCGGGAAGATCCCTTGGGGGAAGAAATGGTGACCCACTCCAGTATTCTTGCCTGGGAAATCCCATGGACAGAGGAGCCTGCCGGGCTACAGTCCATGGGTTCGCAGAAGAGTCAGACACAACTTAGGGACTAAACAACAACGGCAGCTATCTATTGCTCGTGGTGCAAAGCACTTGACAGTTTCTTTAAACTCCATGTCTTGCAGGTGAGGAGCCTAAGACCTCATGACAAGGCGTATAAATGGTGGAGCCAGATGAAACCCAGGTCGTTTGATCCCTAAGCATAAACTTGACCCAGGGTGAATATTCAGAAGATGGAACAACCACCCAGCACAAGTGAGAGCCATCCAAACATGCTGGCCTTGGAGCCGGGCATCCTGCAGAGGGTGTGCTAGGCCATATGGGCTAGGTCTCAGGAGGGACCCAGGGGGCGCGGGCAGCTCTTGATTCCTGCCTGGAACTGAAGTTCTTCACTTCACCATTTAACCGTCTGTCCTGGTGCATGCGACTTCCCTCTTAGCTTAGTTGCTAAAGAATCTGCTGGCAACACAGGAGACCTGGGTTCAATTCTCAGGCCGGGAAGATCCCCTGGAGAAGGTAAATGGCAACCCACTCCAATATTCTTGCCTGGGAAATCCCATGGACAGAGGAGCCTGGTGGGCTACAGTCCATGGAGTCACAAGAGTTGGACACGACTTAGCGACTGAACCACCACCACCACCACCACCATCTGGTCCATGCAGACCGAGTATGGACTTTGTTAATGACCGCTCTTCTCCAGAGCCTCCTTTCTGTGGAGTTCTGCCTCAGCTGCTCAGATAAAACATGGAAGTTTATTTCCAGCACATACTAACTAAAAGTGAAGGCAAAACCAGATTGTCTGCTCCCTCCAGTGTTCTCATAGACAGACACATTTTAATTAGAAGCACACATGTGGGATTTTGAAAGCTGCCTTGGAACAGCGAGTGCCAGTCAGAGATCCCTCTCGAAGGAGGAAGTCATGCTTCTGTCTTACCTCTTGAAAAGAGGGTGGGCGTGGGGGGTGGGATTTGGCCTGTTCAGCCAAAAGCTGGTCTATGTTTCATGTGAAATTGCAGGATCATGATGTAAACTTTAAATGGTCATATGGTTGCTCTGTTCTGGCCTGACCAGTTAATTTATTTGAGTGCAGATTTGAGCAAGAAAGGTGGGTGTCTGGCCTGAGACTGGGAGATACAGCTGGGTAGAAGACAAGCCATTCTCTGCTATGCTTAGGGCTTCCCAGGTGGCTCAGTGGTAAAGAATCCACCTGCCAATGCAGGAGACTCGAGTTCAATCCCTGGGATGGGAAGATCCCCTAGAGAAGGAAATGGCAACCCCTCCAGTATTCTTGCCTGGGAAATCCCATGGACAGAGGAGCCTGGTGAGCTATAGTTCGTGGGGTCACAGGGTCAGACAAGACTGAGTGTGCACACACAAAGAACACAGAGCGGTGCTTCTTATCCTAGAGTTGGCCTTCAGGGGCTCTGAGGATGGGTCTGGCACGTGGCCCAGCAACGGGATTAAGAGCTTTGCCAGGATTGCACCATCCCACCCAGGTTGGGACTCTCTCATCTGTTGGAGGGCGGGGCGGATGGCGGGACCTCTCTACAGGGACGGCAGCTTGGTGGCGTTCCAGGTTTGCCACTTCCTGGCTGGGTTGAGCAAACGA
>SJXQ01000387.1:0-13993 GCA_006408695.1 Aepyceros melampus
ATCCCACTGCTGGGCATACACACTGAGGAAACCAGAATTGAAAGAGACACGTGTACCCCAATGTTCATCGCAGCACTGTTTATAATAGCCAGGACATGGAAGCAACCTAGATGTCCATCAGCAGATGAATGGATAAGAAAGCTGTGGTACATATACACAATGGAGTATTACTCAGCTATTAAAAAGAATACATTTGAATCAGTGCTAATGAGGTGGATGGACCTGCAGCCTATTCTGCAGAATGAAGTAAGCCAGAAAGAAAAACACCAATACAGTGTACTAATGCATATATATGGAATTTAGAAAGATGGTAATGATAACACTGTATGCGAGACAGCAAAAGAGACACAGATGTATAGAACAGTCTTTTGGACTCTGTGGGAGAGGGAGAGAATGGGATGATTTGGGAGAATGGCACTGAAACATGTATAATATCATATATGAAATGAATTTCTAGTCCAGGTTCGGTGCATGATACTGGATGCTTGGGGCCGGTGCACTGAGATGACCCCCAGGAATGGTACAGGGAGGGAAGAGGGAGAGGGGTTCAGGATGGGGAAGACGTGTTACCTGTGGCAGATTCATGTTGATGTATGGCAAAACCAATACAATATTGTAAAGTAATTAACCTCCAATTAAAATAAATAAATTTATATAAAAATTTTTAAAAGAAAAAAAATAAATTGGAAATTACTTCATGTGTATATATAAAAAGTCTACAAACAATAAATGCTGGAGAGGGTGCAGACAGAATGGAACCCTCTTACACTATTGGCAGGAATGCAAACTAGTACAGCTACTATGGAGAACAGTGTGGAGATTCCTTGAAAAACTGGAAACAGAACTGCCATACAACCCAGCAATCCCACTGCTGGGCATACACACTGAGGAAACCAGAATTGAAAGAGACACGTGTACCCCAATGTTCATCCCAGCACTGTTTGCAATAGCCAGGACATGGAAACAACCTAAATGTCCATCGGCAGATGAATGGATAAGAAAGCTGTGGTACATATACACAATGGAATATTACTCAGCCATTAGAAAGAATGCATTTGAATCAGTTCTAGTGAGATGGATGAAACTGGAGCCTATTATACAGAGTGAAGTAAGCCAGAAAGAATAACACCAATGCCGTATACTAACACATATATATGGAATTTAGAAAGATGGTAAGTATGACCCTATATGCAAGACAGCAAAAGAGTCACAGATATAAAAACAGTCTTTGGACTCTGTGGGAGAAGGCGAGGGTGGGATGATTTGAGAGAGTAGCATTGAAACATGTATATTATCATATGTGAAGCAGATTGCCAGTCCAGGTTTGATGCATGAGATGGTGCTCAGGGCTGGTGCACTGGGATGACCCTGGGGGATGGAATGGGGAGGGAGGTGGGAGCGGGGTTCTGGATGGGGAACACATGTGCACCTGTGACTGATTCATGTCGATATTTGGCAAAAATCACTACAGTATTGTAAAGCCTCCAATAAAATAAATAAATAAATTTAGAGAGAAAAAAAAAGCAGTGACTTTAATGTTCCTGAAGCATGGATATCAAAGCAAACAAATGGCATGTTTGGTTGTATAACATTGTCAACTGCTAATACATTATAGTCTTTTGAGCATTCATTATAGCTACCTACTCCTGCACCATAGGCGCCTTCTTCTGTAGCATGGTGATCAGAGCACACGTTGAGGTTTATGTGTCATGGCGATTCGAACTTAATCATTGTATAAGTTTCTGTACTATGACTTGAGCAGATACTGTGATCCTCTTGGCATAAATCATAGGAAACGATCCTATATTTAAGTTATATCTATGGTTTTCTTCCCCTGCTGTATGCCCTTGCCACTCTGAGTCTCTATAGTTTAGACATCCAAGCAAGCATTGTAGCCTTCTGTTCCTGAATCATTAGTATCTGCTCCTATTTAGTAGGAACTTGTCCACACACCTCTGAACCATGATCATGATATCATTGTCATGATTTTTAAGCATATATCAGTTATGTTTGCCTATGCATCATGGTTATTTGAGCATTTACCATGGTCATCTCTTGATATCATGATTCTTTGCGTAGAGCCAAGGCCTATAACTTTCATGTTATCAGTTCAGTTCGGTTCAGTTGCTCAGTTGTGTCCGACTCTTTGTGACCCCGTGGATGCCAAGCACGCCAGACTTGCCTGTCCATCACCAACTCCCAGAGCTTGCTCAAACTCATGTCCATTGAGTCGATGATGCCATTCAACCATTCATCCTCTGTTGTCCCCTTCTTCTCCCACCTTCTATCTTTCCCAGCATCGAGATCTTTTCCAATAAGTCAGTTCTTTGCATCATGTGGCCAAAGTACTGGAGTTTCAGCTTCAGCATCAGTCCTTCCAATGAATTTCATGTTATATACTAGTTGCATTGTTTATAGTTTAAATTGGCATTCACTATGACACTCTATACTTACACAGGAGTGTTAGGTCACTGTCATGTGATTAATTGTTCAACAGTCTATTTTCTTGACATTCTACATTATACTTATATGTCAATGCAGTTTTCTCATATACAGTGTTAACTACAGTCACAAGATACATACTTGTAAATGACTACCCTCTACTTCTGATAAGTGAGTGTCAGCATACTGTACTCTGGCTATCTACTCATGGATCATGGCTGACTGATAATATTTGAATGTTTTATAAGCGTATTTTATTCAAGTGGTAAAATTACAAAGAGATGTTTATATACCATACAGGCGTTTAAGCATGCACTATGACACTTATTTTTGCCACTTGTATTAGTTTTTTAGGGCTACTGTAAGAAAGGATGGCAAACTCGGTAACTTAAAACCCAAAGAAATTTATTTTCTCATGGTTTTAGAAGGGAAGAGTCCAAAATCAAGGTGTTGGCAGGGCTGTACTGCCTTTGAAGGCTCTATAAAAAGATCCATCCTTGCCTCTTCCAGTTTCTAGTAATTGCGAGTGTTCCTTGGCTTGTGAGATCGTCAGACCAATCCCTGTCTCCATCATCCAGTGGCATTCTTTTCCTTTTCTTTCTGTGTCTAAATTTCCCCCTTCTAATAAGGACACCAGGGGGCGCTAGTGGTAAAGAACCTCCAGCCAACGCGGGAGACCTAAGAGACTCGGGTTCCATCCCTGTGTCGGGAAGATCCCCTGGAGAGGGAATGGCAACCCACTCCAGTATTCTTGCCTGGAGAATTCCATGGACAGAGGTTGCAACCCATGCAATCGCAGAGTTGGACTCAACTTAGCATCATTAGATTAAGGTCCACTCTAATCCACTATGACCTCATCTTAACCTGATTATAGCTTCAAAGCTCTTATTTACAAATAAGGTCACACGTGCAGGTACCATAAGTTTGAACTACAATGTCTCTTTTTTGGGGGAGACATAATTAAACCCATTACAGTATCTATACTTGAAGATATTTGCTTAAAAAAAGAAAACTTTTCAATAATACTTATCATTTACTGAAACTACCCTAAAATTTTTAGACATAATGAAGCATTGAATGGAATTTTTTAAAGTACCAAAATTGATAGATTGCTATGATCTTCTTGATATAAGGTATGATATACCTACTAAAGTGAGAAAACAATATTTTAGAAAATATGGTGATTAAGAGAATGAAATTCCAATCACTCTCAACTAATACTCAACTGTTTCAACATTTGCTTTTGTACTGTGGCTTTTTAATTAGGCATTATGTCCATCTGGGTAAACACTATAGTTTGATTATCTTTTCATATACTACTGATGTTTGAGCTAGATCTGTAATTGTCTACCTTCTATGTCATAATTACTTTGGGCAGCATTGTTACAAACTCAGGGGCTTCCCTGGTGGCTCAGTGGTGAAGAATCTGCCTGCAATGCAAGAAACTGGGTTTAATCCCTGGGTCAAGAAGATTCCCTGGAAAAGGAAATGGCAGCCCACTCCGGTATACTTCTCTGGAGAACCCCATGGACAGAGGAACCTGGCGGGCCACAGTTCATGTAGTTATTAACTCATGTGTTAGTCACATCTGTCTCATATTTCAACATTGCTCTTTACTCCTAGACCATGTCCAACTACCTTTGTGTTTTGGATATTTTCTTGGGATATGTCCTATATCATCATTCATGCCGCATATTTTGGAACTATCAGAATATACATTATGATCAAATACTCATACACAAGATGCAGCTGTTCATGTACAATAGGCATCTGAGCATATGGCCTGTAGTCTTATTTTGCAGCATTGTCATCCTTGACTGTAAGAACTTGCTTCTGTATTGTGACAGATATTGATATATTGAGCTTGATCTGTAATTGTCTACCTTCTGTGTCATAATTGTCACTTTAGGCAGCATTGTTACTAACTCAGGGGCTTCCCTGGTGGCTCAGTGGTAAAGAATCTGCCTGCAATGCAAGAGACTGGGTTTTGGATATATACTGGATGGATATCGGATTGTGATATGCATCTGAATGAATTGGTCAATGTTTACTTGCTCCTGTCCAACTGTTCGTATATTGTATGTGTGTGTATGTATATGTATGTGTGTGTGTGTGTGTGTGTGTGTGTATGAGATGGATGTTGCTCATCCATTATGAGTTTGTAAAAAAGAAGCATCATGATGACTTTTATAACATGGATATTAGCTCTTGGATTGTGGTCATTAGCTCCTGCATAACAGTTGTTTATTCCATATGTGCTGTCTCCTCCTATACTATGCTAAATGTATCACTGCTATTAGTTCATATAATGACATAGTTTGAGTGTACAGTGGTATAAAACATGAATTCTGGCTAGTTATTCACCATGATTATTTAAAATTAGGCATTATGTCCATCTGAGTCTTTTCTTTTTTTTACTTTATTTTACTTTACAATACTGTATTGGTTTTGCCATACTTTGACATGAATCCGTCATGGGTGTACATGAGTTCCCAATCC
Organism: Aepyceros melampus; assembly: GCA_006408695.1. Taxonomy (NCBI): domain Eukaryota; kingdom Metazoa; phylum Chordata; class Mammalia; order Artiodactyla; family Bovidae; genus Aepyceros; species Aepyceros melampus. The sequence goes on from SJXQ01000387.1 coordinate 4,942, forward strand.
TGAACCCCCCTCCCACCTCCCTCCCCACATCATCTCTCTGGATTATCCCTGTGCACCAGCCCCAAGCATACTGGATCCTGTATTGAACATAGACTGGTGATTCGTTTCTTACATGATAGTATACATGTTTCAATGCCATTCTCCCAAATCATCCCACCCTCTCCCTCTCCCTCAGAGTCCAAAAGTCTGCTCTGTACATCTTTGTCTCTTTTGCTATCTCGCATACAGGGTTATCATTACCATCTTTCTAAACTCCATATATATGTGTTAGTATACTGTATTGGTGTTTTTCTTTCTGGCTTACTTCACTCTGTATAACTCCTTTTGTACCATTGTCATCTTCTCCCAGACTAAGATCATTCATTGCTTGCATTGTACTGTTTATTTATTATATACCGTATCTATTTGAGTAGGAATCATAGCATAGTTTATTTGTATATCATATGCATTTACACTTGTATCATACTTGACATCTTATGTCCTATAGGTATGTATGTATACCTCATGTACTAAAGGCATGTAGGTGTGATTTGCTCTCAGACCAATGCCATACATTCTGATAATTAAAAACAACCATCTGAGTAGTTTTTCACTCTTTTGTCCTTTCCTGGTGTATCATATCAGTCCCCTCTTTCATATATGAATGGATTCATCCTTCATGATAGCCTAAAAATGCTTAATGGTTTTCTGTCCACCTAATGTTTGAAATTGCACTATGAATTTCCACTTAAATACTATTCTTGTGTGATAATACACTATCATTTTCTACTCTTGTACTAAGAATACTTTGTACCATGTATATTAGCTTGTGCAACTTGGTTTGCTATTGCAATGAATTCTCTCTCCTTTGTCATCACTGTCTACTATAATGTGGGTATGAGCTCATGTTGCAGGATCTTCTGTGTGTGCATCGTGGTCAAATGCTCAGACTCCTTGGTGGCTGCTTATGCACCACGGATGTTTGAGCATGTGCTATGGTGTCTACTTTTGCAACATTGCCATCTGCTTCTGGAATAAAGCCATTCATTATTCTGTTTGTAATGTATCATGTCTGTCAGAATAATCATGGAATACTGTCGTTCATTGTACTGTTTAAGAGAATGGATAGTGGAGCCAAAAGGACTGGATTTGAATCTTGAATTATCTACTTACAAGATATGAGATCTTGGGCTTACTAGTTTGCATCTCCATGTTTCATTTTCTGCAAGATTATAAAAGAGCTCCTCATAAGATTTTTGAGAATTATATGAGCTATTATACATAAACATTTCAAACACTGCCTATCATGTAGTAAGATATATGTGGTGATGATAATGATGATGGTAATACTGTGTCTTTTGATTCTGTATGGTGATGCCAGCTCAAAATATGGGGTTCTCTAAGTTTGAATTATGGTAACTGCTCATATATTTGTGATAGTGTTTAAGAAACCATTATATGAGCATATGCCATGGAGCTTCCCTTTGAATCATTGCCGTCTGCACTGTCCTATTAGCTTTTGTATTACTGATTCTTTTCTTCCATCATCACTATCTTCTCTAATATACTAGTTCCTCTGCCCCTATATTGTTGTCATCAACTCATTTTCTTAGAATGTCTGGGTGTACATCACAGTAAAATGCTCAAACATCATTGGTAGTTGTTCATGTACCATGATCTTCTTATATGTGCCATGTTATCCCCTCTAGTATTATTACCATATACTGCTGGCCTAAAAAATGTATTTATGCCTTATGTTTCCTTTATTCATATGCTCAGTCCATTTGAGCATATTCCATGACATGTTTTTTGCTCCTGTGTCACATCCACATGTCTTTGTATTATAGGTTTTTGCTCATGCACCATGGTTGTCTGAGCATGCAGCATGCTTGTCTGCTCATACCCCATGGTTCCTGAGCAGGAACCGTCACTGCTTACTGTTCTAGTAAGGGAAATAGTGTCTTGTGTATTATGTATGTCAGGTTGCATTTTATGGTAATTTGCTCCTATTTCGTGGCTCTCTATTCTTTGATCACTCCTGCTGTTTCCTGTACCATGTCTATATATTTCAAAATGATAGCTTGTAATCTCATGTCATTGGTTTATCTGAGTGTGCATCATAGTCAATGCTCAACCACCTAGTGTGGCTGCTCATACACCTGATTGTTTAAGCTTGTACTGTGATTTCACATGTTTCATCATTGCCATTTGTTCCTAAACTAAAGGAATTTGTTGTATCTTTTAAAATACCATCCATATCCATTTCAGGAAGTATAGTGGCATCTCTGCCTGCTTCTGTATCTTCATTTTCAATCCATGTCATGAAGTTATATAGGTAAGTATAGTAATCAAAAGCTCACATACTAATTGTGGCTATTAATGCAACATGCTTCTCTAAATACTTGATGTTTAGTTTTTTTTTTTTTAACCTACTTGATATCACTTATGTGCAAAGCTATTCACTCCTATATCATGAATTTTTTGTAAGGCACAATATCTATCTAAATACCAGATATCATGAGCATTACAACATGGTTTTCTTCTCAGTAAACAAGTTTGTGTACCATATCCTGTCTCATAGCTCCTGTGTCTTGACTGCTATGACATATTGTAGTGATTTTGTTTACTTGTGTACATCATGATCAACTGATCAAACACAACTGATGACTTTCATCAACTATTGTTATATGAGCATGTTCCATGGTTTCTATCTTGCCATCTGCTTCTGAAACAATCATTCATAATTGAGATATTTTGGTCATGTACCATATCCATCTGTGATGTTTGCACACATAATTATTTTCTTTTGTACCTTGTCTCTTGGCTCTAAATTGGTGTTGGCTCATTCTCCATAATAGTATGAATGTGCATAATGCATTTTACTACTGTTTTACTGTGTTTGAAATTTTACTCCAAGCTTCTGTTCATTTTTTATGTGTGTGAAAATGTATATCATCGTCTGCTTTTTAATAATGGAAATTTCTGTACCATAAATATCATTTTGTACACCATGATTATTTGTTACTTCAATGTGTTTGCTTCCTCCTTCGTCTTTAGTATCTACTCCTATACGCTGGATGTCAGCTCATGTTGCAGGACCTTCTGAGTGTGCATCGTAGTCAAATGCTCAGACTCCTGTGGTGGCTGCTCATGCACCACGGATGTTTGAGCATGTGCTACGGTGTCTACTTTTGCTACATTGCCGTCTCCTTCTGGACCAAAGCCATTTGTTCCTGCACTCTGTGTTTTTAATCTGTACCACGTTCATCTGAGGAAGCATGGCACCATCAGTGTATATGCAAAGTGCTGACTCTGAAGTTAAAATGCTTGTATTTAATTCCGCTCCTGCTGTTTAGGTTTGGTGTCCTTGGGCAAGTCATTTCACCCTTTTGTGTCTGTCTTTTTTCTCAACTGCAAAGTAATGATCATAATACCTACTTTGTAGGATTGTTGTGAGGATCAAGAGTTAAATGTAATATGCTTAGATTAGTGCCTGTTACATGGTAAGTGAAAAATATATGCTGATAATAATTACTGTGTCTCTTTGTTCTTTATGGTGATTATCAGCTTGTATTCTGAGATTGTCTAGTCATGCCTCTCAGTCCCATGCTAAATTACTGGTGGTGGCTGTCCTTTTAACGTGGTCATCTGATATGCCTTGATTTCTCCTTTTGCAATAGTGGTTCCACTCTTTGAACAAAGCCATTCATTGCTGTGTTTTGTTCTTCATTACACATCCATCACCTCTCCCCTAGCAAGAATAGCATAATAGTTGACTACCATTTCTACCTGTACTTGTATTATGATTGATAACTCACATTTCAAGGTATATTGGTGTGTATGTATCATGTTCAAATATTGTAACACCTATACATTTTTTGTATTGTGATCATCTGTGTATAAATCATGGTATGTCCCATCATTACCATCTGCTCCTGGACCAAGTAATTGATTTACATATTCTGGCTTCTTGATCATATATTCTGACTACCTATGCAATTTCTACCATGTGATTGTTTTCTTTGTACCATTCTGTCTTCTCTTACATATAGGCTTTGTCTCATTTTTCCATGGCAGTCTGGACATGCATAAGAAATTTATGTTCTTTTCTAAGTGTGCTAGACAAATGAAAATATTATAATACGATATCTATAATTTTAAGTAGTTTTTTTCTAAAATTACTTAAAATGCTATTTAAAAACTCACAATATAAAAGTAGCTTTAGTATGGAATTAAGATATACATGTGTGTGTGCTCAGCTGTGTCCGACTCTGCCACCCTATGCTCTGTAGCCCGCTGGACTCCTCTTTTGGGGTTTTCTCAGGCAGGAATACTGGAGTGGGTTGCCATTACCTCCTTCAAGAGATCTTTCCAACCCAGAGACCAAATCCATGTCTCTTGTGTTTCCTGCATTGGCAGGTGGATTCTTTACCACTATGCCACCTGGAAAGCCTGGAATTAATATATAGCAGCCTGGTAGGCTGCGTCCATGGAGTCACTGAGGGTCGGACACGACTGAGCGACTTCACTTTCACTTTTCACTTTCATGCATTGGAAAAGGAAATGGCAACCCACTTCAGTGTTCTTGCCTGGGGAATTCCAAGGCAGGAATACTGGAGTGGGTTGCCATTACCTCCTTCAAGAGATCTTTCCAACCCAGAGACCAAATCCATGTCTCTTGTGTTTCCTGCATTGGCAGGTGGATTCTTTACCACTATGCCACCTGGAAAGCCTGGAATTAATATATAGCAGCCTGGTAGGCTGCAGTCCATGGAGTCACTGAGGGTCGGACACGACTGAGCGACTTCACTTTCACTTTTCACTTTCATGCATTGGAAAAGGAAATGGCAACCCACTTCAGTGTTCTTGCCTGGGGAATTCCAGGGACGGGGGAGCCTAGTGGGCTGCCGTCTATGGGGTCACACAGAGTCAGACATGACTGAGGTGACTTAGCAGCAGCAGCAGTAGTGTTTGAGGTTATACTATAGATTTATACTGATACACTGATTCTATAAAAATTAAGTAATTATGACTTGTGAATTGAGAATATAATCCTCTGTATCATGAATAAGTTTATTAATTGTGACAGTATTGAGTTTGCTTATATCTCCATCATCTGGTATATCAGCTCATTTATTGGAGTATGCCTTGTGGTCAGATGTTCTGACTACCATGGTAGCTGCTCATGTACCAGATTCTTGATAATGGACTATGTATCTACTTATGGAATAGTTGTTGTCTGTATCAGCAATATAGCCATTAATTCCTTTGCTCTGTGTGTGTGTCCTTTTGATCTCCTACCATGTCAATCAGAGGTAGCATAGCGATACTTATGTATAATAAGGTTAGACTGTTTGATGTACAGGTCACTTCCTATCTTTCTGCCTTAGTTTCTTCAGTTCAGTGAGTTCAGTCACTCAGTCAGGTCCGACTCTTGCGACCCCGTCAATCGCAGCATGCCAGGCCTCCCTGTCCATCACCATCTCTTGGAGTTCACTCAAACTCACATCCATCAAATCAGTGATGCCATCCAGCCATCTCATCCTCTGTCGTCCCCTTCTCCTCCTGCCCCCAATCCCTCCCAGCATCAGAGTCTTTTCCAATGAGTNCCATTCTGAAGGAGATCAACCCTGGGATTTCTTTGGAAGGAACGATGCTAAAACTGAAGCTCCAGTACTTTGGCCACCTTATGCGAAGAGTTGACTCATTGGAAAAGACCCTGATGCTGGGAGGGACTGGGGGCAGGAAGAGAAAGGGACGACCGAGGATGAGATGGCTGGATGGCATCATGAACTCAATGGACGTGAGTCTGAGTGAACTCCGGGAGCTGGTGATGGACAGGGAGGCCTGGCGTGCTGCGATTCATGGGGTCGCAAAGAGTCGGACACGACTGAGTGACTGAACTGAACTGAACTGAGTAATTAAAATTATCTCAATTAATTGAGTTGGGGTTATTCAATTCTGAATTTTCATTTGAATGCTTTTCACACAATATAAGCATTTATATGTTTTCTTCAGATGGTAAAGAGTCTGACTGCAATGCAGGAGACCCCTGCTCGATTGCTGGGTGGGAAAGATCCTCTGGAGAAGAGAATGGCTACCCACTCCAGTATTCTTCCTTGGGAAATCCCATGGACAGAAGTGTCTGGCAGGGTACAGTCCATGGCGGTTGCAGAGTCAGGCACCACTGATTGTCTAACATTTTAATTTTCTCTTTACTTGAATATCTTACCAATGTTACATGGAGACTCAATTATATTTTATTGGACTTAAAAATAAGATGTAAAAGTCTACCATGACAATTAAAATTTTGTTTTTCTGACATCTAACTGCAATATTATTTTTATTACTGTGTGTTTGAGATGTAATGAGCAAGCTTTGAGAATATATGTGTAAATGTAATTCAGGCATGAAAATACATCTTGCACAATTTCTAAGGAATTTCTTGATGATATTATTAATACTCCTTGTTATGTACACATTTTAGTTACAAATTTATAAGTGATACATGTAGATAGATATATATCAGACAAAAGAAATACATGTGCTATATACATATGATATATGTTATATATGTTTTATATATATGATATATATGTTAAATACATATGAAATGTGTTAAATATATATAACATATCTTAGTTTTAAACCAGAATATATATGTATATGTACATATATAATTTGTATAAATATAACACATATATACATGTTTTTAATACATATATTTATAATTTCTCTCATAAAAAAATTAAGCATGAAATAGTAACAGTTGTGATTTTGAGACTTAGTCTAAATTTTTAATTCAACTTATCCCTCACTACAGATATATTTTAAACATTTTTTTCAAAATATGCTTAACTTATTTTACTGATGCATGTGGTCTTTAATATAGCTTTAACTGATAAGTCAATGAAAGCAAACCTTAAAATCACAAGCACATCCATTTTATTTTATACAGGTTTACAGTAAAATCTTCTCTCTCTTAATCTTTTGAGAATTTTGACAAATACATCTTGTACTTTAAACTGTCTAAGCTTAGCTGATATAATTGTATTATTCAAATGATATGATTGTTAGTATAGCCATTGCTTATGTGAAGCATCCAATCTACACTTACTCTTCAGGGTATTCTCCTTCTTCACAGACTACGACAGAGAACAGGTATGAATATGGTCAATGGAATGTTGATGTTTTAGGAAAGCGAATTTTTATTTTAGGGAAACTATTGGAGTATCGCCACTGTTTTCTATACTTCTCCTTGCCACTGCTCCTGACATTTCACTGCTACGACCCAGAGGGATGGCACGGGAAGGGAGGAGGGAGGGCAGTTCAGCATGGGGAACACGTGTATACCCGTGGCAGATTCATGTTGATGTATGGCAAAACCAATACAATATTGTAAAATAATTAACCTCTAATTAAAATAAATAAATTTAAAACAACAACAACAAAAAGAAAAATTTGCAAAAGAAAAGTGACAGATTGTGAAGAAGAGAACAGCTGTGAGGTAGACACCTATTAGTCATCAAGATCTTTGAAGACATAGCTGCAACCATTCAGACAGGAAATATATTTTTCACTAATTAAATGCTCCCTAATGTATCCCTTAGTTTGTGCACATTATATCAGCCTAAAATTACTTCTGCATGGCTGATTCTTTAAGAACTACAGTTACATTAGTATGAGATAATGAGAGTTTTTTTAAGTATAGACCTGGATGAATGATAGCCAGATAGATAGAGAGATCATTAGTATGAGGAATTCTTCTTTTCCTACCATTATTCTAAGTTGTAGTGTGACATTTAATGCAACTGTTAACAAGTATAATAATAACGTTAAATGATAATAATTAAATCATAAACATTATATGTAGTAAAGGAGAAAACCTAGGCTCAGCTACTTAATTACATAATACAGATCAATAAATTTAATATTTCCAAACTTTTGTTTCCTCATGTGATAATGTAAGTGCATACTAATCTTCTGTTTTATGGGTTGACACATAATGTGCACGAGGAATTTAAGACCTGGGAGATGGACAGTCACTACTTAGTAAGTGTTATTTTGATGATGATGATATTGAGAAAGAAGAGAATGCCTAACCTCTATCTTCCTGCTCATGAGTCCTCAGAACTTAAATGTCATGTTGCATGGATATGAAAAAAAGTCAATGTCGTATAACTATCTTATACAGAAATTAAGTGGACAGAACTGTTTACACTCCTTCTAAGTTCCAGCATTGATTTATATATGCCAGCACAAGATAGCGCTCACATTTGCAAATTCAGGTTTCTTTGTGTGAGTGCATGACTAATGGATAAAGCTCCCGAAAGTCTGTGAATTTTATATTGGCATGGATTTTTGTTTGTTTGTTTATTTCATTCCATATTTAATTACTGAGGCAAATAACTTGGTATATATTGGGAAATCAATAAGTAATCATTGACAAATAAATTGTTGATAATAAAGTTAATAATAAATAACTAAATGTAAAGGACTAAAATAACTTGCAAATGACTAACAATTTTAAAATTACATTTTAAGTTCTCTTTGAAAAAGAATTGGGCTTCCCTTGTGGCTCAGCTGGTGAAGAATCCACCTGTAATACGGAAGACCTGTGTTTAATCCCTGGATTTGGAAGATCCCCTGGAGAAGGAAAAGGCTACCCACTCCAGATTCTGGCCTGGAGAATTCCATGGACTGTGTAGTCTATGGAGTTGCAAAGAGTCGGACACGACTGAGCAGCTTTCACTCACTTTGAAAAAGAATTGAGTTTTACGAGATATAAGAAATTTCTCTAGTAAGAGAAGAGGAATAGGAAAGTTTCAGTTCAGTTCAGTTCAGTCGCTCAGTCGTGTCCGACTCTTTGCGACCCCATGAGTTGCAGCACACCAGGCCTCCCTGTCCATCACCAGCTCCCGGAGTTCACTCAGACTCATGTCCACTGAGTCCGTGATGCCATCCAGCCATCTCATCCTCGGTCGTCCCCTTCTCCTCCTGCCCCCAATCCCTCCCAGCATCAGGGTCTTTTCCAATGAGTCAACCCTTCGCATAAGGTGGCCAAAGTACTGGA
>SJXQ01000387.1:14435-29704 GCA_006408695.1 Aepyceros melampus
CTCAGTCAGCAAAGTAATGTCTCTGCTTTTGAATATGCTATCTAGGTTGGTCATAACTTTTCTTCCAAGGAGTAAGCGCCTTTTAATTTCGTGGCTGCAGTCACCATCTGCAGTGATTTTGGAGCCCAAAAAATAAAGTCTGACACTGTTTCTACTGTTTCCCTATCTATTTCCCATGAAGTGATGGGACCAGATTCCATGATCTTCGTTTTCTGAATGTTGAGCGTTAAGCCAACTTTTTCACTCTCCTCTTTCACTTTCATTTGAGAATAAAAAAAAATAATTAAAAGTAAAAGAATTTCTGTATTTAGTATTATATAATAATCAATAATGTTGCATTTTAAAATTTATAATTATTATAATAGAATATATTTAACAATGTATCAATTAAAATTTTTAAAATTTAATAAACAAAATTAAGCTAATAGTATTACTAAATAGAAAAGAATTAAATCTCCAGCTGGTTTAAATGTTTATCAGTACCATTATTTACTGAAATACATTTCACTGACCACTTTGGATATAAATTGTACTTTTCAGTGTCATATTTGATTGCTGTAATCTCCACTAAATCATTTTCCCCAGGTGTCACTCCCAAGGCAGTGATTAATGACACAATAATAAACTCACTTTGTCAGTCTGAATAAAATGTCATTTCTATGGGTAAGAATAATTTTCTGCTAAATAGAGCTTTCTGTCAGTAATGAGATGCTCATTGAAGTATCTTAAACCTTTTTAAAAGCAACCAGAAGCAGAAGTATAATGTTGAAATTATGTAGATGATAGAGTAGTTTGAGTTTTGGTTTTGTTTCTATTTTTTTATAGTCTTATCTTATTTTTGGTTTAGAGAGGCCAGGGGTAATAACTGTTATCAGTCAGCAACTGTGATCAGGTTTTTTATTGGCAAAGGAAAGCCAACCATGATGATGAACAAGCATATCTCTCAAGAGATTATTTTCCTTTAAGAAATCGACCTTCATAGAAACCAAAAGCACCATTCTTTCCACTAGACATTTTCAATCAGTGTGCTGAAATTGAGTTTATTCATGTTAGTGAGATCTTCTTTAATTGTAATAATGTTTACTTTGGCTTTTTAAAAATAAATTTATTTCTACAGTGTTAAATACAAGGTACCATTTATTCAACTTTGAAATTACATATTCTTTCTTTGTGAAGGTTAATATGTATGTTGTTATTTATCAGGTAGAAAATTTTGATAGCTGGTAACAAATGGTAGAACATTTTGTATTGAATATAATAATTTATCTATTTTTATCTTATCACCAGTTGTGTTGAATACATATATTGTAAGTCCCTACAGTTTCTATGATTTTTCCTTCTCTATTTTTCCACGTGTGAAATGCTATAATAAAAGTAGCATCGACTCATCAGTTTTAATATCAAATTCAGTATATTATTTTGAAAACGTTACTTTCAATTTTACTTCTACCTGTATACACAACCTCTCTAGTATATAAAATTAATTAGATATGTCTAATTAGTCAAACTGCCTTGTTAGTGAGTGGTTTCTTTAAATTCTTTCCTTCCAGCTTAAAATAGAACTGATTTAAACACACAGCTACCAATCCCTGACAGAGGCCTTGTTACATTCTCAATAAAATCCTTATGTAAATAAGTAAATAAATAAATATGAATATATATATATATACATACAACAAAATGGAAATTTAATACACAACTTATTTTTAAATTATGAGAGTATATTCTGTTAACTGCTGGGACTGGTGACATTAGATTTAAATATACAAACCTGTTTTAAACTCTGATAGGGAAGAAATCTTATCTGTCTGGAAGCAGGTAAAAATCATTTTGATTTCCATACTATGAATTTTCTGCACAGATATATAGTATCTGAACCAACCAAATTTTAGATTGAAATTTGTTATTAGTCAGATACTACATACTATGATTTATTGGGGCTTCCCAGGTGACTCAGTGGTAAAGAATCTGCCTGACAACCAGGAGATGCAAGTTGGATTCTTGGGTCAGTAAGATCCCCTGAAGAAGGAAATCACAACCCACGCAATATTCTGGCCTGGAAATCCCATGGACAGAGGAGTCTGGTAGGCTATACGGTCCATGGAATCACAAAGAGTTGGATATAACTTAGTGACTAAACAAAGATAGCACTGCATATTATTACAGAAAAATGATACAAACCGCTTCACCTTTCCATTTTCACATTCATTAAAAAGCAAAATGTTTAGTTTCTAATAGTAGCATGCAGTATTCTGGGAGTTATCAATCTACATATAGTAGATGGCAGAGAAGCTATTTTAAATAGTAATAATATCTGAATTTTTTCTAATTTAAGACTGGAAAAAGTAGACTTGAGAAGTATTACATATGATAATTACATATTTAGAAGCATCAAAATAAAACTCATATATACCTAGGATAAATACAATTTAGAAATACCACAGTTAAAGACATTGTAAAAGTATATAATGTATACATATATATTTATAAGTATACATGTATTATCAAAACTTATGAATGTGAACTCGGTGCAAAGTTAAGTTCAAAGTGGTAGTAGAGAGAATTGTGTTGTATACTTGCACACAATATCATTAAGAAATAAAACATTTTCAGGTTCACTTACATTGGTGTTTTCCCACACTGACCACCTCTAAGAAACTATTTAAATGAAGAAGAAAAGTGAATAAAATGGAAATTGTGAGATTTATAGAACAAAACTGAACATGTTAATTGATACATATGCCAGTTAATTTATGTCAGTGTTATTAAAGATAATTGGAGAAGGAAATGGCAGTCCACTCCAGTACTATTGCCTGGAAAATCCCATGGACAGAAGAGCCTGGTAGGGTTAGAGATAATACATTTGTTTTAAATTCCCCTTTCTTCACACCCAAAGTATTGCAATATATTGTCACTAGGCAGGATGCAGCAAGGGAGAAGATTGGAGACTGGTTCAAATGTAATTAAAATATGCCACATACTTATAATTGGAAGGAGAATGAAAGTAAGGAATATCTTGAGTACTGTGTGAAACTAAATCACACTTGTTTCCATAAATTACTAATTAAGAAAACTTGGTAAAGGAATAGTCATAATGTTATGTGGTTTCCAAGCTAGCAATGACAACCAAAAGGTATTCCTTTAAAAAAAAAAAAATTAGTTTAACAGAAGTCAATAAAGAAAAAAGGATGAAAGGAAAAAGAGTGAAATGCTGAGATAATTAGCAAATGCAAAATATAGCAAGTATAGAAATGTAGAAAGAAAATATAGAACTAGAGATTACAGAAGCTAAAAATTAATTGGAGAATAACTGAGATTAACAATCAATGCAGAGATTATTAGATTGGTTTAGAAATTTAAAATCCAGGTTTTTGCTCTTTATAAGTTATTTAAGTAAAACAGATTCCTCAGAAAGTTTGAAAATAAAGGGTTTACACTCTGTAAATATTGACCTAAAAAGCAAAAGAAATTATATTAATATCAGGAAAAAAAATAGATTTGAGTACAAAATGTATTGAAAATATAGGACACTGAATATTATAACAAGAATTTATAAAGAAAAACAAGAATTATAAAAAGACAACTCTGCTAAACAGAATGCCACTGATCTATATGTCAAGTTTTTACTATGGTCTATTATAGTGAACTAATACTGTGGCTATTTGCTGTATTTTAGAGATCCGTATACTCTTTCTAGTTTACTATGGTAAAGTGATAAATTTATTTTATATGAAAATTGCATTTCCTAAAAAATTCTACTTGCTCACAATGTGCTATTACCCTAACATGTAGTTAGAATTGGTGTGTTTATATTTGGTTTAGAAAGTCTTTACAGCTGCATTCATGGAAAACACAGATCTTTACTTTTCTTCTCATACTGTATTTATTGCATTTTATGATGATTATTATTTGGGCTTTATCAAATTATTTTTTTTTCAAGCTTATTAGTCCTTTTGCTGTTGTGAAAATATGTCCATTTTTTGGTCAATATATATTATAATCCTTCTGGACCTAGATTTTTCTTTATAAGAAGATGTGCAATTTGAGTTTCAATTTCAGATAATATATTTTTAATTATTCTTGTGTCATTAAGTTGGGGTTCTAAGTATTTATCCCTTTTGTCTGAATCTTCAAATCTGTAGCATAAATTAGATTTGATGGTTTTCTAATCATTTGGATTTTAGTAAGGTTTAGTAATGAATCTCATTTACTGCTGATTTTGGTAATCTGTGTTATGTCACTTTTTTTTTTCAACTTCACTATTCTTTAAATTTCTCTCAGTTTTGTTTATTTTCTATATGTAGTTTTTAAAAAAGATATTTCTACTCTTATAGTCTCTCTAATTTTATTTTCATTTTAATTTGCCACACATTTTTCAGTTCAGATCATTATTTATCCCATGATGTTGAATATTTTATGTATTTTCAAACTTTTTTCATTTTCTACTTTATACTGGATTTCTGGTGTCTCATCTTTCAGTTCTTCAGTCCTTTTGGCTGCTATGTGCAATTCTTTTTTTTTTTTTAACACTAAGTACTTTTTTTAGATTTCTTCTTTTAGAATTTTATTTGTAATGTCAATATAGCTTTTTTTTTCATGAGATATAGCTGACATTATAGTATTGTATTAGTTTAAGGTGTGCAACATAAAGTTTGGTATATATTGTGAAATGGTTACCACAACAAGTTTAACTCATCACTACACATAGGTACGGATTTTATATCTTTCCTTGTGATGAGAATATTAAGATCTACTCTCTCGAGTGTGTGCATGCTCAGTTGCTCAATCGTGTCCAACCCTTTGCAAATCCATGAACTGTACACCATCAGGCTGCTCCAACCTTAGGTAAACTGTTTCAAAAACAACTTTCAGAAATGGAGAGATGATGACCTGCCCAATACTTTGTCAGCAGTGGCACAGATAGAGAGAGGAGCTGAAGGATGGGAGGAAACGGCAGTGGGAGAAATGTGCCAAGGAATCCCCTTCACAACCTGAATATCTGACCTGTGCTCACAGTTTTCATTTGCCTGATCCTTAGCACAAAGAAGATTAAGGATAGAAGAACCCCACCCACTTGGACAACAGCTACTAAGAAGCCCTTTCCAGAGTCCTCAACTGCACCCACTGCCGCCCACTTGTTTGTGGAGTTTCAAGGAAACAAGAAATCAAAGATAGTAAAGGAATTAAGATGCTGTTAGCCATATGTCCTTTGAGCCACGGGAGTGAGGACGTCCTACCTTAACTGGAATCTGAGTCTGAGCTGCATGAGCTTTCTGCTGAGTTTGTTTTTGCTGTCCCAGTTTCTAGAATGCTGGGCTTCTTGTCACTTCTCCTGCACTGGGTTTTCTTTGGGTTCAGCTTCCACCGTGGGAGCTTTTACTCGGTTGGGCTCCTACTGTGCTTGCTTTCCACCTCTCAGGGGCCAAGCCAAGACTGTTTCAGCCGGGTTAAATCCAAGACACAGCACATACATGACACATATATGTCAGAGGAGAGTGCAGTTTCCTCTGTTCTGTCTTGTTGCAGCAAAAATTTGAAGCGACAGGCGGACCAGTGTTACAGCCCTGTGTTACAGCTCATTTTTATTTGGCAAGCAAAGGAAAGTACATCCTCGAGGCGTGAGGGTGGGCTGATCCAAAAGACGTGAAGAGAAGAGAAGCCCTCAGCTCAACTTTGGCTCCTCTTTTTATGTTTCTTCTCCTCCCCTGAGCCTGTCTTGTGTAAACTGGGCTAGCCAGGAGGGCTGCTGGTTTTACCTGAGGTTCTCACTGTGGTCCTTGGACCTGCCTTTGTTCTATTTCTGTGGGTTTTCCCCTTCTTCATCTTCTAGCGATCACCATTTTGGACTCCTTTTTCCTATTCTAACTACCTAACAAGATCAACAATGTAATTAAAAATAAAATCTGAATCCAGATACCTATTCTGATATTTCATTGGAAAACTTCACTTTCGTCATCCTCAGGGTGCCCTCTCCTATCCCACGGGTTGTACCTTCGTTGTAGAAACTTCCATGGGCCAAGATACCCGTAGGTATTGTAGTGACCAAGGACGAAAGAGCAAATGGAACCAATGAGGGTCAATGGAAAAAACAGACTCTTATTGCCCTTCTGTCCCCCATGTTGTAACTACTAAGGAATAGTATAACCTGTCTCCCCTCCTACCCCATAGGGAGAAGGTATTTGCCTTACTCTTCCCTCCACCCAGTATATGCACCTCGTCCAATCAGCAAATGACCCCCAAGACCCCTAACCCACTCCTTGTACCCTGAGTATACAAGTGGACTAAGGACCCCCATTCAACATCAGTTCTCCCTTGAGCTGGCCGGCCGTTCTAACAGCCTCTCCCACTCTAAAGAAACTTTCTTTCCTTTGCATTCTGTCTCATGTCTCGAAATTCTTTTCCAACCCACACACAGGTATGAGAGGACCGGTTAAGGCACCAGACACTGATTATGAAACTTGGCGTGACTTTACTGAGACTTCTGTTGCAGATTTTAATGTGACCCCATCAGTTGCTACTCTCTATGAGTTCTGAATCCTATCTGGGTTGAAGAAATCTGATGAAACTGTCTAAGGTTCCATTTCCATGCATATACACTACCCAGCCTTTGCTTCCTAGTGTAAGTTCAGTCACAATTTCCCTTTGCTCTGCTCCTTCTCACTCTCTTCCCTGCCACTACCGAGGTCTGTTTGCTTGTTTCTAATCACTGTTATTGTCTGGATGGAAAATTATGTTCTCTCTACCATTTCTGTCCAACATGCTTTACATATGCCTTAAAGTATCCTTCCCCAAAGTAACACAAAAGCTATCAAAATGCTTCCTTTTCTCCCCCTATAGAGTCTGCCTCTGAGGCAATGCATCCTCTTATTGAATGAGAGGAAAGAACAAAGGCGAAAAAACAAGGGAAAACTGGAGACAAATGTAGATCTTCTTTGGAAAAATGTTTACTCAAGTCCTTAGCTTTTTTTGTTTTTTAAATCAGACTGTTAGTTTTTGTTTGTTTGTTTGTTTTTTGCTTGTTTACTATTGAATTGTGTTTCTTATATATTTTGGAGATTAAATTGTTATCAGATGTATAATTTGCAAATACTTTCTCCCATTCTGTGTGTGCTAACTTGCTTCATCATGTCCAGCACTTTCAACCCCATGGGCTAAGCCCACAGGCTCCTCTGTCCATGGAATTCTCCAAGCAAGAATACTGGAATGGGTTGCCATCTCCTTCTCTAGGGGATCTTTCCAACACAAGATCAAACCCGCATCTCTTGAGTCTTCTGCATTGGCCAGCAGGTTATTTACAACTCGCTCCACCTGGGAAGCCCTCTCATTCTTTATGTAGCCTTAAACTAAAATATTCATGAGCCTTATATGTAGGCATGGCATGTTCCATATTATGTTGCTATTATTCAGTCACTAAGTCATGTCCAACTCTTTGTGATCCCATAAACTGTAGCACATCAGAATTCCCTGTCCTTCACTGTCTGTCTCCCAGAGTTTGTTCAAACTCATGTCCATTGAGTCAGTGATGATATCCAGTCATCTATCCTCTGCTACCCTCTTCTCCTCTTGCCGTCAATCTTTCCCAGCATCAGGGTCTTTTCCAGTGAGTCAATTCTTAGCATCAGGTGGCCAGAGTACTAGAGCTTTAGTTTTAGCATCAGTTCTTCTAGTGAATATTCAGGGTTGATTTCCTTTAGGATTGACTGGCTTGACCTCCTGGCTGTCCAAGTGATTATAAATATACTCATTTATTAGAAGCCAATATAAAGGTTTAAAAAAACCCTGTAAATGAAAACTAGCTACTTGAAACTCATTAGCTCAGCACACAATAAATGAACAGAAACACAGTCACTTTAGTTTCCATGACTACTTTATTCACTCTTTTTAAAATGACTTCTTAAAATAATAATAGTTGACATGCATTTTCATTTATCAAATGCCACTGATTGTACAAAGCATTTTACATGTATTATATCAGAGCAGGCTTAACAGACTGATACAATGACTACCTCACTTATTTAGGATAAAACTTTTGCTCACCATTTTTCAACCCTCCTATATACACACCATTTGTGATATAGCTTTTCAGACTCACCAGAAAACATTCAGTGTTTTTTCTATATCTTTACAAAAATACCACTGTATGAAAATGCTCTATTTGGTAAGTTTGTTCATACAGCTGGGCCACCAAATCATCCCATTTGCAGGAATGGAAAAAACAGACCCTTATCATCCTTCTCTTCCCCATGTTGTAACTATTAATGGAACAGTATAACTTCTCTCCCCTCCTGGTACAAGCCAGGTACAACAGCTCCATTCTCAACTGAATAAAATTATTCAGTTAAGCTCCCCAACACCCAAAATGAACTGAAACAAATCTTCCCCAAGTGACCCACTCTAATCAGACCTGCTGCCATTGCTGTCCAGTTGCTAAGTCCTGTTCAACCCTTTGTGGCCTCAGGAACTACAGCATGCCAGGCTCCTCTTCCCTCCCCTGTCTCCTGGTAGTGGTGTTACTCTCTAAGACGTGTCCAAATTTTACAGCCCCATGGACGGCAGCCCACCAGGCTCCTCTGTCCACGGATTCTCCAGGCAAGAATACTGGAGTGGGCTGCCATTACTTTCTCCAGAGGATCTTCCTGACCCAGGAATTGAATCTACAGGCAGGTTCTTCACTGACTGAGCTATGCGGGAAGCCTGTCTCCTGGAGTTTGATCAAGTTCATGTCCATTGATTTGGTGGTGGTATCTAACCATCTTATCCTCTGTCACTCCCTTCTCCTTTTGCTTCCAACCTTTCCCAACATCAGGGTAATTTCCAATGAGTCGACTCTTCACTTTAGGTGGCCAAAGTATTGGAGCTTCATCTTCAGCATCACTCCTTCCAGAGTTGATTTACTTTAGGATTTACTGGTTTGATCTTATTACAGTTTAAAGGACTTTCAGGACTCTTTTCCACCACCACAATTTAAAAGTGTTAATTCTTCAGTGCCCAGCTTTCTTTAAGGTCCAACTTTCACATTTGTACATAACTACTGGAAAAATAATAGCTTTGACTAGATGGACCTTTGATGTTGGCCAAGTGATGTCTCTGCTTTCTAATACACTATTTAGGTTTGTCATAGCTTTTCTTCCAAGGAGCAAGCGTCTTAATTTCATAGTTGCAGTTACCATCTGCAATGATTTTGGAGGCCAATAAAATAAATCTGTCACTTCTTCTACTTTTTCCCTATTTGCCATGAAGTGATGGGACTAGATGCTATGATCTTAGTTTTTTGAATGTTGAAATTCAAGCCAACTTTTTCACTCTGCTCCTTCACCTTCATCAAGAGGCTCTTTAGTTACTCTTCAGCTTCTGCCATTAGGGTGGTAACATCTGCATATCTGAGATTATTTATATTTCTCCTGGCAATATTGATTCCAGTTTGTGATTCATCCAACCCAGTATTTCACATGATGTACTCTGCATACAAGTTAAATAAGCAGAGTGACAATATACAGCCTTATTGTATTTTTTTGCCAATTTTGAATCAGTCAGTTGTTCCATGTCCGGCTGTTCCATGTCCAGTCCTAACTGTTGCTTCTTGATCTGCATACAGGTTTGTCATGAGACAGGTAAGGTAGACTCATAATTCCACCTACCGAAGAATTTTCCACAGTCTGTTGTTACCCACACAGTCAAAATCTTTAGCACATTCAATGAGGCAGATGTAGAAATTTTTCTGGAACTCCTTTGCTTTCTCCATGATCCAGGGAATGCTGGCAATTTGATCAAATCACAGATCATATTAATGAACATATAAATATTTTTTATTGTTATACTACTGAGATTTCTCAGGAGTTCACTTTGCAGCAAGAGCTAAAAAATGCATAAATTAATACATACAAGTGGCACATCACCATAAAAAATGTCTAAGTATTGCAGCTGTGTGATTTGGAATTTTGGATTGTATTTTAGTATTATATTTGTGACTGGGTGATAAATGTCTGGAGAGAACCCTTATGTAATGTTGAAACAGTAGTACAACTGTCATCTGAAGGAAATTTTAATTAGAAAAAAATTATGTCAAACTCTGTGTGAACTTAGGCAAGATGATGTTCATGCACAATTAAGAAAACTTGACTTTGCCACATTTAGGGTCTACATCAAATAGGTGAGCTGAAAAATAAAAAAAAATCTGACTAGTCTGTAACTAGTATACACATGAAATACAGAGAATGTAGATTCACATTTACTGGTGAAAGATTGTCACATTGAGATACTGCCTTGTTCAAAGATTAAATCAAATGACTGACCATTAGGACATAGTCTGAATATTTCCAGGTTCAGTTTTCGGAAATAAACAGCTTAAAGGGAATCACTCCCTTTTTTTTAATAAAAAAGATACTGCTTCCCTCTTAGCTCAATTTGTAAAGAATCTGCCTGCAATGCAGGAGACGCGGGTTCAATTCCTGGGTCAGGAAGATCCCCTGGAGAAGGAAATGGCAACCCACTCCAGTATTCTTACCTGGAGAATCTCATGGAGAGAGGAGCCTGGCAGGCTACAGTCCATGGGGTCACAAGCTTCAGACACAACTTAGCAACTAATACCACCACTATTTTTATAATAAGAAAAATACTGAAAAAGCTGGAAATCAATAACATTTCTTGTTCAGAGAATTAAAGTTACATGAAAAAAATCACTGGTCTAAAATATAGAAAGACGGGCAAATACAGAAAATCACAGGCCACATCAGCTTACGGGGAACCATAGACTGGTGGATACAATTAGACCTTAAGCTGACTGGCTTCTGGAGGCTGGTGCAAAGGCTGGAGTGCAGAACAGTGAAGAGAAACTCCGGGAAAGTGCAGTCTTGGAAGCTCCTAAGTTGTAAATAGACTTTCCTCCAGCATTCCCAGCAGGTTCTTAGGGTGAATGTGTGCGTGCTAACTCACTCAGCTGTGACCAGCTCTCTGCAACCCATGAACTGTAGCCCACAGGCCCCTCTATCCATGAGACTTTCCATGCAATACTACTTGAATGGGTTGCCATTTCCTACTCCAGGGGATCTTCCTGATCCAGGGATGGAATCCAAGTCTCCTGCATTGGAAGGTGGATTCTTCACACTGAGCCGCCAAGGAAGTCCCTTATGGTGAATAGCCAAGAACATCTCATGTTTCTAGAAAAGATAAGTGAAAGTAATTGTTTTTAATCTACCCAGGATTCTTTATGAGAAAGACCTAATCAGTAAGTAAAAAGATGTAAACATCCTTATCATATGCAGAAGAAGGAAATTTACCCACTAATGCCACTTTTAGATCAACAAAACAGGGAAATAAAAGACGACATACAATGGTGAAGGTCATAACTAAGGGGCACTGGTCACTAAATCCTAAAATTTTATCAAAGGATTATAGAATGTTTGTTCCCTTTCCACACAAAAATATTACCATATCAACAGAATTCCTATGGCTAAATCATGTTAGACTTTAAAAACTTAGTTGGAAGTGGTAAGTCAAGCACCAGGATAGTACTCAGATATAGTAGAGATTTTGCAAGTATCAGAACAGAAATATGAAATAATTGTGATTAATATATCAAAGAATCTAGTGAGAAAAAGTGAGCTTCCCATGTGGCTTAACTGGTAAAGAATCTTCCTACAACGAGGAGACCCGGGTTCAATCCCTGGGTTGGGAAGATCCCCTGGAGAAGGAAAAGGCTGCTCACTCCAGTATTCTGGCCTGGAGAATTCCATGGACTGTATGGTCCATGAGGTCGCAAAGAGTCTGACATGACTGAGCGACTTTCACAAGGAGAATTTAATGAGATCATTTAAGAGAGAAATTTGGTTTATTAACCAGTGAACTAACCATATATAAGCCCTGATGTCAACACAAACCATCTTACGCTTTCAGATTTATTTTTCACTGGATGTCATTCTCTGTGCCATGACATATCTGATCTTTCTGAGAGAATCTTGCCATGAGGCTGACGTTTCTCTTGACTTTGATTTCTTCTTTTGCTAAATAAGTTCCATTTATGAATCAGCTCACTCTGCACTTGCTCTTTTTTCTGTCTTTTTATCTCATACTGAATGCTGAAAATGTTGCTTCATATTCCAATTTGTGCCTATGGATATCAGATACTTATTTAGAGGTTTACACTACTGAATTGGAATGAATGAATGAGATATTCACAGACAAATAAATAAAATAGTCTTGACTGCGTCTTGATTGCCTGTCTGCTTCCTGCTAAGGGGGAGTCTTCAATAGGCTTTGTTCATTGCCTCCTATTTCAGCTTCTCAGCTTTTTGCTAAGTCTATTCTCTTTCTTGCTTCCCCATGCATATTCATTACCAAAGTTCTTTCCAGAACGGTATAAGTGTATCTTCACTTTAGGGTGTTCCTATAGATAATTGCATTTCACCAGAGCTTTTATTTACAGATAGCTAAGTTTCTTTTAAAAATGAAAGTTACTCAGTTGTATCTGACTCTTTGTGACTCCATGGACTGTATCTTGCCAAGCTCCTCTGTCCATGGGATTTCCCAGGCAAGAATCCTGGAGGGGGTTGCCATTCCCTTCTCCTTCCCTTTTTCACTATTTCATTCTATATATTTTAATTCTGATTTCTGAAGTTCTCTTCTACAATCAGCAGATAAACAGTGTTTTCTCACCTACATATTATTTTATTCCTGTATTAAAAAAATTTTTGTTGATGCTGTCTGACTCCTTTCCTTTAATATGTTTCTCATTCCCCAAATAAATATATTTGCCAATACATACTAGAACAGACACCCAAAATCTTAAAATACTTAAATATCTGTGAATCTAGCCCATTTCCCTGGAAACCACAGCTTCTTAGGATGGAGCAACTGAAAGTTAATATCCTACATTGTAGGAAGCTTCAAGAATGAGGTTTCAGAGACAAAAGACAGATTTGTTTTAATAAGTTGACCGATATGCCATTCCAGGGATGATGACTGGGTACGTCCACCATATTTCACCCTGGAAAGCAGGCAGTGTGTTTGCTATAATCCAAACTAGGGTCATTTGAGTTGGGTACTACTGGGGGCTATTTTGCATTTGCTAGCCATTCCTCTGTTATCCAAGTATGACAACTCTGATCATCAAATTGCCCCCCAGGCAAGAGTGTGATCAAACCAGGCAGGGCAGTTGGCACAGTGCATTCCGCTTCCCTGGTGGCTGAGATGGTCAAGAATCCACCTGCAATGTGAGAGACCCAGGTTCAATCCTTGGGTCAGGAAGTTCCCCTGAAGGAGGGCATGGCAACCCACTCCAGTATTCTTGCTGGAGAAGCCCATGAACATAGGAGCCTGGTGGGCTACAGTCCCTGGTATCTCAAAGAGTCAGACAGGATGGAGCAACTACCAAACATGTTGACACACAGTGAGTGATTGTGCTACTAGCCCCCTAGGCAGATGTCTGTGTACACAAATGCTCTGTTTAATATTTTGAGTATAACTTTGCTTCTCAACTCAGCAACTAATTCAAGCTACTAAGGATGCTTTGACACCTCGCCATATGTGTGACACAATTCTTACGTTTCTGAATGTCTTGTTAGTTAACAAGATACTAACTGCTCTTTATTCTGAATTATCTTTTCAAAGACATTAGGACGGCAAACATTCTTTGAGGATAGAAATGCTGTCTCCTTCTGGAGCAAAGTTTAGGCATGCTTACTGTCATTATAAGGACTCAACTTTTCTGATTTTTGAATTGCTCTTTTACAACAAAGCCCAGTGTGTGTGTATATATATGTGTATGTCATTGGCATTCTTTCTTCACCCTCTGAGAATTGAGGCTCACGAGATCAGCACCAAAAAAGCCAATATTCTGACTACTGTGATTTCCATGAGTCAAAAACTCATCTGTCTGTGACCTGGGAGTCTCACAGATTCTCCTAGCATCCATGAGACTACATCAGGTTTACTGCTGCTGCTGCTAAGTCGCTTCAGTCGTGTCCAACTCTGCGACCCCATACTATGTTAGCCTAAAAGATGGGTAAAATTATGGCAACTATTGACAGTCTGACAAAATACATCTCAAGTTATATTTTCTACTTGAGGCCCTGCTAATAGGCTCTGGTGGCTTAAGCTTTTAAAGAGCATCAAGTCTTCATCACCTCTTTTCCTTAATGACAACATATTTCCCTGCTGCTCAGTACTCTTCATTATGCACATATCTTCCCTCTCTAGTAAAATTATTAAGAACTGCATGACAAGAGATTGATATTCTACCCTCTAGCCCAGTTTGGAATGAATATCCATGAAAATTTGTAACAAATACTACCCATGTTTCAAAGTGAGTTTCATCTAGACTGTCTCATAATGCATACAGGATATATGCTGTAGAACTAGTTAGAGGTCCATTAACTAACAAACTGCCTCCAACTTGTAAATGAGATTAAAGAAAGGAAGGACTTTTAAGGTAACTTAGAGAGGATGCTGTGAGCTTCAGGAGCTGAAGCTCTAAGGAGTGGAACCATTCAGAAAACTCAATATAAGTAATTTAGAACTAGAGGGACAACTTTTTCTTACATCTGGAAAATACAATGAGGGAGAGACTGTAATTTGCCCCTTGACTTTGGAGAAAGAGCTTGCTGCCTTAGTGGCAACTTCGTTAAACAGTTTATTAACAAAACAAACAAACAAACAAAAACGTGGATGTTTCTGTTCCAAAGTGAACAGAACAAAAATCAGTCTGGGAGTCTCTTCATAAACTGAACACCATATTAACTCTCCCAAATCTTTTGCACCTATGTTTCTGTACACAATGAAAGTACTTTTCACATATGAGTTACTTGTTGGCTATAAAACTTAAGATGAGAGAATCTGGCATCAGCAGAACTTCTCTATAAGAAGGAGTACATTTGAATCAGTTCTAATGAGGTGGATGACACTGGAGCCGATTATACAGAGTGAAGTAAGCCAGAAAGAAAAACACCAATACAGTATACTTACACATATATATGGAATTTAGAATGATGGTAATGATAAACCTGTACGCAAGACAGCAAAAGAGACACAGATGTATAGAACGGCCTTTTGGACTCTGTGGGAGAGGGAGAGGGTGGGATGGGTTGGCAGAGTGGCAGTGTAACATGTATGATATCATAAGTGAAATGAATCGCCAGTCCAGGTTTGATGCAGGATGCAGGATGCTTGGGACTGATGCACGGGGATAATCCAGAGAGAGGGTGTGGGGCGGGAGGGGGGAGGTGGGGGTCGGGATTGGGAGTTCATGTACACTCGTGGCTGATTCATGTCAATGT
>SJXQ01000387.1:29811-48985 GCA_006408695.1 Aepyceros melampus
GAGGGGGGAGGTGGGGGTTGGGATTGGGAGTTCATGTACACTTGTGGCTGATTCATGTCGATGTGTAGCAAAACGAATACAGTATTGTAAAGCAAAACAAACTAAAAAAATAAAAATTAATTAAAAAAAAGAAAAACATTTCAAATTTTTTTATTGAATTTCAGAGTTGTCAAATATATATAGAACACATTTGTTCCTTGCTTCTGCTTTAAAGTATTTATAGTGAAATAATTTTTAAATTAGAAATAATACAGAGAGTGGACAGCCATATTAGGGGAAAAATACTGAGCAGAATTTGACAGGTGCCTCTTTGATTATTAGAAACAGCTACCCAACTGAACACTTACAGGTTTAAGGACAAAAGATACAAAATATGAAAAGTATATTCAATTAAAGATATAGTCTGGTTACTTTATGGTCTCAAACTTCTGAAAAAAGTATTCCTTCAGGAACCTATCATTAATACATTTATGACAATGATTAATTCAATATCTTCATCTGAGATACTTGTAAATTAACAAGGAAGAAATGGGCAACTGCTTGTATATTTAAAAAAATAGTAAGATAAGTATTGACTGTTTTTCTTTACAGTGATATGGAGTTTGAACTGCTGTTATTACACATATTAAATGAATGTCATAAA
The DNA here is from genome assembly GCA_006408695.1 of Aepyceros melampus. Classification (NCBI taxonomy): domain Eukaryota; kingdom Metazoa; phylum Chordata; class Mammalia; order Artiodactyla; family Bovidae; genus Aepyceros; species Aepyceros melampus. The sequence continues at coordinate 30,455 of SJXQ01000387.1, forward strand.
GTCAGGTGTAAGAAATGATGGGATTATAAACTAGTTAGAAATAAATGCCAACCTATGTACCATTATAATGATTTTATTTCTCTTGTTCTATTTTGTAGAAAATAAATGCAAGAATATTTATACAATACTTCAGTGCCAGAGTGGAAATGTCATTAGAGATATCTTAGATACACTGGAAAGACTTTAATACTAAGACTTTAAAAAAAATTCAAAATGCATTTCAAAGGAACAAAGAAACTCTAAATTTTAAGACTAATATAGTAAGAATATTGCTTATTTTGTGTTTACTTGAAATTATATTATTTTAATGGATATTTAACTTCAATTTTACTTTAATGATGATTGTATTAGTTATCTATTACTGTTTAATGAAGTACTGCCAAATCTAGTGGCTTAAAACAACAGAATGTATTATTTCAAAGTTTCTGTTGGTAAGGAATCTGGATAAGACTTTGTTGTGTCTTGCCTTCAAGACTTCTCCGAGGCTGAAATCAAGGTTTAGACTAAGGTTGGGAACTCATCTAAAGCTTTCTTATTATTATTGTTTAGTTGCTAAGTGGTGTCCAACTCTTTGCAACACCGTGGTCTCTAGCCCTCCAGGCTCCTCTGTTCATGAGATTTTCCAGGCAAAAATACTGGAGTAGGTTGCCATTTCCTCCTCCAGGAAATCTTTCCAACCCAGGGATCAAACACATGTCTCTTGCATCTCCTGCATTGCAAGGGGACTCTTTACCACTGAGCCATCTGGGAAGCCCAATCTGAAGACTTGTTTGAGAAATAATGTGCTGCCAAATCACTCACATCATTGTTGGCAGGGTTCAGTTTATAGCGTGCCATTGGACTGAGGGCTCTGCTTCCTCCTTGTTGTTGTTGTGCTCAGTCGTGTCTGATTCCTTGTGACCCCATGGACAGTAGCCATCAGGCTCCTCTGTTCATGGTATTTTCCAGGCAAGAATACTGGAGTGTGTTGCCATTTCCTTCTCTAGGGGATCTTCCTGACCCAGGAATTGAACCCGTGTCTCCTGTATCTCCTGCATTGGCAAGCAGGTTCTTTACCATTGCACCACCTGGGCAGCAACTTCCTCCCTGGCTCTTGGCTATTGGTTGCCCTGAGTTCCTTACCATGATGGACTCTCTGTAGAGCAGCTCACTACATGGCAACTTCCTTTATCAGAGTAAGCATGTGAGGAGAACCAAAGATAGAGTGCCAGAAAGATGGAAGACGGTCTCTCACTCTCTAATCTCAGAAGTGGTCTGACATCAGTTTAATAGTAATCTACTCATTAGAAATAAATCTCTAGGTCCAAGCCACATTCAAAGGGAGGGGGTTGATTACACATGGACCTGGAGGTCAGGAAGCAGGAATCATTGGAAGGCTGTTTACAAAATTGCCCATCAGAAGACTGAAGTTAATTCAAAAAGCTGCTCTTGAAATTAACTTAAACTTTATTTTGCCAATCTGTTTTTTCTCCATTAACTTATTATGAATTCATGATAAGAAGTTTCAGTGTTTTTCTAGTTATACCCTGTAAGTATTTTTATTAAGATTTCTTAAGCTGTATATTGGACATGGAAGCCTGGCAAGCTGTAGTCCATGGGGTCGCAAAGAGTTGGACACAACTGTGTGACTGAACAACAACAAGCTATTTCTTTTCAATACTGTTTTTCAGTGCTACCAGTAGTGTGCTGGTAGATGATTAACAAGGAGCTCTCTGCAAATATTGCATGAGTTTATTATTTTTTGATATTGATATAGAAGATATATAGGGCATAATTTACAAATAAAAAAATACAATATTCTATTGTGAGTCCACATAGCCAATTGATTTTCACAGAATGTTTTTATTGATTTTTTTGTGACCTCTTGTATCTGTAGCAAACTTATCTTTGCAACTTCACTATGATTTAAAAAAATCAGGCTAAAAATAAATGCAAGGAATCACTCATATCATTGATAAATGAGTGTGCTTTGGCAAGAATATTATTTAATAATTTTGCTTATTTAGCAAAAAGGATAAGAGCAAAATAAAAAAAATGCCTTCTGGAATTTCCTTCATTAATTAATGGTATCAATTAATGGTATCAATGGTTTGATGAATCAGATGATACTGTTTTGTTATCAGAGGAATATTTTCTCTTTTGTATTTGTGTGTACTCATCTGGGTGCACTAGTCACCATGTAATGACTGCAAATATCTGCATTATTAACATTTTCCCAACACTTTCTTAAGTCTAGGCAATCAACAAAGCAGTGAAGCAAGTATAAGTGATGGTATAAATATTCTCATCATGGTGCTCAATCTGCCAACATGATGTCACTTAATACAGAGTTGGAATGAACCACAGTAATGCAATTGGTTGTATTTCACTATATAGTGAATATTTGGAACATTTCTCATCTTTGCTTTTGATTCTATATAATTGTATTTATGCAATTTAATTTTAAATAGTAGTCATTTTTAAAACAAATGTAAAATTTCTGAAAATTTAGTAATGAACTCTTCATAAGCCAGTATAAGCCGGCTCTACATACAGACCAGTTTTTTAATACCATTTTTTAAAATGTATGTGTGTATATATATATATATATATAATGCTTTGAAAAATGACTGCTTATATTTTGCTCATAACATTTTCTGCCAAAGTAAGTAGTACATTAGTAGACAATCATTTGAGAAAAGTCAGAGTTCCCACTTGTATTTTTCATTACTATATAATTTATTTCAACAAAATGAATGAAAATAAATCTTTGCCACAATTATTATCAAGCCAATTATCATATGAAAACATGAAGAAGGTAGAGGTCATGGACATTTACCAACTCTGCTGCTGCTGCTGCTAAGTTGCTTCAGTGGTGTCTGACTCCATGTGACCCCAGAGATGGCAGCCCACTAGGCTCCTCTGTCCCTGGGATTCTCCAGGTAAGAATACTGGAGTGGGTTGCCATTTCCTTCTCCAATGCATGAAAGTGAAAAGTGAAGGTGAAGTCGCTCAGTCATGCCGACTCTTAGCGACCCCATGGATTGGGCTCCTCCATCCATGGGATTTTCCAGGCAAGAGTACTCAAGTGGGTTGCCATTGCCTTCTCCTTTACCAACTCTGCTTACCCTCAAATTGTCCCCGGATTCCTTTCTTGTAAATTAAACTGTTTATTCCATTTGGCTGTTGACAGAATTAAGTGACTTAATATAGTCAAGGATGCACTGGGAAATGTATGTATCAGTTCAGTTCAGTTCACTCAGTCGTGTCCAACACTTTACAACCCCATGGACTGAAGCACAACAGGGCTCCCTGTCCATCACCAACTCCAGAAGTTTACTCAAACTCTTCTCCATTGAGTCGGTGATGCCATCCAACCATCTTATCTTCTGTCATCTCCTTCTCCTCCTGCCTTCAATCTTTCCCGGCATCAGGGTCTTTTCAAATGAGTCAACTGTTCACGTCAGGTGGTAAAAGTATTGGAGTTTCAGCTTCAACATCAGTCCTTCCAATGAATATTCAGGACTGATTTCCTTTAGGATGGACTGGTTGGATCTCCTTGCAGTCCAAGAGACTCTCAAGAGTCTTCTCCAACACCACAGTTCAAAAGCATCAATTCTTCTGCCCTCAGCCTTCTTCACAGTCCAATTCTCACATCCATACATGACCACTGGAAAAACCATAGCCTTGACTAGATGGACCTTTGTTGGCAAAGTAATGTCTCAGCTTTTTAATATGCTGTCTAGGTTGGTCATAACTTTTCTTCCAAGGAGTAAGCAACAGACACCAAGATAGCAATAACTTCCTCAACAAATATGACTCAGTGTTTACTTCAGAGAATCCCTGGGTCATTTTGGGCAGTGATCTGCTTTTATACCACAACTCCTGAGACCCTCATATATAAGTATAACCCAGGACATAGTCATTTGATGAGATGGCAGCTAAGTCATTTCATCTAAAGTGCAGAGTGTGGAGCCAGAGCTCAGAACAGATTCTGATGCAGCAGTAATACTTCATGCAAAGAAATACCAGATATTATACCATTTCAGTTTGAAACACTTGGGACAAGCACGTTCTTCATTGCAGAGAAACAGGCTCAACAAATATTCATGGAATTTAATGCAGTGATCTGCTTTTATACCACAACTCCTGAGACCCTCATATATAAGTATAACCCAGGACATAGTCATTTGATGAGATGGCAGCTAAGTCATTTCATCTAAAGTGCAGAGTGTGGAGCCAGAGCTCAGAACAGATTCTGATGCAGCAGTAATACTTCATGCAAAGAAATACCAGATATTATACCATTTCAGTTTGAAACACTTGGGACAAGCACGTTCTTCATTGCAGAGAAACAGGCTCAACAAATATTCATGGAATTTAATATTAATTCCCTAAAGCAAAATAATCCTGCCATGGTAAAATAAGCAATCTGTTTCTATATTGCAAAGGCAATATATATCAATATCTTTAAATATATTGCCTATGTAATTCACAATATGTGGCTCTAGTAAATCAGCTCTAATTCCAAATTTATCTGAAATAAACTTCAACTTGTCAATGCTAAAATGTTCTGTAAACATCAAATAAAAAATAACTACAAAATTTATATGCTATCATTTTACATGTAGTAGAATAAAACTTATTATGTTAAGTACTTTGCATCAAGACAGACAGAGCAGTTTTAGCTAAGCTGCACTTTGGAGCCTGTATCACCATATCTGTAAAGATTAGAGCTCTCATTAAAATTGTTTCTAACAATTGCTAAGACATATTCTCCTATTCAATATATAAACATCAGATTTTTAAAAATTTGTTAGTTCATACATATGAAAGATAGACTTGTGGCAAGCCATGCTATTCTAAATGTACATTAAATTAAATCCCATTACTAAGATATTAATATAAAATTGGTCATTACAAATCAATGACTAAAATCCAAGATCAGCAAGAATTAATTCCAATCGAGAAAATATATTGAAATGCATGTTTTGCTTTGTCAAGAACAATATTATCAGATAATTAGGATAGCTCATTAAGGGTACAAATTATGTCACAGATAGGAAAAAAAATAATTGTTAAAAACACACTTCAAGGTGAATTTGTGGCACCCATAATACATATCCTTAATCAATATCCTACCAATTCCAATTTGTAGTGTCACACAATGTATTTTATTCACCAATTAGAGGGACAAAGTGTAGTGGCTTACATTTCATCTCTCTTAATTCTCTGGTTTTGGACAAGTGCTTAACTTGTAAGTGCTTCAATTTCCTTATCTGTAGAGAAGAAATCATTATAGGATTGAATTTAAAGGGTCAATGTGAAACAGATAAATTGATATATGTATTTAGACTACATATATTTATTTATATTTATAACTTTATTGAAAGAAGTCAATAAAAGTAACTTATTGTCTTATTTGCTCGTATGTAAAATAATAGTTAGTTAATTTATTGCCTTATTAAAATCTAAACCAAAACAAAAGTAAACTCTTCAAATTATACTCCTGTGCTACAGGCAGATTCTTCACCTTCTGAGCCACCAAGAAAGCCCCTTTATAATCCCATTCATTTGTAAATTAGGATTGCATTTTCATGTCTTTAAAAGTAAAACAGTACAAAATAGTTTACATTTTCATGTCTTTTAAAATCAGATAGTATGGAATTCTTAAAGAGATGGGAATACCAGACCACCTCACCTGCCTCCTGAGAAATCTGTATGCAGATCAAGAAGCAAGAATTAGAACCTGACCTGGAGCAATGAACTGGTTCCAAATCATGAAAGGAGCATATCAAGACTGTGTATTTTCTTGTCTATTTAGTTCTTTGGCCCATTTTTTGATTGGGTCATTTATTTTTCTGGAGTTGAGCTGCATAAGCTGTTTGTATATAAAAAAAAGAAGTAATAGTTTAAAAACTAGAATAACAAAAATAAATTAAAAATACTGTGGTTTAAGCTTTTTCATGCAATTATGGAGCAGTTACATATAAGATACAGAAAATGTGGCTATGGATATAGATTGCTAAAGTGGAATACATAGATATATTATCAACACCAACAGTGAAATACTGAAGATGATGGAAGGACATAAAAAGTGTGAGCTGAGCACTGGTTTTGAATGAATGTGAAGAGGCTTTAAGGAGGTTGATGTAAGAATCATGAGGGCAGAGGGTGATACAGATAAATGGCGTAAACCTCAAATGAGGAGTGTATGCACACAGGAGAGGAATAGTTTCAAAGTGGCATTAAAGAGATGAGATAATTCTGATCCTGCCTTTCAGTTGCATAATGTGTGGGAATATGCACATGCTGCACTTCAGAGGAAAGTTAATGAAGTAGTGTCTTTGACGTAAACCCAATTTATTTCAGGCAGAGAGAAGGAGACTTTTCTGTGAAGAGGCTGAGGACACAGGAACATTTGTTTCCCATAAAATGAAGGATTGATAGGCATGAGGGAAAGGTTTTAGAAGGGAATGTTAGTCTTGGGAATATATCTCTGAGTGGAAGGATCCCTGAAGAGTGTGGGCATGAACACTAGAAAGCAGTCACTCTTTTTTTTCCAACAAATATTTTACTGAGTAGCTACCATATGCCAGGTACTGTTCTATGGCTCAGAAATAAAGTCCCCATTCTAATGAAACTTACATCTAGTGGGAGAAACAGAAAATAAACAAGTAAATATTGTATATAATGTAATTTTAGGTAGTGCTATATAAGAAAAATGCTGCTTAGGGGATAGAAAGATATGAGGAAGGAGTATGCAGTTTTAGATAAGAGTGATCAGGGAAAGTTTCTCTGAAGCAATGACACAGAACTAGAATCCTAAGTAAAAGGGTGAACCAAAATGGTATTTGGAAGAAGAGCATTTATGACAGAGAGAAGAGCAAAGCCCTCTAAGGCAGGAGCATGTGGTATGTTTTCAGGGAACAGTAGGAAGATCAGTTTTACCTGATGTGAGTGCTGGAGAGGGAAAGTAGAACGAGGTGTGATTCAGGAGTAGCCAGTGGCCAAATCAAGCAGATACTTATAGATCATGATAAGTACTTTGGATCCAACGAAAATCCACTGGAAAAACTTGAGAATGGAGTGATATAATATACCTTATACTTTTTGAAAACTCACTCTAACTGTTGTGCAGATAATGGAGTGTAGAGTATGGGAGAGGAAGGAGAGAAAGTTAGGAGGCCATTCATTGCCATCTTAGGAAGATCAGTTTTACCTGATGTGAGTGCTGGAGAGGGAAAGTAGAACGAGGTGTGATTCAGGAGTAGCCAGTGGCCAAATCAAGCAGATACTTATAGATCATGATAAGTACTTTGGATCCAACGAAAATCCACTGGAAAAACTTGAGAATGGAGTGATATAATATACCTTATACTTTTTGAAAACTCACTCTAACTGTTGTGCAGATAATGGAGTGTAGAGTATGGGAGAGGAAGGAGAGAAAGTTAGGAGGCCATTCATTGCCATCATGGTGATGTGAGATGATGGTTTAGATAAACTTGTGGGCCTTGAAGGTACTGAGAAATGGTTAGAGTCTGAATCTGTTTTGAAATCAGTAGGTTAAGCAGATAGTTTGTATGGAAGAGATAAATCAAGGTGTAGATATGGATTGGGTTTGGGTGGATTTGATATAGTTATGTGAGAAAGAAGAATTCTTGGTTTAGTGTTCTTACTTCACTGATCCCCTTTTAGTCTGTTTTGTTCAATACTGTAGTCCCAGCACCTAGAACAATGCCTGGTAAGTAGATGAGGCTTCATAAATTCTGAATGAATGAATAATAAGAGTGGTTTAGGTGAAGTGATAGGTGAAAGTACTTGATTGGTATAAGGGGAATAAAAAGATGAGAATTGAACAAGTTGAGATAGTGATATCAAAAATTATTAAAATGAGTTACATAAATGGAAGCAGAGAAATTAGGAAATAGTTGGAGGAATATGTCAGGACAAGTGAGGGCTTCCTTTTTTTTTTATCATGGATGATAGTTACATCATTTTATATGCTGCAGGGAATGATCCAGAAGATAGGGAAAAGCTAATAAGTGTGGAAGAGAGAAGAAAATCACTGAAGTAAAATCCTTGAGCAGGAGAAACGGAATAGGATCCATGGCACTTGCAGAAGGAATAGCATTAGATAAGACTAGACACCTCTGGTAACAAGGAAAGGGTAGAGTATATGGCAGAGATTGGGTAGCTTTAATAATTGATATTATGGAGATAAAATCTTCTGATCGTTTCATTTTTACTGGAAAATAGGAAGCAAAGCCATCTGTTGAGAGTCTGAGAGAAGAGTTACTGGAGAATTAAGGAGCGAAGAGAAAGTAAAAAATAGTTATTTCAGAGAGTGGGAGAATAAATTGATTTGGCAAATGTAAAAGGATCACAGAACATTTGAAGTATGTTGAGAAAATTTAAAGACAGACCAGTCAGGCATAATTATGGATTTTTCTCCAGCTATATTTATCTGCTCAGTTGCAAAGAGATGAATTTAACCAGGGCTTATGTTTTTTTCAGGCAGTCACAACAGAGTTAGAGAGAGGAAAGTGCATGGAGAGTTCATTGCAGACAATGATTATTATGATTTTAATTCTGGTGTGTGTGTGTGTGTGTGTGTGTGTGTGTGTGTGTGTTTGTGTGTGTGTTTACTTCTGTCTGACGTTTGTGATCCCATAGACTATAGACTACCAGGCTCCTCTGTCCATAGGATTTTCCAGGCAAGAATGCTCTAGTGGGTTGCCATTTCCTCCTCCAGGGTATCTTCTGGACCCAGTGATTGAACCCATGTCTCCTGAGCGTCCAGCACTGACAGGCAATTTCTTTACCGCTGAGCCACCATGTAATTCAAGGAGAGTAAGAAAGAAAGTAAGGGCACCAAGGTGATGATGGGTGATTTAAAGGTGGCAAGATCAAGTGATCAGAGATAGGAGGATAGAAGATTTGGCAGTATGAAAGTACTACATGAAAAAAGTTGGAAGTATATGTTCAGATAGTTATTTGAGATCATAGATTTGTAATGAGAGGGTTTACATATGACTATGGGAATGAGTGGCTGGATTAGGGTGGAGCTGAGACTCATTGGAGGGCAAGAGATCAAGGAATCTATTTGTAGGTTCCAGTGACCAAGGATCACTCTATGTCAAATATAATGCTAAATTGTGTACATGAGTTATGCCATTTAACTCTCATAAAACTCCCATATGCCAGTATTATCATTCAGTTTAGTCACATCTGACTCTTTGCAACCCCATGGACTGCAGCATGCCAGGCTTCCCTGTGCATCACTAACTCCTGGAGTTGCTCAAACTCATGTCCATTGAGTCAATGATGCCATCCAACCAGCTCATCCTGTGTCATCCCCTTCTTCTCCTCCCTTCAATCTTTCCCAGCATCAAGGTCTTTTCAAATGACTCAGTTCTTTGCATCAGGTGGATAAAGCATTGGAGTTTCAGCTTTAGCATCACTCCTTCCAATGAATATTCAGGACTGATTTCCTTTAGGATGGACTGGTTTGATCTCCTTGCAGTCCAAGGGACTCTCAAGAGTCTTCTGCAACACAATAGTTCAAAAGCATCAATTCTTTGGTGCTCAGATTTCTTTATAGTCCAACTCTCACATCCATACATGACTAGTGGCAAAACTATAACTTTGACTAGATAGACATTTGTTGGCAGAATAATGGTCTGCTTTTTAATATGCTGTCTAGGTTAGAGATAGCTTTCCTTCCAAGGAGCAAGCATCTTTTAATTTCATGGCTGCAGTCACCATCTGCAGTGATTTTGGAGCTCCCCAAAATAAAGTTTCTGTTTCCATTCTTTCCCTATCTATTTGCCATGAAATGATGGGACTGGATGTTGAATGTTGAATTTTAAGCCTACTTTTTCACTCTTCTCTTTCACTTTCATCAAGAGGCCCTTAAGTTCTTCTTCTCTTTCTGCCATAAGGGTGGTGTCATCTATATATCTGACGTTATTGATATTTCTCCCAGCAATCTTGATTCCAGCTTGTGCTTCATCCAGCCTGCAATTTTGCATGATGTACTCTGCATATAAGTTAAATAAGCAGAATGACAGTATACAGCCTTGACGTACTCCTTTCCCAATTTGGAACCAGTCTGTTTTTCCATGTCCAGTTCTAACTGTTGCTTCTTGACCTACATACAGGTTTCTCAGGAGGCAGATAATGTGGTCTGGTACTCCCATATCTTTAAGAATTTTCCACAGTCTGTTGTTATCCATACAGTCAAAGGCTTTAGCATAGTCAATGAAGCAGGAATAGATGTTTTTCTGGAACTCTCTTGCTTTTTTGATGATCCAACGGATGTTGGCAATTTGATCTCTGGTTCCTCTGCCTTTTCTAAAACAAGCTTGAACATCTGGAAGTTCACGGTTCACATATTGCTGAAGCCTGGCTTGGAGAATTTTGAGCATGACTTTACTAGCATGTGAGATGAGTGCAATTGTGCAGTAGTTTGAGCATTCTTTGGCATTGCCTTTCTTTGGGATTGGAATGAAAACTGACCTTTTCCAGTCATATGGCCACTGCTGAGTTTTTCAAATTTGCTGGCATATTGAGTGTAGCACTTTCATAACATCATCTTTCAGGATTTGAAATAGCTCAACTGGAATTCCATCACCTCCACTAGCTTTGCTTGTTGTGATGCTTCCTAAGGCCCACTTGACTTCATAATCCAGGATGTCTGGCCTACGTAAGTGATCACACCATCTTGGTTATCTGGGTCATCAATATCTTTTTTGCATAGTTCCTCTGTGTATTCTTGCCCCCTCCTCTGCTTCAGTTAGGTCCATACCATTTCTGTCCTTTATTGTGCCCATCTTTGCATGAAAATTATTATCATTTTTAACATTTCATAGATGAGAAATAATGTCAGATTTCTATGTGGTATGTACAGGATTGGAACTAGGATGTTTCCTACTCCAAAACCTTTAATACTGACAGTGTCTTGAGACAGAGTAGAATTAGATGGCGTAAAATGAAACTCCAGTGACAAATTGAGGCAAGAAAATGGCAGACTTGGCTTTGTAGTATGTGGGTAGCAGCACTTGGGATACCTCTGTTCAGGTAAAGTTCTGGCAGATAGTGCCTGATAGCATCCAAGCAGAGGAGTTGATAGGCAGACTGTTAGTATCTAATAGATTCCAAGGACTGAGGTAAAGGAATTTGGAGAATTCTAATAGAAGAATGTACTGTATCAGTGTCTTATACATACTAAGTACTCAAATGTTTGTGATTAAATGAATTTATATTTGGACAGGATATAGCAGCAGAGTCACCCTGGTAGCAGGTTTTTAGCTAGGCATTTCATGTATGTTCTGTGATTTAATTTTTAGAATTCTGATAGGATGAGTATTATTATCACCAGTATATGTTAAATAAGGAGGTCTTTAAGGCCTAACACGAGTAGTTTTTGGTAGTTCCAAGTCATCTCTTAATTTAGTGGGTTCCAAAGCCCAACCTATACCCTATCCTTTATACTCTCTTACCTCACTGAGAGATGTGACTTTTTCAAAATAGCATTCATTAACTATTTATTAAGTATGTGTTATTTCCAGGCAGTTCTCTATGCATTGAACATATATCTACAAATAAACCAAGCAAAATTCCTTGTTGCCATTGATCTTATATTCTACTGGGGAAACAACTGATAACAAAAAATATAAAATACATGCTAGAAGTGAACAATGCAAATAAATAGAGGAAAATAAAGAATGGGAAAGACTAGAGATCACATCAAGAAAATTAGAGATACCAAGGAAACATTTCATGCAAAGATTTGCACAATTAAGGGCAGAAAAAATATGGACCTAACAGAAGCAGAAAATATTAAGAAGAGGAGGTAAGAATGTACAGAAGAAATATACAAAAAAGATCTTGGTGACTTGATGGTCATAGATAACCATGACGGTGTGATCACCTGATGCAAAGAGAAGGGGAAACAGTGACAGACTTTATTTTCATGGGCTCCAAAATCACTGCAGATGGTTACTGCAGCCATTAAATTAAAAATCACTTGCTGTTTGGAAGAAAAGCTATGACAAACCTAGACAGTGCCTTAAAAAACAGAGGTATAACTTTGCCAGCAAAGGTCCGTCTAGTCAAAGCTGTAGTTTTTCCAGTAGTCATGCATGGATGTGAGAGTTGGGCCATAAAGAAGGCTGAATGTTGAAGAATTGATGCTTTTGAACTGTGGTGCTGCAGAAGACTCTTGAGAGTCCCTTGGACTGCACAGAGATCAAACTAGTAAATCCTAAATGAAATCAACCTTGAATGTTCATTGGAACGACTGATGATGAAGCTGAAGCTCCAGTATTTGACTGCCTGATGTGAAGAGCCAACTCATTGGAAAAGACCCTGCTGCTGGGAAAGACTGAAGGCAGGAAGAGGAGGGGATCACAGAGGATAAGATGGTTGGATGGCATCTCTGACTCATGGACATAAGTTTGAGCAAACTCCAGGTGATAGTGAAGGACAGGGAACCCTGGTGTCCTGTAGTCCATGGGATTGCAAAGTGTTGGACATGACTGTGTGACTGAATAAGAACAGCAATAACAGTGCAAGAAGTGCAAAGGAGGAAAATTAAAGCTGGAAACTGCATAAGGAATATCTGGGGTGTGTAGAAGGATTTAATTTTTATTTAGGGTATTCAGGGAGGGCCTCCATGAGAGACATGATGTTTGAATAAATATCTGAAGTGAGGAAATGAACAAACTATCTGGAAACTGGATGGAGAATACTCCAGGTACAGGCGATATCATGTGCAAAGGCTCTAGAACTGAAGTATGCCAGGCATATCCAATGAGCTGCAAGGAGGCCATGTGGCTGAAATGGAGTGTGTAAGATAGGAGGGTAGCAGAGATTAGCCAGTTACTTGGGGATAAGATCATGTAGGTTCTTTTAGCTCATAATAAGGATTTTGAAATGGGAATCAATTGGAGGATTTTGAACAGATGAGAGGCATGATCTGACTTAACACTTTATCATTTCGCTGTCTGCTATTTAAAGAACAGACCACAGGGGACCAAAGGCAGAGGCAGCAAGACCAGTTAAGAGGCTTTTACAATGATCTCAGCAAGAGATGATGAGCCAGAGTCGTAGCAGCAGAGGTGATGACCAGTGGTTTTGTTCTGAATATGTTGCCTTTTAAGTGGAATGCCCATGAGACTTGTTTATGGATTGAGCGTGGGTGTGAGAGCAAAAGTGGAATCAAGAATAACATCAGGATGTTAACTCTGAACAAGTGGAAAGGTGGAGTTACCATTATATGTGATGAAACAGATGACAGGTGATCCAGGTGTGTGTGTGTGTGTGTGTGTGTGTGTAGGTGGATATCTGAACCTCAGATATGAACGTGTTAGGTTTAAGATGCTTCTCGGACATCAAAGTGCAGATGTGGGTTACAGGAGAGTTGTAGGATGGAGATATTAATTTGTAGGTTATCAGCTAATGGAGATTTACCTTTCATTAGTTCCTTGTAACTTCCTTTATCTCTGGAGAAGAGTGAATTTGTTGAATAGCCATTTGCTAAATTTTGGCTGTGCAGTGCCATGTTATGGTGGCTTGGGCATGTGTCATGACTGTGTGTTCCTGTACCATGGATAATACGTTCTAACACCAAGATTATCTGAGCCTGCACAAGGGCTGTCGCTTCTTGTATTACAGCCATTCTGCACCTACCAAAGGGATCTGCCATTGTGGCCATGGTTATCTGAATACACCCTATGGTTTTAAGTTCATATGTCATTGGTGTTTATTTGCTGTACTTATATGAGCACACACCATGGTTGTCTACTTTTGCAGTGTGGACTGGCTTCTTTATACTAATTTTAAACAACTATTATTATGTTTTACATTCTACTCAACATTGGAGAAGGAAATGGCGACCCACTCAAGTATTCTTGCTGGGAAAATCCCATGGGCTTGCAAAGAGTTGGACATGACTGATGTGACTGAGCATGAGCTTGCAACATAGTTGTTTGAATATTCATATTCATGTCACTATATGATGTTCTTTTTCTATAATTTTCAGTGTATTTACCATGAATATGTGAATTATATTTGTTCACATGTTATAAATAATAATTTATTCACTGTGGTCATCATTACTTGAAAGATATCTATTCTTCATTGTGACCACTTGCATCTATGTCTTAACCTCTCTTACCCAGTGAAAAAAAGTTCAGCATGTCTGCTTACTCTTGGACCATGGCTTCTGTTCCTACATTGTGGCAGTCTAGCATGACCATCTTCTCCTAAACCATGTCACTTAATTCCTGTATCATGGTTGCCATGATATACACATTGTCTGTGCACATATCACAGTTAAGGACTAATATACCAAATGCTTCTTCACATTCATCATGGTTGTTTAAGTATATACCATAGGTGTCTCTAGCTTAATAGATGTTTTTATTATGTTTGAAGGGTCTTTCTTTAAGTGTCATGGTTTTCAGTTTATGCACTGTGGTCACTTGAAAATTCAGCAAGGTTGGCAGAAGAATTTTAAACATCTGGCCTTCTACTGTCCTTATCTGCACTTGTTTGATGATCATCTGAGGTTGATCATTTACATGTATTTACATGAATTTACATGTACATAATCATATACATGGATTTATGTTCATTTAATGCTAATAATGGCTAATATACCATATTTCTCTGTACACATATCAGAGTTGGGTCCTGTTTAAGTTTTACAGATATGTGCTATCTTGCTAAAGCTACCTGTTCCATGTTGTTTTTAATTAAAAAATTAATTCTGGTTAAAAACACATAACAATCAACTATTTTAACTGTAGAGTTTAATGTTACTAAATATATTCACATTTTTGTACAGCACTCTAGTGGCATTCTTTTGATCACATGCAATGTCTTAATGAAATAGGTACCAAGTACATCTTCTTTTGGTCAGTGTTTACTAGGCTTATTATGGTTTTCTGACATATACCATGGCCAAATGGTTTTATATCATAAATGTTCACATGAATTATAATAATTTGTTTGCTAACAAATGTCATGGGAGTTGGAGGGCACACTTTATGTCCAACTTCTTTTATATGCTATGAGTGTTTTCTCATGCATAATGGTTATTTAAAAGTGTATTAATATCTTAGTCATAAGTTCATATAACATTTTTGTCTTCTTATGCATCATAGTTTTCTCCTTCCAAATCATGGGCATTTGCTTCTGTGTCATTGGCATCTACGTTTAGTGTGAAGGTTTGTGGCTTGTTTACCATGATCATTTGAACGCAAACCATAGTTATATACTAGAATAGCATAGATGAGCACACACTACTGGTATCTTTGCTCATACAACATGGCCACCTTCTCCTAAATCCAGGATTGTTACTCAGATACTCATGTTTTTTGAGTATGCATCATAGTTCTGTCCTATATTCTGTGGATGATTTCTACAATTTGGACTTCATATCCTATACCAAATCTCTTTCTTCCTGTAGAGTATCAATCATGATTATCTGAGCATTAATCTTTCTCATATGATTTTCAAACGTTGGGTCCTATGAAAGTTTGAACATATGTCAAAGTTATTGCCCATACTACAGGTGTTTCTCTTGCCTTAGAGTTGTCTCTTTATGCACTGTATTTTCTTTCTCATATGCTATGGTTTTCTTAACTGTACTGTTTTTGTTGATTTTTGTAAAATAGCCATCAACTCTTATACAGCTCATGAATCATGATCATCACAGCACTTATTAGGTTGAGCATTAGAAATTGATGTTTTATGAAAGAAAAATTGTCAAATATTGGCACATTTAAATGATGCAACTTAATACGTGACTATTTCTATGCCGTGGACATTTTCCCGTGTCAGAAATCTGTCTTCTTGCATATCATAGTATTCTATGCCTGCACCAGATTTAAGACAGTCTAAAGCAGAACTTGAGTGAGTGAGTGAAAGTTGCTCAGTCATGTCTCACTCTTTGTGATCCCATGGACTGTAGCCTGCAAGGCTCCTCTGTCCATGGAATTCTCCAGGCCAGAATACTGGAATGGGTACCTGATCCCTTCTCCAGGGGATCTTCCCAACCTAGGAATTGAACTCAGGTCTCCCGCATTGCAGGCAGATTCTTTACCAGCTGAGCCACCAGGGAAGCCCTAGTATAGAACCTAGTGGCTGCTTTGGGGCAAGGAGGGTGAGGATCAATTCAGAAAGACTTTTTTTCTTTTTTCATCTTCTCATCAATCAGAATAGTTCTTCAGCATGTATCTGTTTTACATATTAGTCTCTTGTATAAGCTTTCCTTGGGAAAAATGTTCCGTCTCCTTCTATGCCTTCTGAAAATTAAACCATGTCTATGACTGAAAAAGAGTATGGTGCTGGGTCAGAATTAGGTCTTCTTCAGGTGGTCAGTGTCTCAGATTCTAAGAGGCCATAAGGATACAAGCAAGTGCCTCTTTACACTGTTTTCTTAACCCCATGTCCTGGGTAAACCTCCACCAAGCCAGAGTTCATAAAACATCCTTGCATATAGGCATCTCTAAATCACATAATCAGTATAATCTGCTGACCATGGAGGGACTTCTGTACCAGGAGACTAGGCTTGGATTTCTTCTTTATGTCGTGGCCCTATTTTGGGCTGGCTTTGCCCTCAAATATTTCTTTATGGGAAAACATCGTGTCTTATCATTCAGCAGTTTCTCAATCTGATTCAGAGGAAACAGTCCCTCTACTCCAGGCCTTTTGATATTTTCAAAAGCCGTCTAACCATATCAAGATGAGAATCAGTCCCAAAAATTCCATGAAGAGATTCTAGGTCTTAATATCCTAAGATTTTCTACAATATTGCATAATTACCATGAAAAGACAATTGTGATAGTAAGAAATCAAACAGGATTGGGGAGAAATAAAGTGAAGATGAGAGATTATTTTAGGGTCTTGGATTATAAGAGGTAACTGAGGCTGAGAGAAGTTCTGTGACTCACCTAGTCAGAGGAAGATGGAAAAAGATGAAATTGTAATCTAAGACTTCTGATTACTGATTTAGAGTCTTATACTACCTTCTATTGGATGGGCTTTGGTATAATCAAAAGAAGGGTATGCCAGAAGGGAATTTTGGTGGCATTGGTGAATTGGAGAAGGAGAACTGTCACAGTAAGCATTATTAGTAACTGTATATTATGAAACTTAAATGACTCTGAGTTGAATAAAATCTTCCTTTTTTCATCTCTTCTTTCTCCTTCCTTTTGTCTTCTATTCCTTTCCTCTTCCTCTGAATATGGAACTCACAGATCTCTCTAAGTTGGTGCCTAAGAAGATGATAATCACACAAATGAGTCAGTTCTACATGGCTGGCCTTGGGCTTCTCTTCCTGATTAATATTCTCCCTGGAACAACTGGCCAAGTGGAATCAAGACGACAAGAACCTGGGGACTTTGTGAAGCAGGATATTGGCGGGTAAGTACCCTTAACTCCTAGAACAAAAGAAGACTGTGATAAATTACTGACTTTGGTCCAAGTTTTCTTTCTTTTTTTTTTTAATTGGAGTATGGTTGAGTTACAATATTGTGTTAGTTTTAGGTATAGAGCAAAGTGATTCAGTTATATGAATATTCTTTTTTCAGATTATTTTCTATTATAGATTGTTATAAGATATTGAATATTGTTCCCCATGATATACCAATAAATTCTTGTCACTGTGTATCTGTTAATTCCATAGTCTTTTATACCTCCTCCATCCCTTTCCCCTTTGGTAACCTTGAGTTTGTTTTCTGTCTCTGTGTGTTTGTTTTTCTTGTGTTTCAGTTCAGTTCAGTTCAGTTCAGTCGCTCAGTTGTGTCTGACTCTTTGCGACCCCATGAATCGCAGCACGCCAGGCCTCCCTGTTTATCACCAACTCCAGGAGTTACCCAAAACTCATGTCCATTGAGTCAGTGATGCCATCCAGCCATCTCACCCTCTGTCGTCCCCTTCTCCTCCTGCCCCCAATCCCTCCCAGCATCAGAGTCTTTTCCAATGAGTCAACTCTTCACATGAGGTGGCCAAAGTATTGGAGTTTCAGCCTCAGCATCAGTCCTTCCAGTGAACACCCAAGACTGATCTCCTTTAGAATGGGCTGGTTGGATCTCCTTGCAGTCCAAGGGACTCTCAAGAGTCTTCTCCAGCACAACAGTTCAAAAGCATCAATTCTTCAGTGCTCAGCTTTCTTCACAGTCCAACTCTCACATCTATATAGAGATTAATTTTAGTTTTCAGATTCCACTTGTAAGTGATATGTATTTGTCTTTCTCTGACTTATTTTACTTAGTATGATATTCTCTAGATCCATTCACATTGCTGCAAGTTACAATATTTTATTCTTTTTATGGCTTAGTAATATTCCATTGTGTATACATACCACTTTTTTTAAATTTAATTCTTTATTGGAGTATAATTGCTTTACAGTGTTGTGTTGGTTTCTGCATACAACAACATGAATCAGCCGTAAGTGTATGTATGTGGGTGTGTATATATATATATATATATATATATATATATATATCTCCTTACTCTTTTGAATCTCCCTCCCACTCC
>SJXQ01000387.1:49247-59499 GCA_006408695.1 Aepyceros melampus
TAATTTTTTTTTTTACTTTATTTTACTTTACATTGCTGTATTGGTTTTGCCATACATTGACATGAATCCATCTCGGGTGTACATGAGTTCCCAATCCTGAACCCACCCCCCACCTCCCACCCTGTATCAACTCTCTGGATCATCCCCGTGCACCAGTCCCAAGCATCCTGTATCCTATATCAAACATAGACTGACGATTTGTTTCTTATATGATAGTATACATGTTTCAGTGTCATTCTCCCAAATCATCCCACCCTCTCCCTCTCCCTGAGTCCAAAACTGAGAGTAACGTTCTCTAAAAGATATATTACATATTATCAATAATGATAAAGAAGGATTTTGAACAGAATAGTCTTTCTTCATGGTGACTTTCTGATCGTCATAAAGAGCACTCGTTATGTTTATTCTATATCTGCTTTTTTCTTTTTGTGTCTCCATCCTCAGTGTTAGCTGTCACCTCTTCTGTTTATATTGGTTTGCTCATATCCTGTTGGTGCTTTGAAAGCCAGATAATCAAGCCCTTTGAAAACTATATTAAAGAGAAGGCCAAGATATCCTGCTTGGAAAAGCAGAGACAAGTGCTTATATTTAATACAGAGATATTGAAAACTTTTGGGGGGACTTTACTTTCTTCCATGTCCAATACAATTCATGCTTTGGAGGAGATAAAACTACTTAAAGTCTGGCTCTGAATATTAGTGTTGGCATTATATTTGTATTTTCTATAAATATAGAAACCAATACAACATTAAAATGTATATTCTGGTAGCTCTGATACTTAACAGGTGCTGCTTTTTGTTTGCTTGTTTTTATACCTTCTTAATGATGTTTCTGTGTATTGAATAGAATCCATTTGCTGCATTATTTTATCCACCTTCAGCGGATTATTCAATTAAATCACATGGTGGGCTACCCAAGCAGCTTCAACAATCAACAGTGGTTTATTAACCAATATTTGTTTAAACCATGTTCTAAATGCAATGGCTCTCTGTAGGCTTAAGCAAGGAAACAGGTTGCACACTTGGAGAATTTGATTTAGTAACTTATATGCAGAGTATATCATGAGAAACGATGGGCTGGAGGAAGCACAAGCTGGAATCAAGATTGCTGGGAAAAGTATCAATAACCACAGATATGCAGATAACACCACCCTTATGGCAGAAAGTGAAGAAGAACTAAAGAGTCTCTTGATGAAAGTGAAAGAGGAGAGGGAAAAAGTTGGCTTAGAGCTCAACTTTTCAGAAAACTAAGATCATGGCATCTAACCATGTTCTAAATGCAATGGCTCTCTGTAGGCTTAAGCAAGGAAACAGGTTGCACACTTGGAGAATTTGATTTAGTAACTTATATGCAGAGTATATCATGAGAAACGATGGGCTGGAGGAAGCACAAGCTGGAATCAAGATTGCTGGGAAAAGTATCAATAACCACAGATATGCAGATAACACCACCCTTATGGCAGAAAGTGAAGAAGAACTAAAGAGTCTCTTGATGAAAGTGAAAGAGGAGAGGGAAAAAGTTGGCTTAGAGCTCAACTTTTCAGAAAACTAAGATCATGGCATCCAATCCCATCACCTCATGGCAAATAGATGGGGAAACAGTGGACACGGTGGCCGACTTTATTTTTCTGGGCTCCAAAATCATGGTGATTGCAGCCATGAAATTAAAAGATGCTTGCTCCTTGGAAGGAAAGTTATGAACAACCTAGACAGCATATTAAAAAGCAGAGATATTACTTTGCTAACAAAAGTCTGTCTAGTCCAGGCTATGGTTTTTCCATTGGTCATGTATAGATGTGAGAGTTGGACTATAAAGAAAGCTGAGCACCAAAGAATTGATGTTTTTGAACTGTGGTGTTGGAGAAGACTCTTGAGAGTCCCTTGGACTGCAGGGAGATCCAACCAGCCCATCCTAAAGGAGATCAGTCCTGGGTATTCATTGGAAGGACTGATGTTGAAGCTGAAACTGCAATACTTTGGCCACGTGTTGTGAAGAGCTGACTCATCTGAAAAGACCCTGATGCTGGGAAAGATTGGGGCAGGAGGAGAAGGGGACAACAGAGGATGAGATGGTGGATGGCATCACTGAGTCGATGGACATGGCTTTGGGTGGACTCCAGGAGTTGATGATGGACAGGGAGGCCTGGCCTGCTGCTGTTCATGGGGTCACAAAGAGTTGGACACAACTGAGAGACTGAACTGAACTGACTGAACTTGGGGGTAGTGCCTAAAAATCTGCATTTCGATCAAGTGCCTACCTGATTCTGATATAAGGAATGTTTGGGCAATACTCTGGGGACACAGTCCTTGTTTTCAAAGAGCTTATGGTATATTTAGGAATATGCGCTTCAGAAATTTTAGAATAGCAGACATAGGAAAACCTGTTGAGAGCATCTTATCTGATCCTTTATTTTGTGCATGACAATATTGGCTTCCAACAAAGGATATTTACTTTCTAAGACTTAACAGAAAATTAATCGTAGAGATAGGTCTAAAATACCAGTCTCTGATTCCTAGTCCCATATTTTTAAAGAAAAGCTGCAAGGAACAATTTCAGCTTCCTGTAATATATTTCTTATACTCTTGTTTCCTGGCTCAATATTTTGACCATTAACAACTAACTCTGTGTGTGAAAAGTGTTAGGTTGGAACATTATGAAAAGATCATTACTCTGGGTCAAAATTGTTGAATATAAGCAATTTAATGATGGGTCAAGCTAAGTAGCAAGTAAATGCCAAATGGATCTTCTATCCCAGTCTGTATATCAAGATTGCAGGGAGAAATATCAATAACCTCAGATATGCAGATAACACCACTCTAAAGACAGAAAGCAAAGAGGAATTAAAGAGCCTCTTGATGAAGGTGAAAGAGGAGAGTGAAAAAGCTGGCTTAAAGCTCAACATTCAAAAAATGAAGATCATGGCATCCAGTCCCATCACATCATGGCAAATAGATGGGGAAACAATGGAAGCAGTGACAGACTTTGTTTTTTGGGGCTCCAAAATCACTGTGGATGGTGACTGCTGCCATTAAATTAAAAGACCCTTTCTCCTTGGAAAAAAGCAATGACAAACCCATACAGTATACTAAAAAGCAGAGACATTACTCTGCCAACAAATATCCAAATAGTCAAAGCTATGGTTTTTCCAGTAGTCATGTATGGATGTGAGAGCTGGACGATAAAAAAGGTTGAGCACCAAAGAATTGATGCCTTTAACTGTGGTGCTGAAGAAGATTCTTGATAGTCCCTTGGACAGCAAAGAGGTCAAACTAGTCAATTCTTAAGGAAATCAACCCTGAATATTCATTCATTGGAAAGGCTGATGCTGAAGCTCCAATACTTTGGCCACCTTATGCAAAGAACTGACTCATTGGAAAAGACCCTGATGCTGGGAAAGATTGAAGGCAGGAGGAGAAGGGGATAACAGAGGATAAGATGGTTGGATGGCATCACCAACTCAGTGGACATGAGTTTGAGCAAGCTCTGGGAGATAGTGAAGGACAGGGAAGCCTGGTGTGCTGCAGTCCATAGGATCACAGTCAGACATGACTGAACAACAACTATCCTTGTCTGACTGTAATTTGTTGAAACCTGAGATGTGTATCAGGTCCAAAGAAAACAGATGGGGAATTTCAATTAAGACTATTTGAGGAGAGTATGTTTGCAAAGGGACTAACTGTGAAGGTATGATATGGGTATAGGTACACTCCAAGGAATAGAGCAAGAACCTAAGGCCAGCAGCAGATATGTCATATAAAACGAGTCTTTTAGTGGAGGAGCTTTCACAGAGAGAGAGCTAAGAGATTACATACCCACACTTTTCCCTTCTTCTTCCCTCTGATGTTCTGCCTACTTGAAGCCAGAGGCTGTGGCAGTCCTGCTGATATAGTTCATATAGGTTATCCTTATAAGAAAGTGAACAGGTTGAACACGAGTATATAATATATCTGGAAGAAGGAATGATAGACATTGGGCACAAGGCCTTACATTTACATGACACCAAATCACCACTTTTTCTGCATCAAGATTCCATAGTAGTGGCAGTGGTGAGCAGCTATTGTGAATTTATGAGGAAATGGTGAATTAATTATCTCCTTGTCATATTCATAGCCTGACTTGGTGCCACTGTTCCAAAGGTTCTCCTAAGTGTCTGCTTTCATCATGAAATATATTTTCTCAGTTCTCTTAATCTCAGAATAAACTGGCACCTGTGGCTATACATGTATTGGGTTAGCCAAAAAGTTTGTTTGGGTTTTTCCATATCATCTTACAAAAAAACCCAAATGAACTTTTTGGCCAACCTAATAAATACTAAGTTACTAAGAGAAACATTAAGGATTTGTTTTTTATTTTACTTAAACTCAGCGAATAATGTGAACAGGTAGGGCACATGTCGAGTGAGTATGTCTCAAGCTAATTTTGATTGAAGTGCAAGTATGTAAAGTCCAGTCTCTTCTGTGTGTATATAATCTCTATTATGGCATCAATACATTAATACTGTTACCATTCAATCTCCAAATCTTAAAATTTAAGAACCAGATGTGGGACCTGAGAAGCCATAAGTCCTAAGCTCTTACCCTGACCAAGAATCCTTCTTGCATTATGCTTTATGATTGACCTACCAGTTTGAATACCTCCAGTAGTAAACTGCATTACTCCTATGGGCATATAGCTCTAAGCATGTGAAAGTGCTTCCTATATTGAACAGAAGTCCACCTTCCTCTAATGCCTACCTATTTTAGGCTCCTGTGACACTTCTTCCTATTTCACACTTCCTTCCTCTCAGAGCTACTCCATGCTTTCTTGTCTACAGGATAACTCTCATCACTTTCAACTTATCTCCTCACATGATACAGTTTTCCAGACATTGCTTAAAACTTGGTGCTCTCCTTTGCTCTCTAGATTTTTTTGAAACTTAGTTCAATACTTTATTTTTAGTTTTCATATTCTATCATGTTACTTTAGAGCTTATACTTAAATAACTCTTACTATGTGCCAAGCACTATTCTAAGTGCTTTACATATGTTAATTCATATAATCCTTATAACAGATCTGCTAGCTAGGTGCTGCTATTATTCCTGTTTCAGAGATAAAATATGGAACACCGAGAGGTCAAGTAACTTGCCAAAGCTCACACAGTTTAAAAATGGCAGAGCCAGAACCAAAACCCAGTCTGGCTTCATAGTACATGCTATTAATTGCTTCGATGTATTGGTTTTCATGTGTTTGGTCACCTTTAGGTAAAATTTAAGAACATGTCCATATATTTTGTGTACATGAACATTTACTTATGTATAGTAATCCCTCAACCTCTGAATATTTAATATCTCAGCCACATGACTGCCTGACCAGTGCTACAATGGGGCAAGTATAATTTTCTTATAGGACCTAGAGAAATAAATATCATTTTCCATTTTGAAGTAGAAATACAGAATTTGTAACACAGGGCAGACCTGGACATTTGAAGCCAGAGTCAAGAATACTTGGTAAGTGATGCCCTGACTTCCTATTGTATCACATCAGGAGGCAACAGTGTCTTAGTATTACTGATGGTAAAATGTGATCTCTTTGTTAAGATGATGACTGTCAGGACTCTTCACTGCAAGGATACTAGCCACCGGGATTGACTGAGAGATTTGAGCTCATGACCAGCTCATTGCTTTGGTCATGGCCATGGATATGGGATAGAGAGTAAATAATAATAGTGGAGAAGAGAATATTCCTAGTACTGTAGTTTCCATTCATTTGTATCATAATTCTTTTCTCCACATAGGCAGTGTTATAAATGGTTCTCAGGCTGGCCTATGAAAGTCTGCTTAATGAGAAATGTTGCTGAAATAGTACTCATGCATTGGCAGTTACAATCATTCAGACAAATTACAAGAAATAAGGACTTGTGTAGCTTTGCCTGAAATACTAACTGCCTTTAATGGCATTGTTTCAAAGGAAGAATGGACCTTCATTTCTTTGCAAATTTAGAATAAAACCCATTCTATGTTGAGGTATGTCTGCTTACGTTCACAAGGTAAAGTACCTTGGTATTTAGTCATTCAGAACATAAGAGTAGTCAGATCTTCTTGTGTGTTTCTGTGAAGCTGTGGCTTTTAGTTACTAAGAATGTAGAAGGACTTGGTTTTTATTTTACTTTAATTCAGCAAAGAGTGTGAATAGGCAGAGCACATAGTGAATGTGTGTGCCTTAAAATAATACTTCTTTAGTTTCAGAACAAATCTATAGGTGCCATTTAAGAAAAGGACAGCTGTCTGAGATGGATTGTACATATTCTAGCCAAAAATACGTTTATTCTTTTTTCTTAAGTGGCTTCTGTAAAAACATTAGAATGTGTTACTGAGTTCCGAGTATATAGCTGGCATCCCTAGTGCTGAATTTTTAGCTTGACCTTTTCACTTATCAGAATGACTGGACCTGGACAATAAAAACATGAGGGGTATGGGGAAATGGTAAAGAATCTGATATGGTTATGGTTTCTGGTCAGAAAAAGTACTAGAATTTGCAGCTGTAAAAGAATATGGGGAATGGAATGCAGATTCACAGAAAACCACATGATCTGAACAGGAATTTGGTATGGGGAGGGAGGTGGGAGGGGGGTTCAGGATTGGGAACACGTGTACACTCGTGATGGATTCATGTTGATGTATGGCAAAATCAATACAATATTGTAAAGTAATTAGCCTCCAATTAAAATAAATTAAAAAAACATGCTTTTTTTAAAAAATTGAGATATAATTGACACATATTAATAGCATTGTATTTAAGGTGTAAAATGTTATAATTTGATACATTTATATATATTGCAATATGATAGAGTTAGCGAATGTCTATATCATGTCACATAGTTTCCTAGTAACTTTGAAGTTTATAATATAGTATTGTTGACTATAGTCACTGTGTTGTATCTCACACCCCCAGAACTTATCTACTACTTGTAAGTTTGTAGCCTAAATGAAATCTCCCCAATTGCTTACCACCCCCAATCTCTGGTAACTACCATTCTAGTATCTACTTGCACAAGAGTAGTTCCACATAGAAATGATTTCACACAGTGCAAAAGGTGGCTTAAAACTCAGCATTCAGAAAATGAAGATCATGGTGTCTGGTCCCATCACTTCATGGTAAATAGATGGGAAACAGTGGAGACAGTGACAGACTTTATTTTGGGGGGCTCCAAAATCACTGCAGATGGTGACTGTAGCCATGAAATTAAAAGATGCTTGCTCCTTGGAAGGAAAGTTATGACCAACCTAAATAGCATATTCAAAAGTAGAGACATTACTTTGCCAACAAAGGTCCGTCTAGTCAAAGCTATGGTTTTTCCAGTAGTCGTGTGGATGTGAGAGTTGGACTATAAAGCAAGCTGAGCACTGAAGAATTGATGCTTTGTGGTGTTGGAGAAGACTCTTGAGAGTCCCTTGGACTGCAAGGAGATCCAACCAGTCAATCCTAAAGGAGATCAGTCCTGAATATTCATTGGAAGGACTGATGCCGAAGCTGAAATTCCAACACTTTGGCCACCTGATGTGAAGAATTGACTCACTGGAAAAGACCCTGATGCTGGGAAAGATTGAAGGCAGGAGGAGAAGGGGTTGACAGAGGATGAGATGGTTGGATGGCATCACTGACTCAATGGACATGAGTTTGAGCAAGTTCTGGGAGATAGTGAAGGACCGGGAAGTGTGGTGTGCTGTAATCCATGGGGTCGCAAAGAGTTGGACATGGCTGAGGGACTGAACTGAACTGACCTGGGACAGTTAATCCTCATTGTCCACTGAGTTGAACAATAATAGCTATAGCAATTTACATTCTCACCAACAGTGCATGAGAGTTCCCGTTTCTTCACATCCTTGCCAACATTTGTTATCTCTTGTCTTTTTGATAAAAAGTCATTCTAAAAGGCGAGTTCATATTTCATTGTGGTTTTGATTTGCTTTTATCTGATGATTAGTGATGATGAACAACAACTATACTTGTTGGCCATTTGTTTGTGTCTTCTTTAGGAAAATGCCTACTCAGTTTCTTTGACCATTTTTTAATTGGATTAATTTTCCTTTTGCTATTGAGTTGTATGAGTTCCTTATATATTATAGAATCCAATATATATATTATATTTCTTTATATAATATGAATATTACTTTCATATTACTTTCATAATAATATGAATATTATTTTATATAATATATTAATATTACTTTCTGCATAGTAACTTTGAATTTTCTTTATTTTTAAAATCTGTTCTCCCCCAGGAGATATACAGTATTAGAAAAAGATGCCAACCTTTTAATGAAGTAAATTTTTCCTGTATTTGGGTTGTTTTATGAACTGCATCAGAGACTCCACATCTGTGATTCTTTTGCTTCCGCAGGACATAAGCACATTAAGATGCTTCCTCAATATGGTTGAACTGATGCTATTTACTTATCCTGAACTTAATCGCTCAGTGAGCTTAACTTTTCCCATAGTGTAAAAGTGCATGTCTTTCAGAGGTGTCCGGAGAAGGCAATGGCAGCCTACTCCAGTACTCTTACCTGGAAAATCCCAGGGATGGAGGAGCCTGGTAGGCTGCAGTCCATGGGGTCGTGAAGAGGTGGAAATGACTGAGCGACTTCACTTTCACTTTTCACTTCCATGCATTGGAGAAGGAAATGGCAACCCACTCCAGTGTTCTTGCCTGGAGAATCCCAGGGATGGGGGAGCCTGGTGGGCTGCCGTCTATGGGGTCGCACAGAGTCAGACACGACTGAAGTGACTAAGCAGCAGCATTACATTTTCAGGAGTTTGGGGGAAAAGGAATGATCATCCTTAATGTATGTTGAGTTTTACCATTTACAAAGTAATTTTATGTTTATTATCTTCTTTACTTATTTCTTCCAAAAGCATTATAAGTTGGAGACCTATCCCCATTTTACATGCGAGGAAATAGTTCACATGATCAGTTAGTGGGAGTCAGAACTAAAACTCTGTTCATCTGACCCTAGTTCTTTGGATTTACCACTTTTCCATTTTTAGGACTCGATAAATGACTAAACTTGCCTAACCTATAGATAGTGTCTTAGTAACATCATTTTCATTTTTAATGATGCATTATTAATATATTTTGTCCAACCAGTAATGATAGATATAAGGCAAAGCAAGCATGGTTATTGCATCAGTCTCATCAACTTAATAATCATAGGCTTTAAACAATCTCTTTCTTTTGTTGGTGTCTCAGGCCATCCATCTGTAAAGTGAAGGGAAATACTTACATGATCTCTAAAGTCCTCCATAATCCTGACATACCATAATGCTTTGTTGTTTCTCCAGACTATTTTGAATGGACACAAACTATAGATTCTTCAGCTTGTTGCAGTTCAGTCATTTTAAAAGAGAGAGTTCCAACTTGGGTTCTAAATTAAACCAGCTTTCCAGCTGCCCATGCAATAATTAAGAGTACACTGGGAGGAAATTTTATTAGTAATCAAGTCAAGTAAATCAAAATCATAGAGCAATCTATTGAAAATTGTTTTGGAATAACATTAAGCATTGATTTTTGACTTAAAAGTTTAAAAGTTATTAGTGACTAATGCTGCTAACATATCAAAACAGAGTCAGCAGAGGGTAGACATGCATCGTCAAGGAGCTTATTATTTCAGTAAAAGAGGTAGCACAGTATATGGGCCTTATATTCAAGAATTCTGGACCAAAATGAAAAGTTATGTTCAAGGGTTTTACATTTCCCATATATAGATCCACCTGGAGTAGGTAAGCTCCGAAGTCCTTTATAGCTTGTCTATGACTCTCTGATGTTTTTGCTTTTTACCCCCTTCCAGTAATCCAAAAGATGGCTTTTCATTCAATTCATAGACCTGTTTCCCAGAAATCAAATTAGGCTAACCAGGGTCAAGATTCCCCGTAGTGAGAGTTAAGGGAAAATGCGAAAGAGGTTTTCACAAAATCAATTAAGCTCCCACACCCTATCTCCCCACAAAATGGACTCAGAATATTGAAGATTAAGCCAAATGTGAGCTGAGACCTGACAGGGTGTCTGTATTTATCTCTTCAACATATTGATGTCAGTTTGTTAGCTCTGCACTATAGTTTCCTTCTTTTTTCCCCTTCCAAATAAGGTGTCTGTATCATTTCTGGTACTCTTTTCACTAAAACAACCAATCATCTCTAGTCTCACTGGTTTTCAGTGCCTCTTGGCCAAAGGTTTCCTTATGGCTTTGGCGGATGAGGGTGCTTATATTTTACATTT
>SJXQ01000388.1:7035-24877 GCA_006408695.1 Aepyceros melampus
CAAAGCTACTGGAGATGATGGAATTCCAGCTGAGCTATTTCAAATCCTAAAAGATGATGCTGTGAAAGTGCTGCACTTAATATGCCAGCAAATTCGGAAAACTCATCATTGGCCACAGGACTGGAAAATGTCAATTTTCATTCCAATCCCAAGGAAAGGCAATGCTAAAGAATGTTCAAATTACCACACAATTGTACTCATCTCACATGCTAGCAAAGTAATGCTCAAAATTCTCCAAGTGAGGCTTCAACAGTATGCAAACTGAGAACTTCCAGATGTTTAAGCTGGATTTAGGAAAGGCAGAGGAACCAGAGATCAAATGGCCAGCATCTGCTGGATCATAGGAAAAGCAAGAGAATTCCAGAAAAATATCTACTTCTGCTTTATTGACCTTGCCAAAGCCTTTTACTGTGTGAATCACAACAAAGTGTAGAAAATTCTTAAAAGAGATGGGAATACCAGACCAGCTTACCTGCCTCCTGAGAAATTTGTATACAGATCAAGAAGCAACAGTTAGAACCAGACATAAAACAACGGACTAGTGCCCAACTGGGAAAGGAGCACCACAAGGCTGTATATTGTCACCTTGCTTATTTAACTTATATTCAGAGCAAGTTCAGTTCAGTCACTCAGTCGTATCCGACTCTTTGCAACCCCATGGAATGTAGCATGCCAGGCCTCCCTATCCATCACCACCTCCCAGCGTTTACTCAAGCTCATATCCGGTGAGTCAGTGATGCCATCCAACAATCTCATCCTCTGTCTTCCCCTTCTCCTCCCACCTTCAATCTTTCCCAGCATCAGGGTATTTTCAAATGAGTCAGTTCTTCACATCAGGTGGCCAGAATATTGGAGTTTCAGCTTCAGCATCAGTCCTTCCAGAGTACATCATGCAAATGCCAGGCTGGATGAAGCACACACTGGAATCAAGATTGCCAGGAAAAATATCAATAACCTCATATATGCAAATGACACCACCCATATGGCAGAAAGTGAAGAGAACTAAAGAGCCTCTTAATGAAGGGAAAGAGAAGAGTGAAAAAGCTGGGTTAAAACTCAACATTAAAAAAACTAAGATCATGGCATCCAGTCCCATCACTGCATGGCAAATAGATGGGGAAACAATGGAAACAGTGACAGATTTTATTTTCCTGGTCTTGAGAGTCACCGCAGATGGTGACTGCAGCCATGAAATTAAAAGACACTTGCTCCTTGAAAGGAAAGCTGTGTCCAACCTAGACAGCATATTAAACAACAGAGACATTATTTTGCCAACAAAGGTCCATCTAGTCAAAGCTATGGTTTTTCCAGTAATCATGTATGGATGTGAGAAGTCGACCATAAAGAAAGCTGAGCGCCAAAGAATTGATACCTTTGAATTGTGGTATTGGAGAAGACTCTTGAGAGTGCCTTGGACTGCAAGGAGATCAAACCAGTCAATCCTAAAGGAAATCAGTTCTGAATATTCATTGGAAGGACTGCTGCTGAAGCTGAAGCTCCAGTACTTTAGCCCCCTAATGTGAAGAACTGACTCATTGTAAAAGACCCTGATGCTGACAAAGATTGAAGGCAGGAAGAGAAGGGATCGATAGAGGATGAGATGGTTGGGTGGCATCACTCACTAGATGGGCATGAGATTGAGCAAGTTCTGGGAGATGGTAATTTAGGATGGGGAAGCCTGGTGTGTTCCAGTCCGTGGGATCACAAGAGTTGGACATGACTGAGCGAGTGAACTGAACTGAAGTTCTACAGTAACCTGCTAGCCTGAGAATGCCTCTCAGCTGGCACTTGGTGACAGGAAAGGGAAATTGTGGTATACCTTGGATGTTTATAGGATCCAGCATTAGACTTGGTTGACGGGTGGATCTTAAACAAATGACTTAAGTATTCTATCTGGGTTTTGTTGAATTAAGGAAAAACACGAAATCAGTATGAGTTGAAGTTTTATTCAGGAACCTTAATGAACACTTTTTCCCCCCAATAGACTATTCTTTGTATTTATTTATTTTGTATTAGAGAATCCCAGGGACAGGGGAGCCTGGTGGGTACCGTCTATGGGGTCGCACAGAGTCGGACACGACTGAAGCGACTTAGCAGCAGTAGCAGCTGAGTATAACTGATTAACATTGTTGTGATAGATTCAGGTGAACCAATGGTCAATTCTTATATTGAATCTCATAAGAACTCGGAGCATAACACTAAATTTTTAACTCAATGAAAGCATTCCTGTTGGGAACACGGGTGATCTGGCCCAGGTATGCTGCTTCCTGATACATCATGTCTTAGGTGAGCCCTTGGCAAGTGCACAGATATAGGTCACTTCAAGATTGAATTCGCTGACAAGTGCCTGAAGTGTCAGTAGTCTTTGATGTTGATTATCCATACACTTTCAACACCAGATGTACAGGAAGTGAGGTTGACATTCTGTTGTCAAATTTTTAAGAACATGACTTGTATATTTGCCATCCCATTTCTGCTCAAAGATAAGCTGCAAGGGTTCCTCCAGGTGACAGCAGTATTTCCCTCAAAATGGAGTTTGAATCCACTCACATACTTAGATTTTTTTAAAAAATTTTAATTGGAGGTTAATTACTTTACAATATTGTATTGGCTTTGCCATACATCAACATGAATCTGCCACAGGTATACACATGTTCCCCATCCTGAACCCCCCTCCCTCCTCCTTCCCCATACCATCCCTCTGGGTCGTCCCAGTGCACCAGCCCCAAGCATCCAGTATCATGCATTGAACCCAGGAGACAGCCTCTCCATAGCTCTGGGGGAACTGCTAGGGCTCAAACCCGGGTCTCCCACATTGCAGGCAGGTTTTTTACTGAGAGACCAGGGAAGCCCCACAGAGGTAGGAGAGAAGCCAGTATATATATGATTTCTTAGCTGGAGAATATGTTCAGGCCAACATACATTTTCCTGAAAGTTTACTGCAAATCATGAAGAACAGATATCTCAAGTTAATGACTTTAGCAATTCTCTATGTATGCGAAGATGCAAGAATCTGGGTTCATGAAAAATTTCCCAGAGATATATATTTAACTATCTAAAGGACCTTCTGTCCAAAGCACAGAGCGTCCTGTTATTGTCTTACTTTCCTCTCAGATTGTGCTGTTGTTCATTATCTTCAGTGGGTTGTAAGGTATTCCTTGAATTGGGTAGTGAGCAGGAACACTCTGCTTTTCTTTGTTTATATTTCAAAAATTGAAACTTAACCCTTGACACACAATGTTTTTTGTGTGCTAGCTGATTGAGGCAGTATAGGCTACCCTTGAGGTTTGCTCTCTCAGTAGGGGACTGTAATAAAAGATCATCCCATATTAAAGTTAAGTAGAGCTATGGGCACAATATAAATCAGCCAAGTCTGGTTTCAGTATCTCTGAAAAGTAAGTAGAGTTTTCTGTGTACCTCTGAAGCATAATGGTCCAAGTAAGTTGATGTCCTTCTCCCTGGAGGAGGGCATGGTAACCCACTCCAGTATTCTTGCCTGGAGAATCCCATGGACAGAGAAAGCCTGCTGGGCTACAGTTCATAGGGTCACAAAGAATTGGACACGATTGAAGCTACTGAGCATGCACGCATGCACCACATAAAGGCAAACAGGTACTGAACTATGTGGATATATAGGAGTGCTAAAGAAAGCATTACATAAGTTTCTGATTAGTAAAAAACAAAAACAACTCCCCCCCCCCCAAAAAAAAAAGCAGAAACAAACTTTGTGTTTAGAGGGACTAACTTGAGAATGGTGTGAGGGTTGGGGACCACAGGGTGACATGGTTTGACTGTATTGTTTATGGCTTGATGATTTTGAACAAAATGCCAGTGTTGGCCATAAGACTTTTGTATGGAAAGAACTAATGTATTACTGGAATTAGTATATGGGATTATGAGGCCCTTCTGGAGATGTGCCTTGATAGTGAGATGAATTCCTTCCAGGTCCTCAAGCCTAAGAAGTTATTATTTGAGGCAAAGGTTTATTTGGGTCTACCTAGATCTTAATTGGAGGTACTGAATGAATGCTTCCTATGTTAAAGAGGTGGACCATAGATAAGAACAGAATTTAGCAGATCCTTGTAATTGGAGTTGACAAGACAGGAGCAAGGAGGGAAATCTCAATATTAGGACTAGAGTTAAAAGTAGACCTTGAGAAGTCAAGGATTTATAAGTGTATTTCCCCTTTTGGGGAAAAGGAAATATTAGGTTGTAATTTTTCCAGGAGATCTTGACTGAAAAGGTGTGCATGAACAGAAGGAGCAAGAAGGAACTGGAGAGGTTCCTGAAAAGGGTTTATCTTGAAAGATGAGGGGCCTGTTTGCTCAAAACTCCCATCATTTGTACCTTTTCTGTATTCTGAGGAAGTGGGGCTTTGAGCCTGGTGGGGTTCAAGCCAGACAAAATTCCTCCTGTGTTCATAATGGCACTAATAGCTTCAGCTCCTATAAGAAGGTACAGTTCTCTAAATGGGAGTACTAGGAAGACCCTGACACTTTCCTTGGAGCATCCCTATTCGTGAGTATACAACAAGGGGGCACTTCTCAAATTTCTCAGAAAGTTCTTGATAAAAGCAAGGGGCCTTGAGCTGCTAACAGGACCTTCTTTTTAAATTTAGGCAATTTTTCCAGTGGCCAGTTCACTTACAGTAATGGCAGGCACTTGGCTTCTGGAAGGGAGACCTAATGGGAACTCTGTGTTCTTTCCATTGAGGTAGCTACTGAGCAGCAGCAGCCACCAGTTGATGCAGTTGCAAATTCATGATTTTAGTTGTCTTACAGTTTTCTGTACATTTGATTGTTTTAGATAGCTAATTAGTCAAATTAACTAGATCAGGTATGGCCACTGTTTCCCAATTTGATTGTGCCCATTTCATCAGCAGTCCAAGTTTCTCATCTGGTCCCTAACAAAGACTGAATTAAGGAGGGTTGATTATTGTTTACCCTAGCAAGTAGTCTGGAGTTTTCCCAGAATACTATTGTTAGCTGTGAATGATAATCTTGAACAGTTTTATCAGGTCTTTATGTAATAGGCTGAATCTTTTTCCAGTTGGTGGGGCAGGGAAAAGCCTGAGGAACTGTTTCATGAAGTGCTCAAGCCAACTGAGAAGCTGTGCCATCCAACTGATGTCCTTTCTGTAGATACCATCTAAAGGGTGAAGGCAGCTGGTATTAGTTTGCAGTGTCTGGCTTGATTTTCTCTGGCTAAGATTCAGTTTAGTTGATACAAGTCATAGAATCCTGGACTATAGGATTATAACACAAGGTTAAATTCTTCTGCAAAGTGGAGGGGGTCCTCAGGGACCTTGAGAAAATCCTTGGCTATGACCCATAATTCTGCAGGGCATGAAGGCATATAGTCTACCAGATAGAAAATGCTATCAGTTTTCAAGTGACAAAGGGAAAAGTTTTTATGGGAGAGTGAGGAGGTAGGGGTAAAGATTTGGAGGAAGAATAGGAGAAGCAGAAATATAGAATGACAGGTCAGCGAGTTTAGGATACATAGGGGCCAACATAGGAGAAGGAGAAGAGGAAGAGGGCTCTTGAGCCTTTTCTGGAATGTTTAGAAATACAGCCTTTTCTGGAGTATTTAGAATGCTGTGCTTTGCTGGACCAGCCATGAAGAGATATCCCACATCCAAGGTAAGAGAAAACCAAGTAAGATGGTAGGCACTGAGAGAGGGCATCAGAGGGCAGACAGACTGAAACCACAATCACAGACAACTAGCCAATCTGGTCACATGGACCACAGCCTTGTATAACTCAGTAAAACTAAGCCATGCCGTGTGGGGCCACCCAAGATGGATGGGTCATGGTGGAGAGGTCTGACAGAATGTGGTCCACTGGAGAAGGGAATGGCAAACCACTTCAGTATTCTTGCCTTGAGAACCCCATGAACAGTATGAAAAGGCAAAAAAGATAGGACACTCAAAGATGAACTCCCCAGGTTGGTAGGTGCCCAATATGCTACTGGAGATCAGTAGAGAAATAACTCCAGAAAGAATGAAGGGATGAAGCCAAAGCAAAAATAGCACCCAGTTCTGGATGGGACTGGTGATAGAAACAAGGTTTGATGCTATAAAGAGTAATATTGCATAGGAACCAGGAATGTTAGGTCCATGAATCAAGGCAAATGGAAGTGGTCAAACAGGGGATAAAGAGTGAACATTGACATTCTAGGATTCAGCAAACTAAGATGAACTGGAATGGGTGAATTTAACTCAGATGATCATTATATCTAATACTGTGGGCAGGAATCCCTTAGAAAAAGATGGAGTAGCCATCATAGTCAACAAAAGAGTCCGAAATGCAGTACTTGGATGCAGTCTCAAAAATGACAGAATGATCTCTATTCATTTCCAAGGCAAACCATTCAATATCATGGTAATTCAAGTCTATGCCCCGACCAGTAACACTGAAGAATCTGAAGTTGAACAGTTCTATGAAGACCTACAAGACCTTTTAGAACTAACACCCAAAAAAGATGTCCTTTTCATTATAGGGGACTGGAATGTAAAAGTAGGAAGTCAAGAAACACCTGGAGAAACAGGCAAATTTGGCCTTGAAGTACAGAGTGAAGCAGGGTAAAGGCTAATAGAGTTCTGCCAAGAGAACACACTGGTCATAGCAAACACCCTCTTCCAACAACACAAGAGAAACCTCTACACATGTACATCACCAGATGGTCGACACTGAAATCAAATTGATTATATTCTTTGCAGCCAAAGATGGAGAAGCTCTATACAGTCAGCACAAACAAGACTGGGAACTGACTGTGGCTCAGATGATGAACTCCTTATTGCCAAATTGAGACTTAAATTGAAGAAAGTATGGAAAACCACTAGACCATTCAGGTATGACCTAAATCAAATCCCTTATGACTATACAGTGGAAATGAGAAATAGGTTTAAAGGACTAGATCTGATAGAGTGCCTGATGAACTATGGAGGGAGATTCATGACATTGTACAGGAGACAGCAATCAAGACTATCACCAAGAAAAAGAAATGCAAAAAAGCAAAGTGGCTCTCTGAGGAGGCCTTACAAATAGCTGTGAAAAGAAGGGAAGTGAAAAGCAAAGGAGAAAAGGAAAGATATAAGCATCTGAATGCAGAGTTCCAAAGAATAGCAAGGAGAGACAAGAAAGCCTTCCTCAATATCATTGCAAAAAAATAGATGAAAATAACAGAATGGGAAAGACTAGAGATCTCTTCAAGAAAATTAGAGATACCAAGGGAGCATTTTTTGAAAAAATGTGTTAAATAAAGGACAGAAATGGTAGAGACCTAACAGAAGCAGACTATATTAAGAAGAGGTGGCAAGAATACACAGAAGAACTATACAAAATGATCTTCATGACCCAGATAACCATGATGGTGTGATCACTTACCTATAGCCAGACATCCTGGAATGTGAAGTCAAGTGGGCCTTAGAAAGCATCACTATGAATAAAGCTAGTGGAGGTGATGGCACTCCAGTGGAGCTGTTTCAAATCCTGAAAGATGATGCTGTGAAAGTCCTGCACTCAATTTGCCAGCAAATTTGGAAAACTCGGCAGTGGCCACAGGACTGGAAAAGGTCAGTTTTCATTCCAATCCCAAAGGCAATGCCAAAGAATGCTCAAACTATTGCACAGTTGCACTCATCTCACACACTAGTAAAGTAATGCTTAAAATTCTCCAAGCCAGGCTTCAGCGATACGTGAACCGTAAATTTCCAGATGTTCAAGCTGGTTTTAGAAATGGCAGAGGAACCAGAGGTCAAATTGCCAACATCCACTGGATCATCGAAAAACCAAGATAGTTCCAGAAAAACATCTATTTCTCCTTTATTGACTATGCCAACGCCTTTGACTGTGTGGATCCCAATTAACTGTGGAAAATTCTGAATGAGATGGGAATCCCAGACCTCCTGACCTGCCTCTTGAGAAATCTATATGCATGTCAGGAAGCAACAGTTAGAACTGGACATGGAACAACAGACCAATTCCAAATAAGAAAAGGAGTACGTCAAGGCTGTATATTGTCACCCTGCTTATTTAACTTACATGAAGAATACATCATGAGAAACCCTGGGCTGGAGGAAGCACAAACTGGAATCAAGATTTCCGGGAGAAATATCAATAACCTTAGATATGCAGATGACACCACCCTTATGGCAGAAAGTGAAGAAGACCTAAAAGCCTGTTGATGAAAGTGAAAGAGGAGAGTAAAAAATTGGCTTAAAGCTCAACATTCAGAAAACTAAGATCATGGCATCCGGTCCCATCACTTCATTGGAAATAGATGGGGAAACAGTGGAAACAGTGTCAGACTTTATTTTTCTGGATTCCCAGATCACTGCAGGTGGTGATTGCAGCCATGAAATTAAAAGATGCTTCCTCCTTGGAAGGAAAATTATGACCAACCTAGATAGCATATTCAAAAACAGAGACATTACTTTGCCATCAAAGGTCAGTCTAGTCAAGGCTATGGTTTATCCAGTGGATGTAAGTGTTGGACTATGAAGAAAGCTGAGTGCAAAAGAATTGATGCTTTTGAGCTGTGGTGTTGGAGAAGACTCTTGAGAGTCCCTTGGACTGCAAGGAGATCCAACGAGTTTATCCTTAAGGAGATCAGTTCTGAGTGTTCATTGGAAGGACTGATGTTGAAGCTGAAACTCCAATACTTTGGCCACCTGATGTGAAGAGCTGACTCATTGGAAAAGACACTGGTGCTGGGAAAGATTGAGGAAGCAGGAGAAGGGGACGACAGTGGATGAGATGGCTGGATGTCATCACTGGCTCAGTGGACATGGGTTTAAGTGGCTTCTGGGAGTTGGTGATGTACAGGGTGGCCTGGTGTGCTGCGGTTCATGGAGTTACAAAGAGTCAGACATGACTGAGTGACTGAACTGCACTGAAACCTTATAGTTTCTAATTGTGCACAAAAAAGACCAATTTTGAAATTTCAGAAGTTACCCATTGTGACCAGATAAATTTTATATCATTTCTGGTATACCATTGCTGTTTACATAGCCAAGCATAAGAGTGGTGCCATGCTTTTTATACAGTTACCCAACAAGAGTCCCAGATGGGTGAGAATCCTCCCCCATAACAGTTTTAGACATTAACCATCCCATCATAGTGTACTAAACAAAAGGGAGCAAGCAATTGATCAAACAAAGACACCAAGAATAAGGGCCTCATCCTCAACCTAGGAGGAAGTTTGGGACTTAGAAGACTTATCACTCAGACTCAGTACTGCTGGGGAGGTGACAGAGCATAAGGGGCTCCGCGAGTAACTTGTTTAAATCCATTGTAGCTTGGAGATGGGAGGAAGACTGTTTTGGACCCCACTTTCAATGTCAAAAATGTAGCACAAAGTACCATGAAATATAAAGAAGCTGAAAAAAAAAAGTTTATTTGCGGTAATACAATTCCAATTAAGGGATCACAAATTCTGGAGGAACTCTGAATATTGTCTCACTGAAAGAAAGTAGCAGGAGTTTTTATAGGAAAGAGAGGGATGTTAATGTAGAGTTTGGATTGGAGGGTAACGTTGTTCTTTACATTCTATGGGTTATAGAAAAAATCTCATTCATTACTTGGAAAAGGTATGTTTTCTTTAGTCCAGAAGAGGTCCAGTCAGTTAGTCCAGTCGCTTAGTTATGCCTGACTCTTTGCGACCCCATGGACTACAGCACACCAGGCCTCCCTGTCCATCACCAACGCCTGGAGTTTACTCAAACTCATGTTCATTGAGTCGTTGGTGCCATCAAGCCATCTCATCCTCTGTCATCCCCTTCTTCTTCTGCCTTCAATCTTTCCCAGCATCAGGGTCTTTTCAAATGAGTCAGTTCTTCACATCAGGTGGCCAAAATATTGGAATTTCAGCTTCAGCATCAGTCCTTCCAATGAATATTCAGGATTGATTTACTTTTAGAATGGACTGGTTGGATCTCCTTGCAGTCCAAGGGACTCTCAAGAGTCTTCTCCAGTACCACAGTTCAAAAGCATTAATTCTTTGGAGCTCAGCTTTCTTTATAGGTCAACTCTCACATCCATATGTGATTACTGGAAAAACCATAGCTTTGACTAGATGGACCTTTGTTGACGAAGTGATGTCTCTGTTTTTTAATATGCTGTCTAGGTTCGTCGTAACTTTTCTTCTAAGGGGCAAGTGTCTTAATTTCATGGCTGCAGTCACCATCTGCAGTGATTTTAGAGCCCCTCAAAATAAGATCCTCACTGTTTGCACTGTTTCCCCATCTATTTGCCATGAAGTGATGGGACCAGATGCTATGGTCTTAGTTTTCTGAATGTTGAGCTTTAAGCCAACTTTTTCACTCTCCTCTTTCACTTTCATCAAGAGACTCTTTAGATCTTCTTTTTCTGCCGTAAGGGTTGTGTAATCTTCATATCTGAGGTTATTGATATTTCTCCCAGCAATCTTGATTCCAGGTTATGTTTTATCCAGTCCAGCATTTCTCATGATGTATTCTGCATATAAGTTAAATAAGCAAT
Source organism: Aepyceros melampus (assembly GCA_006408695.1). Taxonomy (NCBI): domain Eukaryota; kingdom Metazoa; phylum Chordata; class Mammalia; order Artiodactyla; family Bovidae; genus Aepyceros; species Aepyceros melampus. The sequence goes on from SJXQ01000388.1 coordinate 17,538, forward strand.
ATAACAGTATACAGCCTTGACATACTCCTTTTCGATTTGAAACTAGTCTGTTCCATGTCCAGTTCCAACTGTTGTTGTTTGACCTGCATACAGTTTTCTCAGGAGGCATGTCAGGTAGTCTGGTATTCCCATCTCTTGAAGAATTTTCCACAGTTTGTTGTGATCCACACAGTCAAAGGCTTTGGCATAGTCGATAAAGCAGATGTTTTTCTGGAACTCTCTTGCTTTTTTGATGATCCAACGCATGTTGGCAATTTGATCTCTGGTTCCTCTGCCTTTTCTAAATCCAGCCGGAACATCTGGAAGTTCACGATTCATGTACACTATTCACGTTCTATTAGCAACACAGGAACCATTTAGCAGGGTTAATTTAAGGCATTCAGCAAAAGTTCAGCATGAAAAGCAAACATGGAAGTCCTCAGGTCACATCTCATTGATTTCTGACAGTTATTTTCACAACTCATATCAACTTTCCCAAAGTAAAGTGGGTGATATTTATAAACGTTGATTCTGTGTTCATGCGTGCTACCAGCATTATCTTGGACTCCTGGATGCTTCTGGTGTTTCCCAGTGCAGTTGTGGCCTTGGCTTGCAAGGTTTTGGATCTTTAGTCTTGATGGAATGTTGGCAGCCAAGACCTATGGTCAGTGACCTTTGATGTTACTATTGCAACTCACCGAAGGCTCAGGTAATGGTTAGCAGTTTTTAGTAATAAACTATAGTATTTTTAAATTAAGGTATGATATCGTTTTTAAAGATATAGTGCTGTTGCACGCTTAATAGACTACAGTATGTTGTAGTTGTTTTTGTTTAGTCACCAAGTCATGTCCAACTCTATTGCAACCCTTTGGTATGGTATGAGCATAACTTTTATGTGCATCGGGAAGCCAAAATATTTGTGTGATCTGCTTTATTGCAACAATTTCTTTATTGTGGTGATCTGGAACTGAATCTGCAATATATCTGAAGTATGCCTAGATACAGGCATAGATCTTTATTTTAGGCAGATGTGGATCCACCTCTAAATTTAGATCTAATTTGCTGTGGTTATTTACATGAAGTAATAAAAATGAAGAACTCTTCTTTCTGAATCTTGTCAGCAACTAATCTGTAAACGAGGTTATTTGAGAGAGAAAAATTTCTTTAAACATGAACTTCTGAAACATTTTTAACATTCAGTTCAGTTCAGTTGCTCAGTCGTGTCCGACTCTGCGACCCCATGAATCACAGCACGCCAGGCCTCCCTGTCCATCACCAACTCCCGGAGTTCACTCAGACTCACGTCCATCGAGTCAGTGATGCAATCCAGCCATCTCATCCTCAGTCGTCCCCTTCTCCTCCTGCCCCCAATCCCTCCCAGCATCAGGGTCTTTTCCAATGAGTCAACTCTTCGCATGAGGTGTCCAAAGTACTGGAGTTTCAGCTTTAGCATCATTCCTTCCAAAGAAATCCCGGGGCTGATCTCCTTCAGAATGGACTGGTTAGATCTCCTTTTTAACATTAGGTACTATATAAATATAGTTCACCAACTCCCGGAGTTCACTCAGACTCACGTCCATCGAGTCAGTGATGCAATCCAGCCATCTCATCCTCAGTCGTCCCCTTCTCCTCCTGCCCCCAATCCCTCCCAGCATCAGGGTCTTTTCCAATGAGTCAACTCTTCGCATGAGGTGTCCAAAGTACTGGAGTTTCAGCTTTAGCATCATTCCTTCCAAAGAAATCCCGGGGCTGATCTCCTTCAGAATGGACTGGTTAGATCTCCTTTTTAACATTAGGTACTATATAAATATAGTGCTTTTGTTTTTTAGGTGGACTTTGCTGATCCTGGAGACTACTTGAAAGTTTATAATACCATCAAATTTGTTGTGAATATTTATGTTTTGTTGTGTGTGCTAAGTGACTTCAGTCATGCCTCACTCTTTGCAACCCTGTGGACTGTAGCCCACCAGGCTCTTCTGTTCCTGGGATTCTCCAGGCAAGAATACTGGAGTGGGTTGTCATGCCCTTCTCCATGGGATCCTCCCAACCCAGGGATCGAACCCAGATCTACTCCATTGCAGGCAGATTCCTTAAGGTCTGAGCCACCAGGGAAGCTGTGTATGTTTTGTTAGTGATTTACAATACCCATGCTTCTCACTTACTTTTTACCTTCGTTGCATAATTTATGTTTCTGCATCTTTCTTCAGTATTCTGGTCAACACCAAGTCATGAACTTCTCAAATTTAACACTGAGGAACAGATATATGCTTAATAGTGTTAATCATGATCAGATTACAGTCTTTTTAAATACTCTGTGCACTTATGCATTCATTTTCCCACACCACCTCCAATTCTAGGGATCTGAAGGGAAAATACATTTTGTCAGTTTAATTTTCCATGATGAGCTACTTTTGTCATTAATAGTGAGAAAATGATAGTTTTGGGGTTACCTATGTGATTTTCTGAGATCTGATGAGTACTGTGACTCAAGTTTAGTATTTCTGTTTGTCCAGAATCTTTTAAAGTGATTTATTTAATTATTTTTTGAGAAATTGAAAATAATTTTAAAAAATTCTTCACTGGGCTCTGATGTAATCACTTGGATTTGAGTATTTAAGTAAATTATTAGTATCTTTGTAATTGTTGATTAGCTTTCAGAATCTTCTGTAGGGAATGTTTTTTTTTATTCCCTGCTTGGCATTTAATTGGGGGAAACAGCATATCTGCTTGTTTTATCAAAATATAAATTTTGTTCTTGAAATACAGGTTTATTGACCCAAAGAATTCTGAAAATGTTTTATGCAGATAAAAATAACTTGTTACAATAAATATCACTGAATACTAAAGTCCTTTAGAGAAATGAATATTCTTATGTTGAAAACCTGGTATCTTGTTGAAGGTAGATGAGGTGGGAGTATTGGAGTGTTTTCTTTTTAAAGCCTATTTATGTATACTATGTTATCTTTTAGGATATAGTCATCTTTTTAACTCATTCAGATTAATTTTATTTGTAGTTACTTCAGGCATGCAGGTTCATGCTAAATTAATCATAGTTCAGTTCAGTTCAGTCGCTCAGTCGTGTCTGACTCTTTGCGACCCCATGAATCGCAGCACGCCAGGCCTCCCTGTACATCACCAACTCCCGGNTGGCCGAGAGCAGCTACCCCACATCCGAGGTCAGGGGCAGAAGCTGGGAGGACCCCATACTCAAGGGGCAGTGGCTGAGGAACTAACCTGTGTCAGAGGTCAGGGGCGGCAGCCAGGAGGAGCTACGCCATGTTTGAGGTTGGGCGGCAGCCGAACGTGCCAGGCTGCGACAACGCAGGAGCAGCCACCCCACGTCCGAGGTGAGGGCCGGCGGCCGGGTGGAGCTACCCCACGTCCAAGGAGCAGTGGCTGCGCGGGCGCAAGAGGGCCTAGAGGAGCTATTCCACGTTCAAGGTCAGGAGGAGCTGCAGTGAAGATACTCCTCCTCCAAGGTAAGGAGCAGTGGCTGCACTTTGCTGGAGCAGACGTGAAGAGATATCCCATGTCCAAGGTAAGAGAAACCCAAATAAGACAGTAGGTGTTGCAAGAGGGCATCAGAGGGCAGACACACTGAAAACATACTCACAGAAAACTAGTCAATCTGATCACACTAGGACCACAGCCTTGTCTAACTCAATGAAACTAAGCCATGCCCTGTGGAGCCACCTGACGGGCGGGTCATGGTGGAGAGGTCTGACAGAATGTGGTCCGCTGGAGAAGGGAATGGCAAACCACTTCAGTATTCCTGCCTTGAGAACCCCATGAACAGTATGAAAAGCCAAAATGATAGGACACTGAAAGAGGAACTCCCCAGGTCAGTAGGTGCCATACATGCTACTGGAGGTCAGTGGAGAAGTAACTCCAGAAAGAATGAAAGGATGGCTCCAAAGCAAAATGGACTAGAATTGGTGAATTTAACTCAGATGACCATTATATCTACTACTGTGGGCAGGAATCCCTCAGAAATTAATCATAAGTTTGTATGAATTGAAAGTAACCAGCGACTGAGGTAACAGAGGAATGCAGTATTACCTTTTTAAAAATGGATAATCTTGAAAGTCATTTTGTTGTAAAATTTTACATATCAGGGTTCTGTCCTAATATTGGTTTGACTGTACCTCTTCCTATATGCTGGTGATGAATTCATTACCATTCTTTCATCCCCCGTAGTCTATATGTGCTTTTGAGTTAAGACAAGAAATAGTGGTGTTATTTGCCCTGGAGGAAAGATGTATATGTTTTGAAGGGGGATTGCTAATTTGTTTTTATATTATTTATTCTTTGAAAGACAGATGAGCAAGTGGAAATGTCAAGTAGGCAGTTGATTATATGGATCAGGAGCTCAGAAGAGTAGTGTCTGAATAAATGTGAATCATGTCAGTAAATATCTATCTGGGAAAAGATGTGAGGTGAGATGAAATTGTGGCCCAAGTCCATTTCCTGAGGACCTACAAATTTTCAAGGATACTGAAAAGAACAAAGAAATTTGAGTAAAAGGAAATGAAAGTACGGTTTTAAAACCTCAAACAGGAGGGAGTGGTTGGTCAGCAGTGACATGTAAGATCGAGTAAGGATGTAATGTAAGTCACTGTTAGTCAGCAGTGACATTTAAGGATTGTTGGTAATTTTATTTGTTTTTTTTTTGTTGTTGTTGTTGAGTTTTTAATAAAGATGTTAGTCAAGTAAATACTGCTGGGTAAATTACTCTTTAATAAGTTTATGTTCAAATTTACATACAGTAAAATTCATTCTTTTTCATGTAAGTTTCTGAGATGAATAGAGTTGTGTAACCACCACCACAGTCAGATTAGTCCCATCATCCCCTGACCTCAATTCTCATTGCTGCTTACCACTATGCCTAAACTCTGACAATTGCTAATCCCTTCTCCATGCCTTATTGTTTTACCTTTTCCATAAGTCTGGTAAATAGAATCCTACAGTATATATGCTTTTGAGGCTGTTTTCTTCCCATTAATTGTATAATGTATTTAAGATTCATCCACATTGTTGAATATATCAGTAGATTGTTCTTTACGTGTTGCTGGGTAGTATTCCCCTTTTCATTGCTCAGTAGTATTCTGTTCTCTCTCCATGTTGAAGGATATCTGGAATGTTTCCAAAAAGCAGTTAGAAACAAAGCTGCTATATACATTCATGAATAGATTTTTGTATTAACATAAATTTCCATTTATCTCTGGTAAATATTCTTACTGTCTTTCAATGTCCATGATGTCTCATAAGAAATATTAAAAAAGAAAGAGAGAAATCTGTTATTCAGTGTAATGTCTATGTAATGTGTTTTTCTCTCATCGCTTTAGAAACTTCTTTTGATTTAGTGTAGTTTAATTAAATATGTTTTGGGATGGCTTTCTTTAATTTTACCTTTTGGGTTTCCCTGAACTTCTTGAAATTGTAAATTTATGTCTTTTATGAAATTTTGGAAATTCTCAGGCATTTTTAAAAAGACAGCTTTATAGAAACATAATTCACCCACTTAAAATGCACAGCCTTATGGTTTTTAGTATATGGTATTTACAGATATGTGTAACCATCACCACAGTCAATTTTAGAACATTTTTCATCACATCAAAAAGAAACTGTCTACCTTGTAGTTGTTATCTGTATCTCCCCATCCCCTAGCCCTAAGGAACCACTAATATACTTCCTATCTCTACAGACTTTCCTCTTAACATTTAGTATGAATTGAATTGCCATTATTGAATTGCCCACGCACAGTATGAAAAGGCAAAAAGATGGGACACTGAAAGATGAATTCCTCAGGTCGGTAGGTGCCCAGTTTGCTACTGGAAATCAGTGGAGAAATAATTCCAGAAAAAATGAAGAGACAGAGCCAAAGCAACACCACCACCCAGGTGTGGATGTGAGTGGTGATGGAAGTAAAGTCTGATGCTGTAAAGAGCAGTATTGCATAGGAACTTGAATGTTAAGTGCATGAATCAAGGCAAACTGGAAATGGTTAAACAGGAGATGGCAAGAGTGAACATCAACATTTTAGGAATCAGCAAACTAAAATGGACTGGAATGGGTGAATTTAACTCAGATGACCATTATATCTATTACTGTGGGCAAGAATCCATTAGAAGAAATGGAGTAGCCATTATAGTCAACAAAAGAGTATGAAAGGCAAGACTTGGATACAATCTCAAAAAGAACAGAATGCTCTCTATTCGTTTCCAAGGCAAACCATTCAATGTCACAGTAATGCATGTATATGCCCTGACCAGTAATGCTGAAGAAGCTAAAATTGAATGGTTCTATGAAGACCTACAAGCCCTTCTAGAACTAACACCCCCAAAAAATGTCATTTTCATTATAGGGGACTGGAATGCAAAAGTAGGAAGTCAAGAAATACCTGGAGTAATAGGCAAATTTGGCCTTAGAGTCCAGAATGAAGTAGGGCAGAAGCAAATAGAGTTTTGCCAAGAGAACACACTGGTCATAGCAAACACCCTCTTCCAACAACACAAGAGAAGACTCTACACATGGACATCACCAGATGGTCAACACCAAAATCAGATTGATTATATTCTTTGCAGCCAAAGATGGAGAAGCTGTATACAGTCAGCAAAAACAAGACTGTGACTCAGATGATGAGCTCCTTATTGCCAAATTCAGACTTAAATTGAAGAAAGTATGGGAAACCACTAGACCATTCAGGTATGACCTAAATCAAATACCTTACAATTATACAGTGGAAGTGAGAAACAGATTCAGGGGATTAGATCTGAAAGAGTGCCTGAAGAACTATAGACAGAGGTTCATGACATCGTCCAGGAGGCAGGGATCAAGACCATCTGCAAGAAAAAGAAGTGCCAAAAGGCAAAATGGTTGTCTGAGGAGGCCTTACAAAGAGCTGTAAAAAGAAGAGAAATGAAAGGCAAAGGAGGAAAGGAAGGATATACCCATTTGAATGCAGAGTTGCAAAGAACAGCAAGGAGAGTAAGAAAACCTTCCTCAGTGATCAGTGCAAACAGAGGAAAACAATAGAATGGAAAAGACTAGAGATCTCTTCAAGAAAATGAGAGATACCAAGAGAATATTTCATGCAAAGATGGGCACAATAAATGACAGAAATGGTGCAAACCTAAGAGAAGCAGAAAATATTAAGAGGTGGCAAGAATGCACAGAAAAACTATACAAAAAAAGATCTTCATGATCCAGATAATCACGATGGTGAGATCACTCACCTAGAGCCAGACATCCTGGAATACAAAGTCAAGTGGGCCTTAGGAAGCATCACTACAAACAAAGCTAATGGATGTGAAAGAATTCCAGTTGAGCTACTTCAAATCCTAAAAGATGATGTCAAAGTG
>SJXQ01000388.1:24945-49624 GCA_006408695.1 Aepyceros melampus
TACAAACAAAGCTAGTGGAGGTGATGGAATTCCAGTGGAGCTGTTTCAAATCCTAAAAGATGATGCTATGAAAGTGCTGCACTCAATATGCCAGCAAATTTGGAAAACTCAGCAGTGGCCACAGGATTGAAAAAAGTCAGTTTTCATTCTGATCTCAAAGAAAGGCAATGCCAAAGAATGCTCAAATTGCCACACAATTGCCACTCATGTCACATGCTAGCAAAGTAATACTCAAAATTCTCCAAGCCCAGCTTCAACAGTATATGAACTGTGAACATCCAGATGTTGAAGCTGGATTTAGAAAGGGCAGAGGAACCAGAGATTAAATTGTCAACATCTGTTGGTCATTGGAGTTCCAGAAAAACGTCTACTTCTGCTTCACAACAAACTGTGGAAAATTCTTCAAGAGATGGGAATCCCAGACCACCTGACCTGCCTCCTGAGAAATCTGTATGCAGGTCAAAAAGCAACAGTTAGAACTGGACATGGAACAAAAAACTGGTTCCAAATCAGGAAAGGAGTACATCCAGGGTGTATATTGTCACCCTGCTTATTTAACTTACATGCAGAGTACATCATGAGAAACTCTGGGCTGAATGAAGCACAAGCTGGAATCACGATTGCCAAGAGAAATAATCAGTAACTTCAGATACGCAGATGACACCACCCTTATCGCAGAAAGCGAAGAACTAAAGAGCCTCTTGATGAAAGTGAAAGAGGAGAGTGAAAAAGTTGGCTTAAAGCGCAACATTCAGAAAACGAAGATCATGGCATCTGGTCCCATCACTTCATGGGAAATAGGTGGGAAAACAGTGGGAAAACTGTTAGACTTTATTTTGGGGGGCTCCAAAATCACTGCAGATGATGACTGCAGCCATGAAATTAAAAGACACTTACCCCTTGAAAGAAAAGTTATGAGTAACCTAGACAGCATATTAAAAAGCAGAGACATTACTTTGCCAACAAAGGTCCATCTAGTCAAAGCTATTGTTTTTACAGTTGTCATGTATGGATGTGAGAGTAGCATATAAATAAAGCTGAGTACTGAAGAAATGATACTTTTGAACTGTGGTGTTGCAGAGGATTTTTGAGAGTCCCTTGGACTGCAAGGAGATCCAATCTGTCCATCCTGAAGGAAATCAGTCCTGAATATTCACTGGAAGGACTGATGCTGAAGTTGAAATGCCAATACTTTTGCCACCTGATGTGAATAACTGACTTATTTGAAAAGACCCTGATGCTAGGAAAGATTGAAGGTGGAAAAGGGAACGACAGAGGATGAGATGGCTGGATGGCATCACAGATTTGATGGACATGAGTTTGAGTAAGCTTCGGGAGTTGGTCATGGACAAGGAGGCCTGGCATGCTGCAGTCCTTGGGGCTGCAAATAATTGGCCATGATTGGGAGACTAAACTGAACTGAACTGAACTCATAATATTTTTGTTCTAAAGTTATTTATATTTGATTATTTTACAGTTTCTTTTTCTCTGCCTATAACTTTGAACCTTCCCATTTAGGTGTGTTTATTTTTACCCCAAAGAATATAATTATAATAGCTGCTTAAAGTGCTTGTCAGATATTTCAACATTGGTGTTATCCTGGAATTGATACCTGTTGATTTTGCTTGTTTCAGCATTCGGTGTGGTTAGATTCAGACTCCCAAGTTCTGTCTTACCCTCTCAGGTTGATGGTTCCTGTGTTAAATATGTTTTCAGAGTGTTTGGGTCAGCATGTTGGCATGTGCCACACAGTGCCTTTGCTTAACTCAGTGGTTTAGTCTGAGGCTTGAGCAGTTCAGTTTTCAAAGCCTTTGTTAGACTTCTCTGATTCTTTTCCACATAACGTGCAGTTTGTTGTTGAGACCAGGACTTGTGTCTGTTCATACACAGTATTAAGGAATCTCCTTTTCCCATCCTATCATCTCTGTGATTTCTTTTATGGATTCACCAATTGGCAAGGACCTTTTATTCTTGTTCCTCTGACCAGAAATTTGAGTTTATCTCAGTCTTAGCCTTTCATGCTGTTACATAGCTTTGTATTGTTGGGTGAAATGAAGAAGAGAGTGAAGAAAAACAAGTATTACTCCCTATAATACTCTTATAGGAACCTCTTTTTCTGGTTCCTCCAATCAGAGACAGAGGTTTTCTCATGAATTAGGCTTGCCTTGGAGTGAGAATGATAATCAAAAAAGAAAAACAAAAGTGGGGAAATAAAGTTGAGGTTTTCTTTATGCTCACCAGCTGAAAACTATGCCTTTTTCTTGTCCTCTCAAACTTTTCTTCATGTAGTTCCATGACTCAGTCTATCCTTGGGTCAAAATCAAGAGATAAAGGTAGAAAATAAACCTAAGAAACTCACTAGAGTATGAGTTATTATTCAGATTTTGATTTCCCCCTCTAATCTGCTTGTTCTTATTAGTAAGGCCTCAGGTAGTTGCTTTTTATGTTTTGTCCAGAGTTTTTAGTTAATAATCAGAGGAGAAATAGTCTTATTCCATCTTGGCTGTCACCAGAAGCTCTGTTTAGTTTAGTTTACTTTCTTCTCTTTTTAATTAAAAAAAAAAAGAGGACTCTTATAAATAGACAATGGTAAATTTTAACTTTTAGGCCATCTTGCTGTTGCTTAATTTTCAAATATCTTATTTAAGAGACCAATGGTTGACAGAGTTTTTCTGTAAAGGGCCAAATAGTAAATATTTTAGGCTTTGCAGACATAGGTTCTCTGTGAACTGTTCAATACTTCTGTTGAAGTGAGAAAGCAGCCATAGGTAATATGGAAACAAATGGATGTCTCTGTGTTCCAGTAAACTGTTATTTATAGAAACAGTGGGCCAGTTTGGGCCATGGACTACAGCTTGCAGACCCTTAATCTAAGTGCTCCATGCTTAGTCCTTTCTGAGGTATTGCTTGAAGTGGGTATTGTTACCCACTGAGCTTTGTATGTTGAAATAATTTTGTTTCCTTGGCCATTTATATTTTTCTCCTATACTTTATTATTTCTTCTGTAGAGTAATTCAAAATTTAATTGAACTTATTGAAAGGAAAGGAATTCACAACAGTGTAATTTATGATACCTTTCCCATCCTTATTTACTTAGACTATATCCTCACAATAAATTTCCTCTGAGGCATTTTTCCTGTCTTATAAATATTTGATTTGGAACAGGCTAATGAAAGTATACAGGTCATATGTTTAATATATATTCATTAATCATAACAAAGCTCTAAACAATATGAAATGAAATACACAGCTTTGAAATTCAAGAATTTTTAAAGATAACCCAGAAATAATATTAATAATGTTTCTTTTCTAAGTACTTTCTATGTGTTCTTTGTCCTTTTGTGTTTCCTTAAGTGTGGGTCTTGTTAAATTGTGAAGGGCAGCCTAGGGTTGTATTTTTTTCTTAGTTACTACTCTTGTTCTCGTACTCTTGAACTTCAGTTTTGAACAATATTTTTCAGGTGAATGGTCTTAAAATGGTCGATGAGCCAATGGAAGAGGGAGAAGCAGATTCTTGCCAAGTAAGTACTCACATTATTAAGCTACATTTTTTCAAATAAAAGGGCAAAGAGTAGTATAAAAGGAGAAAATCTTATTTCAATTAAAGAAATGTATTTAGGTGAGTTAATAAGCAAGTCCAGTTCTTAATAAAATAGCAGTAGTTCAAAGTATAGGACAGATTTTCTTGGAAGAAATTCTTTTTTTTTTTTTTAAGCACTGTGGACTTTATTTTAATTGAGGTATAATTGATTTATAATATTAGTTTCAGGTATGCAATATAGTGATTCAAAAATTTTATAGATTATACTCCATTTATACTTATTACACACCATTGGCTATATTCCCTGTCTTGTGCAATATATCCTTGCAGCTTATTTTATTTTCTTAATATAAATTTATTTATTTTAATTGGAGGATTCGTGTTGATGTTTGGTGGAAATTCTTATCCATAAATTTTTTTAACAACTTTATTGGAGCATAATTTACATGCCATGAAATTTACCCATTTTAAGTTTAACGGATGAAATATTTATTGCCGATATATGAGTAACTGGATTAAAATTCAGAGTCCTCTGAATTAAATAAGATGTCTTTAACTATAGGGTAGAAAAGAGATCTAACATGAAAATATTTAACAGGATAACCTGAGTTCATTTGAAATCTGTTACCTGGATTTCAAAAAGAATTGCATGTAAATTATTTCAGAAATTTCTAACTATTTTAAAAAACTGTTTAACTATTTAATATTAGGCCATTCTATGCAAGGAATGTAATCCTAGTCTCTCATTTTACAAGATCTCATTACATAGAAGAGTGTTCTTAAGATTTTGGGGAGGGTCTGACTTAAGTAGGCTTCCCTGGTGGCTCAAACAGTAGAGATTTTGCCTGCAGTGCAGGAGACCTGGGTTCAATCCCTAGGTCAGGATGATCCCCTGGAGAAGGGAATGACTACCCACTCCAGTATTCTTGCGTAGAGAATCCCAGGGACAGAGGAGCCTAGAGGGCTACATTCCATGGAGTCACATAGAGTTGGACATGACTGAGCAACTAACACTTCCATTTATACCTTTTGACTAAAGTAGACATCCCCATGGATGCTGATATTTTGATTATAATTTCTGTGATATATGTCATAGAATTGTAGTTCTTTTAAACCTGGAAGGAGACTCAGACATTGTATTCTATAATACCTTCATTGTATAGATAAGTCTCCTGAGACCTGTAGAAGTTACTGTGATTTATACTAGGCCATAAGACTAACAGCAGAATCAAGACTTAATGACCCAGTGTGCCTCACATTAGGTCAGTTGTGCATTGTGCAGATGCAAAGACATGGAAAATAAGGAAAACACTGTTCTTTTCTTTTATAGTTATGGATAAAATCATCTTTCATGTCTTTTACCCCTCTGAAACTGGTTAAAGTGAATTTTTCTCAGATAGGAACCAGCAGAGAGATTTAAATTGGGTTTGTCCAACACTCTCTTTTGAAATGTTTTATGCAAAAATCAGCTTTCTCTGCAGATACTGATGATGTAACAATAATATCAGTTTTGGTTAACAAGGTGGGAGGTAAACTGTTGTCATTTTAGCTTTTGTAATTTATATAATATTTTTATGTTAATTTTGAGTATAATTAAATGGAAACTTATACCAAAATCATATCAAGCTGTATCTACAGATCATATGGGCTAAGGCATAGTAATATTTATGTTGGAAGTTTATAAAAGAGTGTAAGGAAATACAAAGGTAATGGGGAAGGGTGTATTTTAGTATTAATAAATTAGTGGGAAAATACCATGCCCCACACCACAGGAGGAAGAAAAGATGTTTGTATGTGTGTATATGTATCTATGCATGTGTACATGTGTAGCCAGTGTAAACACATAGACATACACACAGGGTTATCAGTTCAGCTCAGTCGTGTCCGACTCTTTGCGACCCCATGAATCGCAGCACACCAGGCCTCCCTGTCCATCACCAACTCCCGGAGTTCACTCAGACTCACGTCCATCGAGTCTGTGATGCCATCCAGCCATCTCATCCTCTGTCGTCCCCTTCCCCTCCTGCCCCCAATCCCTCCTAGCATCAGAGTCTTTTCCAATGAGTCAACTCTTTGCATGAGGTGTCCAAAGTACTGGAGTTTCAGCTTTAGCATCATGCCTTCCAAAGAAATCCCAGGGTTGATCTCCTTCAGAATGGACTGGTTGTATCTCCTTGCAGTCCAGGTTAATTAAAATACTAATTTTAATTAAAAGTTTTGGTACAAATGAACTTACTTATAAAACAGAAATAGAGTCACAGATGTAGAAAACAAATTTATGGTTACCAAAGGTGAAAGAGTGGGGAGGGATAAATTGGGAGATTGAGTTTGACCTATACACACTTTTATATATAAAGTAGATAACTAATAAGAACCTACTAGAGAACTCTACTCAGTACTCTGTAATGACCTATGTGGGAACAGCATCTAAAAAAAGAGTGGGTATATGTACATGTATAGCTGATTCACTTTGCTGTAGAACAGAAACTAACACAACATTGTAAGTCAACTGTACTCTAATATAATTATTTTTAAAACATGAGGCAAGACATATAGTTTTAATGGAAAGCCAGTAAAAATATAGTGTTGGATCTAATGTCATTTATATTGGGCAATCAACTTCAGTGGCTAGAAAGGGGAATCTAAAATTTTGGTGAACAAAGCACCTAGAATCACTTTCAAGGATTTGATTTAATTTGTGGCCTAAGTTTTCTGGACTTAAAATATTATGTATTTTTTGCTGTGTGATAGTTTAGACATTTGTTTTGCGATAATTAAATGATACAGGTGATAAGAAACACTAACAATATAAATTATTCATCCCTCTTTTTAATGTTTTCATATATAGGATTGTTTTAGTGGGGGGTTTGTTGTCATCTATTCCAATGTGATTCTGGCAGCTGTGTCTTTTACTTATTGGCTTAAAAAATGATGATGGGTTATAGAGAATGCTCTATGATGTATGGTGAAGGTGAAGTCGCTCAGTCTTATCCGACTCTTTGCGACCCTGTGGACTGCAACCTACTAGGCTTCTCTGTCCATGGGATTCTCCAGGCAAGAATACTGGAGTGCTTGCCATTTTTTTCTCCAGGGGATCTTCCCAACCCAGGGATCAAACCCAGGTCTCCTGCATTGGAGGCAGATGCTTTAACCACTAAGCCACCAGGGAAGCCCTCTATGATGTATAGATTCTTTAAACAGTAGTCTTCAAATTTGAGGTTTATATATTATTGCCTATGTGGCCTGATGTTGTTTTGTGTTTGGCTAATTTAGATAGCCAGTCTGCTAAAACTCATTTATGGTAGCTGTAGACTTTCACGGTCATTAGATTTCTTCAATTAAATCAAGCAAAATTAAATAAAATGCTTCCCACACTCTGTATATCTAGCATATGATTAGCAAAGCTGAATTATAGTTAATGTAGTTTTAATATATCTAGATTTGTTATGAAGAATTGTTCCATTTCTCAAGACAGCCTTTACATTTGGTAAGAATTCAGTAATAGGTCACTAGTAAAAGATATCTGATATTTCACCACCTGAGTCCTATACTTCTCCGAACACTGTCCAGGTTAGAAAAAATGTTAGGATTCTTCTTCAGTAGATGACTGACAGAGTTAATTTTTTATGTTGTCAAAATAAGCATGATCATATTTGGTAGCTTTTGAACCATTTATATTCACTTTTTAAAGAAATTATTTATTTTATTTGGATGATAATTACTTTACAATATTGTGATGGTTTTTGCCATACATTGACATGAATTGGCCATAGGTATACATGTGTCACCCTATCCTCCCACATCCCTCCCACCCTGTCCCTCTAGGTTGTCCCAGAGCACTGGCTTTGGGTATATTGCTTCAAATATCAAACTCACACTGGTCATCTATTTTACATATGGTAATGTATATGTTTCAATGCTATTCCCTCAAATCATCCCACCCTCTTCTTTTCCCACAGAGTCCAAAAGTCTATTCTTTACACCTGTGTCTCCTTTGCTGCCCTGTTCATAGGATCGTCAGTATCATCCTTCTAGATTCTATATATATGTGTGTGTGTGTGTGTGTGTGTGTGTGTGTATGTGTGTGTGTGTGCATTAATATACAGTATTTGTCTTTCTCTTTCTGACTTACTTCACTTTGTATAATAGGCTCTAGGTTCATCCACCTAATTAGAACTGACAAGTGTATTCTTTTGTATACCTGAGTAATATTCCATTGTGTATATGTACCATAACTTCCTTATCCATTCATTGGCCGATGACATCTTGGTTGCTTCCATGTCCTAGCTATTGTGAATAGTGCTGCAATGAATACTGGAGTATATGTGTCTCTTTTGGTGATGGTTTCCTTGGAGTATATGCCCACCAGTGGGATTGCTAGGTCGTATGGCAGTTCTATTCCTAGTTTTTTAAGGAATATTGACACTGTTCTCCATAGTGACTGTACCAGTTTGCATTCCTACCAGCAGTTTTAGACAGTTCCCTTTTCTCCACACCCTCTCCAGCATTTATTGTTTGTAGAACGTTTGATGATGGCCATTCACTGGTGTAAGATGATACCACATTGTAGTTTTGATTTGCATTTCTCTTAAAGTTTGTTTGGAATGCTTATTATTCCCTTAAATAAAATATATATTTAATGCTACCAGTATTTTAGGACAGAGAAGGCAATGGCACCCTACTCCGGTACTCTTGCCTGGAAAATTCCATGGACAGAGGAGCCTGGTGGGCTGCTGTCTATGGGGTCGCACAGGGTCGGACACGACTGAAGCGACTTAGCATAGCATAGCATAGTATTTTAGGAATTTCCAAAGGTGTTGAGTTGTTGATTTCATTAGCACAAAGTCAGCAATATTTTTAGTCTCTGAATTTTTTTTAACTTTTTATTTTATATTAGAATATAGCAGGTTAACAATATTTTGATAGTTTTAGCTGTACAGTGTAGTGAATCAGTTATGTATATATAGATATACATATAGATGTTTCAGTTCAGTTCAGTGGCTCAGTCGTGTCCTACTCTTTGTGACCCCATGGACTGCAGCACACTAGGCCCTCTTGTCTATCACCAATTCCCGGAGTTTACTCACACTCATGTCCATTGAGTCAGGGATGCCATCCAACTATCTCATCTTCTGTTGTCCCCTTCTCCTCCCACCTTCAATCTTTCCCAGCATCAGAGTCTTTTCAAATGAGTCAGTTCTTCGCATCAGGTGGCGAACATATTGGAGTTTCAGCTTCAGCATCAGTTCTTCCAGTGAATATTCAGGACTGATTTCCTTTAGGGTAGACTGGTTGGATCTCCTTGCAGTCCAAGGGACTCTCAAGAGTCTTCTCCAACACCACAGTTCAAAAGCATCAATTCTTAAGCACTCAGTTTTCTTCATAGTCCAACTCTCACATCCGTACATGGCTACTGGAAAAAGCATAGCTTTGACTAGATGGACCTTTGTTGGTAAAGTAATATTTCTGCTTTTTAACGTGATGTCTAGTTTGGTTATAACTTTTCTTTCAAGGAGCAAGCGTCTTTTAATTTCATGGCTGCAGTCACCATCTGCAGTGATTTTGGAGCCCCTAGAAATCAAGTCTGTCACTGTTTCCACTGTTCACCCATCTATTTGCTTTGAAGAGATGGGACTGGATGCCATGATCTTCATTTTTGAATGTTGAGCTTAAAGCCAACTTTTTTACTGTCCTCTTTCACTTTCATCAAGAGGCTTTTTAGTTCTTCACTTTCTGCCATAAGGATGGTGTCATCTGCTTATCTGAGGTTATTGATATTTCTCCCAGTGATCTTGGTTCCAGATTGTGCTTCATCCAGCCCAGCATTTCTCATGATGTACTCTGCATATAAGTTAAACAAGCAGGATGCCGATATACAGCCTTGATGCATTCCTTTCTTGATTTGGAACCAGTCTATTGATTCCACGTCCAGTTCTAATTGTTGTATACAGATTTCTCAAGAGGCAGATCAGGCTGTCTGTTATTCCCATTCCCTGAAGAATTTTCCACATTTTGTTGGGTTCTGCACAGTGCAAGGCTTTGGCATAGTCAATAAAGGAGAAATAGAGGTTTTTCTGGAACTCTCTTGCTTTTTCCATGATCCAGCAGATGTTGGCAATTTGATCTCTGGTTCCTCTGCCTTTTCTAAAACCAGCTTGAACATCTGGAAGTTCATGGTTCACCTACTGTTAAAGCCTGGCTTGGAGAATTTTGAGCATTACTAGCATGTGAGATCAGTGCAATTAGCAGTAGTTTGAGCATTTTTTGGCATTGCCTTTCTTTGGGATTGAAATGAAAACTAACCTTTTCCAGTCCTGTGGCCGCTGCTGAATTTTCCAAATTTGCTGACATATTGAGTTCAGCAGTTTCACTGCATCATCTCTTTTTTTTTAACCATTTATCATTTATTTATTATTATTATTTTTATTTTTTTTCTTTACAATATTGCATTGGTTTTGCCATGCATCTTCTTTTAAGAGTTGAAATAGCTCAATTGGAATTCCATCACCTCCACTAGCTTTGTTCATAGTGATGCTTCCTAAGGCTCACTTGACTTCACATTCCAGTATTCTGACTCTAGATGGGTGATCACACCATTGTGATTATCTGGGTCTTAGTATATAGTTCTTCTGTGTATTCTTGCCACCTCTTCTTAATATCTTCTGCTTCTGTTAGGTCCTACCATTTCTGTCCTTTATTATGCCCATCTTTGCATGAAATATTCCCTTGGCATCTCTTATTTTCTTGAAGAGATCTCTAGTCTTTCCCATTCTATTGTTTTCTTCTATTTCTTTGCATTGATCCCTGGGGAAGGCTTTCATATCTCTCCTGCTATTCTTTGAACCTCTGAATCCAAATGGGTATATCTTTCCTTTTCTCCTTTGCCTTTAGTTTCTCTTCTTTTTCACAGCTATTTGTATATGTGTATCTATATATCTATATGTATATCTATATATCTATATACATACACACATGTATGTCTATTATTTTCTCATTTAGGTTGTTGCATAATATTGAGAAGAGTGCTATACAGTAGGTCCTTGTTGGTTATCTACTTTAAATATGGCGGTGTGTACCTCTCAGTCCCAAACTCCCAAACTATTCCTTTTCCTCACCCTTTCCCTGGTGACTCAGCTGATAAAGAACCTGCCTGCCAGTGCAGGAGATGTAAGAGACATGGGTTCAATCTGTGTTGGGAAGATCTCCTGGAGAATGGAATGGAAACCACTCCATTATTCTTGCCTGGGAAATCCCATGGACAGAGGAGCCTTTCTGTCCAGGTAACCATAAATTCCTTCTCTAAATCTTTGAGTCTGTTTCTGTTTTGTAAATTCATTTGTGTCATTTCTTTTTAGATTCTACTTATAAGCAATATCATATGATATTTCTCTTTCTCTGTTTGACTTACTTCAATCAGTATGAAAAGTTCTAGGTCCATCCATGTTGCTGCAAATGGCATTATTTCATTCTTTCATCCATTCCTCTGTTAATGGGCATTTAGATTGCTTCCATGTCTTGGTTATTGTAAACAGTACTGCAGTGAACATTGGGAGGCACATATCCTTTTGGGTCATGTTTTAATCTGGATATATGGTCAGCAGTGGGATTTCAGTGTCATATGGTACCTTAATTTTTAGTTTTGGAAGGAACCTCCATACTATTCTCCATAATGGCTATACTAATTTACATTCCCACCAACAGGTACGAACATTCCCTTCTCTCCACATCTTTTGCAACATTTACTCTTTGTAGATTTTTTGTTGATAGCCCTTCTGGCTAGTGTGAGTTGGTATTCATTGTGGTTTTGATTTGCATTTCTTTAATAAATAGCAGTGTTCAACACCTTTTCATATGTTTCTTGATCGTCTATGTGTCTTTTTTGAAAAAACATCTATTTAGACATTATGCCCATTTTTTGTTTGGATTGTTTGTTTCCATGATGCTAAGCTCCATGAGCTGTTCATAAATTTTGGAGACAAATGCAGTGTCAGTCACATCATTTGCAAATATTTTCTCCCAATCTGTGGGTTGTCTTTTTGTTTTGTTTATGATTTCTTTGCTGTTTAAAAGCTTTTGAATTTAATTAGGCCCCATTTGTTTATTTCTATTTTATTTTCATTGCTCTGGGTATGGATTGAAAAATACATTGCTCAATTTATGTCAGAGAGTGTCCTGCTTATGTTTTCTTCTAAGTGGTTTATGGTGTCCAGTCTCACATTTAGATCTTAAATCCATTTTGAGCTTATTTTTGTGTATGGTATTAAAGGAAGTTCTAATTTCATTTTTTGCATATAGCTTTCCAGCTTACCCAGCATCATTTGTTGATGAAACTGGCTTTCCACCATTTTATAAACTTGGCTCCTTCCTTTGTCATAGATTAATTGACTGTAGGTGTGTGCGTTTATCTCTGGTGTTTCAATCTGATTCTGTTGAGCTATATGTCGGTTTTTGTTCTAATGCCGTACTGTGTTGGTGACTATAGCTTTATGGTATAGTCTGAAGCCAGGGAGCCTGATTCCTCAAGGTCCTTCCACCACCACCACCCCCCACCACCACTCAGGATTCCTTTGGCTATTCAGGGTCTTTTGTGTCTCCATATAAATTAAATTTTTTTTTCTAGTTCTGTGAAAAATGCCATTGGTAATTTCTTAAGGATTGCATTGAATTTGTAGATTGCCTTAGGTAGTATAGTCATTTTCACAGTATTGATTCTTCCTCTCCAAAACATGGTTTATCTTTCCATCTGTTAGTGCTATCTTCTATTTCTTCTATTAGCATCTTATAGTTTTAGAAGTGCAGGTCTTTTGTCTCCTTCAGTTCAGTTCAGTCACTCAGTTGTGTCTGACTCTTTGCAACCCCATGAATCTCAGGACGCCAGGCCTCCCTGTCCCTCATCAACTCCCGGAGTTTACTCAGACTCACATCCATCGAGTCAGTGATGCCATCCAGCCATCTCATCCTCTGTCATCCTCTTCTCCTCCTGCCCCTAATCCCTCCCAGCATCAGTCTTTTCCAATGAGTCAACTCTTCGCATGAGGTGGCCAAAGTCCTCCTAGGCATTTTATTCTTTTTGTTTCAATGCTAAATGGGATTGTTTTGTTAATTTCTCTTTCTGATCTTTCATTGTTAATGTATAGAAATGCCTAGGAAATCTTTCTGTTGTAAACTGCAACTTTACCAATTTCATTGATGAGTTCTAACAGTTTTCTCATAGTGTCTTTAGGCTTCTCTATGTATAGTATCATGTCATCTGCACATAGTGACTGTTTTACTTCTTTTCCAATTTGGATTCCTTTTCTTTCTCTTCTCTGATTGCATTACCTAGTACATCCAAAACTACATTGAGTAAAAGTGCTGAGAATGGACATCCTTGTGTTGTTTTGATCTTAGAGAAAATACTTTCAGCTTTTCATCGTTGAGTATGATGTTAGTTGTAGGTTCAGTTGTATAATGTTAGTTGTAGGTTTGTTGTAGATGGCCTTTATTATGTTGAGATATATTCCCTCTTTGCCCACTTTCTTGAGAGTTTTTATCATGAGATTTTGAATTTTGTCAAAACTATTTATCTTTTTCTTCCAGGTTATCTAGTTTATCAGCATACAGTTACTTGTAGTAGTCTCTTATGATCCTTTGTAATTCTGTGATGTCAGTTGTAACTTCTCTTTTTTTCATTTCTAATTTTATTGATTTGAATTCTCTCCCTTTTTTGCTTGATGATCCCGGTAAAGGATAACAATTTTGTTTTTCTTTTCAAAGAACCAGCTCTTAGTTACATTGATTTTTCCTATTGTTTTCATTGTCTCTCATTTATTTCTGCTCTAAACTTATGATTTCTTTCCTTCTACTGACTTGGGTTTTGTTTGTTCCTTCTCTACTTCCTTTAGTTGTAAGGTTAGGATAGTAATTTGAGATTTTTCTTGTTTCTTGAGGTAAGCGTTTATTGGTATAAATTTCCTTCTCAGAATTGCTTTTGTTGCATCTCATAGGTTTCGGATTGTTGTGGTTTCATTTTCATTTGTCTCTTGGTGTTTTTTGATTTCCTCTTTGATTTCTTCAGTGATCCATCGGTTATTTAATAGCATATTGTTTAGCCTTCAGGTGTTCGTTATTTTTTACAGGTTTTTTCTTGTAGTTTATTTTTAATCTCATAGTGTTTTGTCCAGAAAATATGCTTGATATGCTTGCAGTTTTCTTAAATTTACCAAGGCTCACTTTGTGACCCAGCATGTAGTGAGTCTTGGAGAATGTTCCCTGTGAAGAATATGCTTGATATGCTTGCAGTTTTATTAAATTTACCAAGGCTCACTTTGTGACGCAGCATGTAGTCAGTCTTGGAGAATTTTCCCTGAGAAGAATGTGTATTTTGCTTCTAGATTGAATGTTCTATAAGTATCAGTTAAGTCTATCTAGTCTTATGTGTCATTTAAGGCCTGTGTTTCCATACTTATTTTCTGTCTGAATCATTTGTCCATTGATAAAAGTGGTGTGTTAAAGTTCCTTACTATCATTATATTACTGTCATTTTATCTCTTTATGGCTGTTAGTATTTGCTGTATACATTGAGGTACTCCTATGTTGAGTGCATATATATTTACAACTCATATCTTCTTCTTGAGTTGATCCATTGATCATTATGTAATGTCCTTCTTTGTCTTTTATAATAGTAATTTTAAAGTATATTTTGTCTGCTCTGAGTATTGCTACTCCAGCTTTCTTTTGATTTCCATTTGCATGAACTACCTTCTTCTGTCCCCTCACTTTCAGTCTTATGTGTCCCTAGATCTGAGGTAGGTCTGTCTCATGTAGACAGCATATATACAGGTCTTGTTTTTGTATTGATTCGGCTGGTCTCTGTCTTTTGGTTGGAGCACTTAATCCATTTACCTTTAAGGTAATTACTGGTATGTATCTTCTTGCTGTCATTTTCTTAATTGTTTTGGGTTTGTTTTTGTAGGTCTTTTTCTTCTCCTGTTTTATTCTTTTCTCTTTTTGTTTGATCGCCATTTTGTGTTGTGCTTGGGTTGCCTTTTCTTTTATATGTGTGGATCTGTTGTAGTTTTGGGGTTTGCTTCTCCACCTAGAGGAGTTTCTTTAGTATTTGTTGCAAAGCTGGTCTGGTATTACTGAATTCTCTTAGCTTTTGCTCTTTGAAAAGTTTTTGATTTCTCCATCAAATCTGAATGATAGCCTTGCTGGGCATAGTATTCTTGGTTGTAGATTCTTCCCTTTCATCACTTTAAACATATCTTGTCACTCCTTTCTGGTCTGCAGAATTTCTGCTGATAAATCAGCTCATAACCTTATTGGTGTTCCTGTGTCATGTTGTTTCTTTGTTTTTCCCTTGTTGCTTTTAATATTTTTTCTTTGTCTTTAATTTTTGTCAATTTGATTATTGTGTATCTTGGTATGTTCCTCCTTGGATTTATCCTGCCTAGGACTCTACATTTCTTGGACTTAGGTGATTGTTTCTTTTTCATGTTAGGGATGTTTTCAGCTATTATCTCTTCAGACATTTTCTTAGGTCCTTCTCTCTCCCTTTTCCTTGGATGCTTCTAATGTGAATGTTGATGTGTGTAATGTTGTCCTAGAGGTGTGTTAGACTGTCTTAATTTATTTTCATTCTTCTGTTTCATGGCAATAATTTCTACCATTCTGTCTTCCAGGTTACTTATCTGTTCTTCTGACTCAGTTATTCTGTTATTGATTCCATCTAGAGTATTTTTCATTTCAGTTATTGTATTGTTCATTTCTGTTTGTTTGTTCTTTAGTTCTCCTGGGTCTTTGAGCATTTTTTACATCTTCCCAATCCTTACCTCCTTTTTTTGAGATCCAGGATCATCTTCCCTATCATTTTTCTGAATTCTTTTTCCAGAATGTTGCCCATCTTCACTTCAGTTGTTGATTACTGGGGTTTTATTTTTTTCTTTCATCTGGGACATAATCTTTTGCCGTTTCATTTTGTTTAACTCACTTCAGTTGTGGTTTTTGCTCCACAGAGTTCAAAATTGTAGTTCTTCTGCTTCTGGTGTCTGTTTTCTCATAGATGAGGCTATATAAAAGGCTTGTGGAATCTTCCTAATGGGAGGGACTGGTGGTGGGTAGAACTGGGTTTTGTTTCCCTATTGCGTAAGGCTATACTCAGTAGAACTTTAATCTCCTTGAATGCTGATGACTGGAGCTTTGTTCCCTTCATGTTGGTTGTTTGGCCTGACACTGCACAGCACTGGAGCCTACAAGTTGTTTGATGGAGCTAATGGTGCCCTTCAGGAGGGCTCATACCAATGAATCCTTCCCAGAACTGTTGCTATTAGCATCTTTGTCCTTGCACTGAGCCACAGCCACCCCTCACCTCTGCGGGAGACCCTCTTATACTAGCAGATAGGTTTGACCTGGTCCATTATGGGGTTATCACCTTTTCCCTCTTGGTCTTGGTGCACATAAGACTTTGTATGTGCCCTCTAAGAGTGGAATTTCTGTTTTCCCCTGTCCTGCTGAATTCCTGTAGTCAAATCCTAGTGGCCTTCAAAGTAAGATGCTAGGGACTCCTCTTCTCACTGTTGAACCCAGGTTGGGAAGCCTGACAGAGGGCTTGGAACCTTTATTCTAGTGGGAGAACTTCTGTGGTGTAATTGTTTTCCAGTTTGTGGGTCACGCATTTGGTGGATATGAGATTTGATTCTGTTGTCATTGTGTCCCTCCTTCCATTTTGCTGTGGTTTCTCCTTTGTTTTGGGGTATCTTTTTTGGTAGGTTCCATTACCAAATTCAGACTTAAAGAAAGTAGGGAAAACTGCTAGACCATTCAGGTATGACTAAATCAAATCCCTTATGATTATACAGTAGAAGTGAGAAATAGATTTAGGGGCCTAGATCTGATAGATAGAGTGCCTGATGAACTATGGAATGAGGTTCGTGACATTGTACAGGAGACAGGGATCAAGACCATCCCCATGGAAAAGAAATGCAAAAAAGCAAAATGGCTGTCTTGGGAGGCCTTACAAATAGCTGTGAAAAGAAGAGAGGTGAAAACCAAAGGAGAAAAGGAAGGATATAAGCATCTGAATGCAGAGTTCCAAAGAATAGCAAGAAGAGATAAGAAAGCCTTCTTCAGCAATCAATGCAAAGAAATAGAGGAAAAGAACAGAATGGGAAAGACTAGAGATCTCTTCAAGAAAATTAGAGATACCAAGGGAACATTTCATGCAAAGATGGACTCGATAAAGGACAGCCATGGTATGGACCTAACAGAAGCAGAAGATATTAAGAAGAGATGGCAAGAATACACAGAAGACCTGTACAAAAAAGACCTTCACTACCCAGATAATCACGATGGTGTGATCACTCATCTAGGAACAGACATCCTGGAATGTGAAGTCAAGTGGGCCTTAGAAAGCATCACTATGAACAAAGCTAGTGGAGGTGATGGAATTCCAGTAGAGCTATTTCAAATCCTGAAAGATGATTCTGTGAAAGTGCTGCACTCAATATGCCAGCAAATTTGGAAAACTCAACAGTGGCCACAGGACTGTAAAAGGTCAGTTTTCATTCCAATCCCAAAGAAAGGCAACACCAAAGAGTGTTCAAACTACTGCACAATTGCACTCATCTCACATATTAGTAAAATAATGTTCAAAATTCTCCAAGCCAGGCTTCAGCAACACGTGAACCGTGAACTTCCTGATGTTCAAGCTAGTCTTAGAAAAAGCAGAGGAACCAGAGATCGAATTGCCAGCATCTGATGGATCATTGAAAAGCAAGAACAGTTCCAGAAAAACATCTATTTCTGCTTTATTGACTATGCCAAAGCCTTTGACTGTGTGGATCCCAATAAACTTGGAAAATTCTGAAAGAGATGGGAATACCAGACCACCTGACCTGCCTCATGAGAAATCTGTATGCAGGTCAGGAAGCAGCAGTTAGAACTGGACATGGAACAACAGACTGGTTCCAAATAGGAAAAGGAGTACATTAAGGCTGTATATTGTCACCCTGCTTATTTAATTTTTATGCAGAGTACATTATGAGAAATGCTGGACTGGAAGAAACACAAGCTAGAATCAAGATTGCCAGGAGAAATATCAATAACCTCAGATATGCAGATGACACCACCCTTATGGCAGAAAGGGAAGAGGATCTAAAAAGCCTCTTGATGATAGTGAAAGTGGAGAGTGAAAAAGTTGGCTTCAAGCTCAACATTCAGAAAACAAAGATCATGATATCCGGTCCCATCACTTCATGGGAAATGGATGGGGAAACAGTGTCAGATTTTATTATTTTGGGCTCCAGAATCACTGCAGATGGTGACTGCAGCCATGAAATTAAAAGACGCTTCCTCCTTGGAAGAAAAGTTATGACCAACCTAGATAGCATATTCAAAAGCAGAGACATTGCTTTACTGACTAAGGGCTGTCTAGTCAAGGCTATGGTTTTTCCTGTGGTCATATATGGATGTGAGAGTTGGACTGTGAAGAAGGCTGAGCACCAAAGAATTGATGCTTTTGAACTGTGGTGTTGGAGAAGACTCTTGAAAGTCCCTTGGACTGCAAGGAGATCCAACCAGTCCATTCTGAAGGAGATCAGCCCTGAGATTTCTTTGGAAGGAACGATGCTAAGAAGCTGAAACTCCAGTACTTTGGCCACCTCATGCGACGAGTTGACTCATTGGAAAAGACTCTGATTCTGGGAGGGATTGGGGGTAGGTGGAGATGGGGAGGACCGAGGATGAGATGGCTGGATGGCATCAGTGACTCGCTGGATGTGAGTCTGAGTGAACTGTGAGAGTTGATGATGGACAGGGAGGCCTGGCGTGCTGCAATTCATGGGGTCGCAAAGAGCTGGACACAACTGAGCGGCTGACTGAACGTTTTTCTATTGATGGTTGCTTAGCAGTTAGTTGTGATTCCAATGCTCTCACAGGAAGGGTGAGAGTAATCCTTCTACTCTGCCATTTTGAGCTAATTCCCCCTTTTCAAAAGACTTTAAATTGATTTACATTTTTATTACAGAGATGTAAATGTTATACTTAACTGAAAATGTATATTCAAAAGGACAAAACTGATTCCTGATATTTTTAAGCCCTAAGTTTTTAATTTTAGAAACCATTATTGACATGTTTCTCACATAAGAATCCTTTAAATACTCTCTCAGAAGTGTGTTTTACTTAAGCATATATGTAGCCATAAGTGGGGAATATGTTAAGTTGAAGTGCCTTTTTCCTGTATGGTTTTTCCTTTTTCTGTTTATCTTTCTATTTAGCTTTGTTTTGCTTCAGTATTTTCCTTTCAAAATTGATGCTTGCTTCTGCTTTTTATTCATTTATTCCCCTCCCAATTTTTTTTTATTGGTGCTACTATACTACAAACTCAGAAAACTCTTAAAGAAAATTATAGTTCAACTAAATGTTAATGGACAACTACTGTAAGGTGGAGTTACATGCTGCACCATGAGGGATGCAAGGATTAATAGTACAATTAAGTTTAATAACTTTAATTGTTATAGATGTTTTGTGATTTTCAGAATTCTTAGTTGAATCTTATAACCAAGATCTGAAATGGTTTTGGCAGGGTTATTTCCATTTTATATATGAGGGAACTAAAAAGCCAATTCTAGTAAAAAAGTAGAATAAACTGACCTAGGTGGAAACCAGTTTGCCACACTTTTCAGTCACCAATACAAACTGATACAATTTTGCAAGGCTAAGTATTCTACAATTTTTTTCCAACATGTACATCATCTCAACTGTTTAGTTCACTCTAGTGGTGTTTTGACATTTACATTATTGTCGTAATTGTTATTTCAAAGTATCATGATACTTTATTTGTTTTACAATGACCCTGCATTATTCACTCTGTGAGAAGGGTACATTGAGATTCTTTTCCGATTTTTGCATGTATATTTTAACAGATGTGTAGTTCAAGTGCTTCTTGAAATTTCAGATTGATCAAACTGGCCTATCAACCCATCAGTAAAGCAAACAAGTGGATGTTGCATTATTACATTAAAACCCCAAATTTAGACTGTAAAAATCTATCTTCTTTTGTTTTGATGTGTTTTCTGGAGATATTAATGCTCAGTTCCACAGTCCCATGAAACTGTTGTAATAGAAGTATGGTTTCCTAATAGATTGTCATCAGATCTTTCTCCTTCTGATTAACATGTGATTTCTTCCTCTTAATAAAATCAGTTGTCAATAAATGGAGCAGTAGTGTATTTGGTAGTTTGGTTTATATTTTATCAGTATATTTTTCCAGTGTTAGAACATTGTTGGCTCCCTAAATTGAAAAACATGATCACAAATTTTAAATGTCAGAGCATATTATTTTGGTTGCAGTTGAACCTTTATAGTTTTTCTGTTTATCAATAATTACTATGATGTTCCAAAAAATTTTCTAACTCATAATTATCCTTGCCTAAAATTTGTCATTTGATGTTTGAAAGAATAGTAGTCCCTATTTCAATGTTATTAAATCTTAATTTTACATTACCAACTTTTTTTATGCAGATTAACTAAAATTAGATACTGTGTATTAGTGTTCCAGAGCTGTCATAACTAATTGCCACTTACTAGGTGACTTAAACAACAAATTTGTTTTCTTTCAATTCTGGAGACTATAAGTTCAAGATGTTGGCAGGAGTGGTTTCTTCTGAGGCATCTCTGCTTGACTTGTACATGGCTGTCTTGACTTGTAGATCCCTGTGCCTTCATGTGCTTTTTCCTGTGTGTATATCTGAGCCCTGATTTCTTCCTTTTATAAGAACACTAGTCATACTGGACTAAGGCCCACCCTATTGACCTTTAAAGACCCTATCTCCAAATACAGTTACATTCTGAGGTACTGTGGGACTTAAGCATACGTATTTGAGGGGTCATGTTTCAGCCCACTATATATTATATACCTTTTGTCTTGTTAAGGAAAATGATATTTCTGACAGTGTTCGCTTTTCCCAAGTCCTCAAGTCCCAGTATATAGCTTAGTGACTAATGCATGAAAGTGAAAGTGAAGTCGCTCAGTCGTGTCCGACTCTTTGCAACCCCATGGACTGTAGCCTATCAGGCTCCTTAGTCCATGGGATTTTCCAGGCAAGAGTGCTGGAGTAGATTGTTATTTCCTTCTGCAGGGGATCTTCTCAACCCAAGAATCGAACTCGGGTCTCCCACATTGCAGGCGGAAGCTTAACCATCTGAGCCACCAGGGATGCATGTGCTTTATGAGTGTACTTGATTTTTTTGAGTGAGTAAATAAATACAAACAAAAAAAAAGATTATTATGAGAACCTAAGTATCATGAAAAGATAAGATAATAATAATACAACATTATTATACCAGGATAGGAAAATTTTTTCAAAGATGATTCACTGTTTGGAAAAACAAATGGATCACTGATAAGTTCATTACTACCTTATTTTGTGTTTAATTGCTGCCACTCTCAAGCTTTCAGAATGGTATAGAACCAGCAGAAAGCAAAGTAGAGGAAGGAAGGAAGATTGAAGATGGGGGGTGGAGAACATTTAAATAGTAAGCATTAAAAAATGTAACCTTGGGGAAGCTTGAGAAGTGTTGGGCAATAGACAATAATAGGGCAGGGAGCAGATGAAATAAGAAAGACCAGAATTGGAAGTGATGACACCGGAGGGTACCAGATAATTTGACAGAGCCAAAGAGCTAGTTGCATACAAATACTAAAATAATTTTGTAATAATTAGCCAATTGTGTGTGTGTGTGTATTTGTGTGCACATGTTATCTAACTATGTATATCTTGGTGCTCAGTTGCTCAGTTGTGTCCAGCTCATTGCAACCCCATGGTCTATAGCCTGCTGAGCTCCTCTGACCATTGGATTCTCCAGGGAAGAATACTGGAGTGGTGGCCATTTCATCGTCCAGGGGAGTGCCTTAAAAAATACATATGCCTGAATTCCGTTTTAGTTCTGATGAACCATAATCTCTGAGGGTGTAACCCACACTTGTGTATTGAATAAATACTCTAAAAGTAATTTTTTTAAACTAAAACATTTGTAAATTGTCTAAAAGGCAAACTAGCCATAATTTAGTAATGTAATACATATAGCTATTTGTCTGGGAACATATATCTATAAAAGGCAGATGGCCAATCAATAAGTTAATATCAGCAATTTTTAAAAGTATAGATTCTGGGGTCATTATGCCCTTTATTTGTGTTGAGTATAGCACAGTATAATAAAAATATGAATCATGGGAAATTCCCTGATGGTCCAGTGATTAAGACTCCATGCTTCCAGTGCAGGGGACACAAGTTCAACGCCTGCTTGAGGAACTAAGATCCCACACGCCACATGACCTGGCCAAAAAAGAAATACTGATCATGAATAATATGGAAAATTATTTATATTCCTCACACTCTAAGGAAAAATGTTTATATTATTAAACTTAGATATATTGTTATCACAAAGTCAGTTCTATTCAAATTTGACATAATTCCATTATTCTGAATGAATCTGCTGTTTCCCCATTTCCTTTATGTATTTTAAAAAATAAGTTCTTCATACATATTTTTCTGTTTTTTAAAAGGTAATTAAAGATGATTTTGAAGATTCTTACTGATTTTATTCTTCTTAAAAATAAGTTTTTTTTCCATTCCAATTTTATGAAATTGGTTGGATTGTTTTGGACTGTCCACTCCCATAATGCCAAACAATTATTGTGCTAAGCATTAAGAATGCAGAGTTGAATGTGATATTACCCGGATACAGGAAGCTCATTGTCTAGTGGGAAAGACAAGGTAATAAGCTGTTAGTTATATGGTGGCTGTCTATTGGGAAAAGTCTTTTCTAATCTAGAGCATTTTCATGTCAGAAATTTTATTGTGTAAAACTGCTAAAAATCGAAGGACATAATGCATTTTCAAATGATAGGCATATATGGATTTTAATTAGAAGAGGCATTAAACAGACATTTCCATTCAAAGACTGCTTAGTAAACAACTGAACTAAACTGAACTGAAAGTAGGATAGAGTATAGCTGTTTCTTAGCTCTGAAAATTTTTTAAAAATGATGTTATGACCCAGGTATTAATGCTGATTATAAATGTGGCAGAAACTGAAGTGCCTTATTAAACATAAAAACACTGTATTGTGTTCAATCACAGACTTGGAGAGGACCTCAAAGAACAATCTAATGTAATTTTTGTTATGTGGGAACACTGAGGTAGAGTGGTTTGTGATTTGGCCAAGGCTACTTAGCTTATGAATGACAGAGCTAGAAGCAAAACTTAGTCTGTGACTTTTCCACCAGTGTTCTTTCCACTGGAGAAAATTCCCAATAAGTTATATTTTTGTTACAGTCCATACTTTGAAGACTTTTACTGCATTCATAATATATGGTACAAAATCAGCTAGTTGTAGTATTAATGAGTATGCAATTTGATGTTGCTTTTGGTATACATATATTGCAAAGATGCATAAAGATATGCCATACTTTAATGTAATCCCAAAATGTCAGTTATAAAATATGTATTTGCATTAAAAAAAAGTCCTTAACATTTTTACAGAAAAGACTCCTTTTCAAAGAGGAAACTCACTCTCATAGCTACTTAAAAGAGTCTAGTGATATACTCTTTTGATGTATAAGAAACACCCAGGGACAAGCTGCTTGTATATCTTGGAAATTAATCCTTTGTCAGTTGTTTAATTTGCTATTATATTCTCCCATTCTGAGGGTTCTGTTTTCACTTTATTTAGTTTCCTTTGCTATGCAAAAGCTTTTAAGTTTAATTAGATCTCACTTATTTGTTTTTGTTTCCATTATTCTAGGAGGTGCGTCATAAGGGATTTTGCTATGATTTGTGTCATACTGTGTTCTGCCTATGTTTTCTTATAAGAGTTTTGTAGTTTCTGGTCTTACATTTAGGTCTTTAATCCATTTCGAGTTAATATTTGTGTATGATATTAGGAAGTATTCTAATTTCATTTTTTTGCACATAGTTGTCCAGGCCTCCAGCACCACTTATTGAAGAAACTGTCTTTTCCCCATTGTATATTCTTGTCTCCTTTGTTAAAGATAAGTTGCCCATATGTGTGTGAGGTGATCTCTGGACTTTCGATCGTGTTCCATTGGTTTGTACTTCTCATATTGTCTTTATGACTGTAGCTTTGTGGTATAGTATGAAATCAGATAAGTTTATTCTTCCAGTTCCATTCTTCTTTCTCAAGATTTCTTTGGCTATTTGGGGTCTTTTGTAATTCCATATGAATGTGAAGTTTTTTGTTCTAGTTCTGTGAAAAATGCCATTGGTAATCTGATAGAGATTGCATTTAATCTGTAGATTGCTTTTGGTGGTATAGTCATTTTCACAATATTAATTCTTCCAACCTAGGAGCGTGGAATATCCCTCCATCTGTTTATATCATCTTTGATTTCTTTCCTCAGTGTCTTATAGTTTTCTGTATATAGTCCTTCTGTCTCCTTAGGTAGGTTTATTCCTAGATATTTTATTCTTTTAGTTTCAATGGTAAGTACCAGACAAAGAAACAACCCAATCAAAGTGGGCAAAAGACCTAACTAGACATTTCTCCAAGGAAGACATACAAATGGCTACTAAATACATGAAGAGATGCTCAACATCACTCATTAGAGAAATGCAAATCAAAACTACAATGAGATATCACCTCACACCACACAGAATGGCCATAATAAAAAAATCCACAAACAGGAAGTATTGGAGAGGATGTGGGGGAAAGGGAACCCTCCTGTACTGCTGGTGGGAATATAAATTGATACAGCAACTATGGAAGACAGTATGGAGATTCCTTAAAAACTAGGAATAAAACCATCATATGACCCAGCAATACCACTTCTAGTCATGTACCCTGAAGAAACCAAAAGTGAAAAAGATACATGTACCCCAGTGTTCACTTCAGCAGTATTTACAATAGCCAGGGCATGGAAGGAACCTAGAAGTCCATCAACAGAGGAATGGATAAAGAAGCTGTGGTACATATATACAATGGAATAGACTCAGCCATGAAAGGAATGCATCTGAGTCAGTTCTAATGAGGTAGATGGACCTAGAGCCTATTATACAGAGTGAAGTAAGTCAGAAAGAGAAAATCAGATACCATGTATTAACACATATATATGGAATTTAGAAAGATGGTACTGTCGTA
>SJXQ01000388.1:50640-86043 GCA_006408695.1 Aepyceros melampus
TTCAGAAAACGAAGATCATGGCATCTGGCCCCATCACTTCATGGGAAATAGATGGGGAAACAGTAGAAACAGTGTCAGACTTTGTTTTTTTGGGCTCCAAAATCACTGCAGATGGTGACTGCAGCCATGAAATTAAAAGACGCTTACTCCTTGGAAGAAAAGTTATGACCAACCTAGATAGTATATTCAAAAGCAGAGACATTACTTTGCCGACTAAGGTCCGTCTAGTCAAGGCTATGGTTTTTCCTGTGGTCATGTATGGATGTGAGAGTTGGACTGTGAAGAAGGCTGAGTGCAGAAGAATTGATGCTTTTGAACTGTGGTGTTGGAGAAGACTCTTGAGAGTCCCTTGGACTGCAAGGAGATCCAACCAGTCCATTCTGAAGGAGATCAACCCTGGGACTTCTTTGGAAGGAATGATGCTAAAACTGAAGCTCCAGTACTTTGGCCACCTCATGTGAAGAGTTGACTCATCGGAAAAGACCCTGATGCTAGGAGGGATTGGGGGCAGGAGGAGAAGGGGAGGACTGAGGAGATGGCTGGATGGCATCACGGATTCAATGGACGTGAGTCTGAGTGAACTCCGGGAGTTGGTGATGGACAGGGAGGCCTGGCGTACTGCAATTCATGGGGTTGCAAAGAGTCGGACACGACTGAGCGACTGAACTGAACTGAATGAGTCCTAATACCTAAAGCTAAAATTACTCTGCTGGATTATATAACATGATAGTTATTTTAGCTACCATGAAGCCTAACTTACTTGGGACCATACTCTTGTCCACTTTGGCCACAGTCACCACTGGGTAATGAGTTAATTAAAAGGTGAATTGATTGAGAACATTTTTGCCATCCAGACCAGAATTAATACAATATAATGGAAAACTACCACGACTTCAAGACATTGTGATTAACTAGTCATGTGAACTTAAACTCTGTGGGTCTCAGTTTTCTCCCTTATACAGTCAGAAGTTCGGATAATATATCCAGCTCTTGTTATTTTGTGATACGTAATACATCTGAAAATTGTTGTTGTTGTTTTTCCTTACTAAAGTTCACCTGAGTGTAGTCTTGATATATAGAGTCCTATATCAAGGCATAGAAACAGTTCCAGGGTGGCTTGCCTTCTGCTTGACCCAGTTGATAGGAAATCTGGCATATAATTTATCAGTGTATGTAAAATTTCAATAAAAGTAGGCGTATGGCCTGGAAACATGTTTGGGCTTTGCAGATTTTGTTTTTCCACGCCAGTTTCTTTTCTAATGATATGAATAGCTGGACATTTAAATATTTGTATACACTGACTATTTAAAATGGTATAATGAAAGAATTCTTGAGGTTCACAGTTTTTGTCATATCACAATTTACAAGGTTTTTTACTTTCTCTGCATGTACATGTGAAGGTCTTAAAAGGTGACTCTTTCAGTTGTTGATGTTTCTTTTTTTTTTTTCTATCTCTACTTAGTTGGAACAGAAGCTGAAGCACAGGTTTTGTATGCTTCTGTTTACATGAAATTATAGAGGTTGTGGTGTTTTCTCTGTGTTACAAAACCCAGGAAATGGGGATGCTAATAGGCAATGGCAATCCACTCCAGTACTCTTGCCTGGCAAATCCCATGGATGGAGGAGCTTGGTAGGCTGCCGTCCATGGGGTCGCTAGGAGTTGGACATGACTGAGTGACTTCACTTCCACTTTTCACTTTCATGCATTGAAGAAGGAAATGGCAACCCACCCCAGTGTTCTTGCCTGGAGAATCCCAAGGACGGGGGAGCCTGGTGGGCTGCCGTCTCTGGGGTCTCACAGAGTCGGACATGACTGAAGCAACTTAGCAGCATCATCAGCAGCAGCAGTAGCCCATTAGACTCTGTGCTAGATTGAAGGAGTTAGGCATTAAATTATTTCTGTTGTGATTTCTGGTTCTAAATGGAACTAATCATAAGATGTTGTAACTATATTTGAGTATTGCTTGGATTTCTTTTCACAGGATGAAGGAGTTGTTAAAGAAATCCCTATTACTCACCATGTTAAGGAAGGATATGAGAAAGCAGACCTGCACAGTTTGAGTTGCTCAAAGTTCTTGGTCAGGGATCCTTTGGAAAGGTAATGAATGTTTTTTTTCCCTCATTTGTTTTTCTTTTAAACATTTAGCAAAAAACTGAACACATAAGTAGAAATCTGGTAAATGTACCATTTCTAAATTATCAAATGATACACCCAAAGGAAAGTCTAATTTCACTCATTTCCTGTCATTTTATAATCCCATTTCAGTGTTTTCTAATCTCTGGGATAATTGATTTCTTCAGGAAAATATATAACATGCTATTTATTTGCTACCTAAATCAAGAAAGTTTGAGTTTTGTAAAAGAGATCTTGTTTCTCTGTTCACATGCTGTCATGATCTCAGCTTTCTCTTGGTGATTTTTTCCTTAGCTCTATCACAGAAGTCAGAATGCATGTATCAATTCATGTATGAATGCATGAATTATTAATCTATCTGTTATAAAAATATGTGAATGTACAGCTATGGTAAGTACTGGGTAATATAGGGATTATATAAAACTACCTTCAAAGGGCTTTAATTTCAAGGGAAAAAGCAAAATTGAAGAGGATAAACTCTGACACTCATTATTAAAATTGGTTATCCAGTGCTTACTGGTACATGATTATTAGAAAAGAAGTTTGTAAGTCTGGTTCCTGAGTTTTGTATACCTAGCATCTAAGATAGGAAAAATATTACATACAGGTATTAAGTAACAGCATGGAGGAAACAGCAACCACAGCAATTTAAGAGAAGGAAGATAGTGAGAAAACTAGTAATTTCTAATTTTAGGGTTGCTGAGATTTAGTTTCAAAGAGGAAAGTAAGGCAGTTGAGCATTGCTTATTTATTATGCTCTGAAATATTTTAAAAGAAAGACATTTATTGAACACCGGGTTTGTGTATACCACTTTTATTTTATTTTATTTTTTGGTTTTTTGAATGTTGAGTTTTTTTTTTTAATTAATTTTTATTTTTTTAGTTTGTTTTGATTTACAATACTGTATTTTCCTACACATCGACATGGATCAGCCCGAGTGTACATGAACTCCCAATCCCGACCCCCACCTCTCCCCTCCCGCCCCACACCCTCTCTCTGGATTATCCCCGTGCATCAGTCCCAAGCATCCTGCATCCTGCATCAAACCTGCACTGGCGATTCGTTTCACTTATGATATCACACATGTTACACTGCCACTCTGCCAACCCATCCCACCCTGTCCCTCTCCTACAGAGTCCAAAAGGCCGTTCTATACATCTGTGTCTCTTTTGCTGTCTTGCGTACAGGTTTATCATTACCATCATTCTTTTAAAGTAACATTGATGAATATAAAGTAGACGTTAATTGTCTTAAAGTAATCTGATATCTGTGCAGTATAAAATACAACATGTAAAATATAGAGAAACATTTTTCAGGACACAGGACAAACTGAGGTGGATTATTGTTTGGTAGTGAATTGGTACAAGAGGTATATGATGACTAGGAGATAGGACTTGAATAGTTATGCTGGGGAGAATAAAACTAGAAGGAGCTTTTAATAGATGTGTGTATCTGTGTGTGGGGGGGGAGAGTGTATTTATAGAACTGACCTGTAGAGGAGGATGTGCATCCTGAATACCTTTATTTTTAAAAGTTACTAAAAGTACAGTATTTTAAAAAAATATTTTACAAACTATTTCTATGATGTTAATTTTAGAAGAACAGAGATGAATTTCTTTTATATCCCAATATATAAATGCTTGCATATTGACTTAAATAAAATCTCACCAGGCAAACATTTCAAGCCATTAAAAGTATCTGTCTTGTTATTTGATACACACACACACTTATCCATATGTGTATTTATTTATATCCAGCTTTGTTCCAGAAAAGATTTAAGGCTTTCATAAATGAATACTAAAGAAAATAAAATTAAAAATAAGTGGGGATGATGATGGAAGCAGAAAAATTAGAACAGGAAAGATGAGTTGAAGCCAGGAATAAACTCTGTTTTTCACAAATGCATGGTATAATGGCCTCAAAATTTTTTGGCCGCATTATAAAGAGGCTGATACATTAATTATGTGATTATTGACAATCTTTAAGAAATATATCAAACAGACCAGAGAAATTTTTCTTATGGAGCTTCATAAGGAAAATACAGTATAACATAATAAGATATCTTCAATAACATCTTCACACTAAATGTAGAAATATGCTGACAAGTTGTCAATGTGGTCCTTAAAAAATTCAGGGAACGTTCAGCGTTGTGCAGGAACTTTGATTTAATAAGGATATCATGGAAGCCGTTTAAAAAAATTCCTAATATTAAAATACAGAATAGTGATCCTTGTATAGGTCATCAACCAAAGAAATATTAAGGAAGTGGCTTATTTTTTCCTTTCTAGGATGTGAAAACACTTGCTTGTCAGTATTACATCATTTGCATAGGCATTGTGTGGTTTGGACTTGTTATATGCCAAACCTAGTCAGGAATTTGGCCAAGGCTGTGAATCAGATAAGTGTAGGAGCAATTCCAAGAAGCTTTGTGCTGTAGTCTTATTTATAAGTTTTCCTATGAAAGTTCCATTGTTAAAATGCAATAAATGTATTTTAGCATATATAAACCTTTGTGACATTAAATATCTATACAATCTATTTAATCAGGAAAAATACTATGAAAATCAGTTGGAAAATTGTATTTTAAAGATGCATGTATTATCATAAAAGATGCATATAAAATTCTGTAGCAAGCACATCAAGTAATGTGTGGATTGAAATGAAGTATACCAAACAACTTATGTTGTTGTTGTTGTTTAGTTGCTAAGTCATGCCTGATTCTTTTGTGACCCCATGGACTATAGCCCACCAGGTTCCTGTGTCCGTGGGATTTCCCAGGCAAGAATACTGGTGTAAGTAGTCATTTCCTCTTCCAGGGGATCTTCCCAGCCTCAGGATCAAACCTATGTCTCCTGCTTTGGCAGGCAGATTCTTTACCACTGAGCCACCAAAAGATGCATATAAGATTCTGTAATAAATACATTAAGTAATGTGTGAATTGAAATAAAGTATACCAAATAACTTATTTATTTTAAAACCAATAAAATAAAACACATGAAAACGTCTTTGGCATTATCAGACTATCCTTTCATATATTTCACATGTCAAGTCATATTTACATATAGCATACATTTTAACATTCCTTTTATTTTTGGCTTTTGTGATAGTAAAACCTTTAACTATAGGACTTAAAAATGAATTTTTGAAAATATCAAACCCTTGCTCTCCTAAGTAATTGATTTAAGTATATGTGTTTACAACTTAAAATTTCTTGCAATTGGTTCTTTCTTTCCAATTAGTGTTAAAACTGTGCAGTTTTTCACTTCACTTCAGCCAGCAAATACTTCTTAATGAAGTCCATATGACAGAGAGAAAGTATGTTGGAGTAATTCACTCATTCATTTCTCTTTTGAACAATTTCTGAGAATTGGATTAGGGTGGTTGTAAAGAAACTTCTCTTATCAGGAGAGATACATTTTTGGATAACAATAATTTGAAATCACTCAGCTTCTGTAGTTGATCATGGGAAGAGAGTAGAGTGATATGATGTTTTCTTACGCTGGGAAAGTTCATCCATTAGACCTGAGAAGAACAAATCAGGTAATGAAAAAATAAACAATTTCTTCCTTAGACTGTGAATGATGGCTTCTATTAGATGCCATATTGAGATATTAGTGAGTGTTTTAAGAGATAGGGGAACAGTGGCCGCTTTGTGTGTCTTTTCAGAAAACCTGGACTATTGTTTTCTTCCTTCCTTAATTGCCTCTTTTTACCCTCTGTATTCCATTCTTTTCAGCCCCACTAAAGGCTGTGTTGTAGAACAGTAGTTCTCAAAGTGTGATCTTAATACCCTTGGACATCCACAAGACACTTTCAGGGAGTCCTTAAGAACAAGACTATGTTATAATAATGCTAAGATATTATTTGTAAATTTTTTGGCACTTTGGCACAATTCAGGAAGTGATTTTAAACTATCAGTAGTCATTATGACCTTCACTGCCACACACAGTTAGAAAAATACAAGTTTTACTTAAGAATGTCCTTGATGAGGTGTTAACAGTATTAGATTTATCAAGTATCAATCCTTGAGTATGCTTCTTTTTAATATTGTGGCGTGAAATGAGAAGTACCCAAAGTACTTTAGCTGCACACCAAAAAAATAATTGTCTCAAGACAGAATATTTGTGAAGTTTTTTGAATTGTGAGCTACACTAGACACTTTTTTCATGAAATGTCATTTTTCTGTGAAAGAATGATTGACAAACTATGATTACTTAAACTTGGGCATTTGGTAGATGTTCTCCTCAAAAATGAATAGAGTGAACCTGTTATTTCATGGAAAACAACTTAGTATTTTAGCCAATGATAAAATTTGAGCTTCAAAGGAAAAAATTAGAATTTTGGCCATTTTTATTTGCCACTGTGCTCAACATGTTCTCAGTACTCAAAAGACTTTCCTGATGAGATTGCTACGGTCAACATTTGGAAGATCTGCATAACTCAGTGAACCAGTGCTTTTGAGTTGACAAACATATGATGTTATCAAATCAGCCATCAGTGCAAAATCCATTCAACATGTCCCATAGACCAGTGGGTTATTATGTAAAAGAATATGGACAGTTAATTGACGTGGTTTCAGATTTTTCACTAATCTTTAAGAAACTTCTACTTATCAAATTCTTGTGTCATATCAAAGAAGAATAAACATGATTATATCAAAAGGCTATTAAAATACTTCTCCCTTTTCCAGATATGTAACTGTGTGAAGCCTGATTTTCCTCTTATAATTTAAGCAAAGCAGTTTAATTGCTACAGATTGAATGTAGAAGCAGATATGAGAATCCAACTATTTTCTGTTAAGCCAGATATTAGGGACTTGTAGAAATGTAAATCAGTGTCAGTCTTCTCAGTTTTTTTTTTTTTTTTTGGTTTGTTTTGGAAAAAAATAGTCATTTAAAACATATTTATATTCACATATAATAAGTTTATTATTTTTAATCAATAAATATGTAGTAAAATTTTTGCTATAATTTCTAATACAGTAAATATCAGTAGTTATAACCCACAAAAACAAAAGTACTTGGAGTGATCAGTAATTTTTAAGTTTGTAAAAGAATTCTTGAGACCAAAAATAATTGAGAACTGCTTTCTTGAAAGAAACTGAGAAAGATAGTTCTCCTACTTGTAATGGCGTCATCACTCATAAAATGACTTGACTCCTTTGTTGTCAATATCTTGATCACCTGATATTGATTAGAAAAAAGGAAACTGTTTATCAACACTTATTTGTCCATGTCATTAAAATTGAATGAAAACTAAGTCTGGTACTTAGGGTTAATACCATTTACTTAACTTTGAAGTGTTTGTGTGTTATTATGGCAGTTAATTTAATCTGCTTTTTAAAAACTGATATAGACTGAAATAAGCTATACAAATACATATAAGTCCATGGTTTTTCACTGATGAAATAGTAAGTAATGGTATACAGTGGATTTGTAGGAAAGGGGAGAAAAAGAC
Organism: Aepyceros melampus; assembly: GCA_006408695.1. NCBI lineage: Eukaryota > Metazoa > Chordata > Mammalia > Artiodactyla > Bovidae > Aepyceros > Aepyceros melampus. The sequence goes on from SJXQ01000388.1 coordinate 58,233, forward strand.
TGTTTGGTCTACACACAAAGTATGAGAAGCACTGCAATAGATAGTGTGAAAATCGATAAAACTGAAATGGTCTTAGAGTTTAGGTCTGATTCAAGAATAGGAGAAGGAGAGATTAAGTAATGATTAAATGAAGTAATGATTAAATGAACCCCCCACTTGCCCAGTTGGCTGATATATAATTATCACATAGAATATTTTGAATAAAGAATTTTAAGCTCTACCATAGGAAAAAGACAAAAATTACTTAGAAGCTCTCCAATCTGCAGTTTTATGTATACAAATTAGTTAATTTGATCACATTTTAAATTTATCAGCATTTAAATAGAGCTTGTTAGAGTTGAGGATGGCAGGTTGAGGCAGTGAACACTAATTTAAAACTGGAAACAACCCTTTAATAGTAAATACCTGTTATGAAACTATAATATATTTATCTTCATAACCGAGGCTTTTTAAAACTTACCTTTTAATGAATCATTTATTGGCTTGAAAATATGAGAAATTATTACTTTAAGCTTAATCAGTAACTTTCATTCTTTATTGAAATATTCACCATTATGATTCTTTCACTTGGCAGGTAGATAAGAATTCCTCTAATATCTTATTAGAAAATAAATTGAAAATTTCAGTCACTCATTCTTGTCTGACTCTTTGCGACCCCGTGGACTGTAGCCCTCCAAGCTCCTCTGTCCATGGAATTCTCCAGGCAAAAATACTGAAGTGGGTTGCATTTTCTGCCTCGTCTTCATGACCCAGGTGTGGACCTGGGTCTCCTGCATCACAGGCAGATTCTTTACCATCTGAGTTACCAGGGAAGCCCTATTAGAAAATAAAATACCTGGTAACTTACAAAATGGACCAATAGGAAACTAGAAATGGTGTCAAATTAACAGTAATTACCTTTGTTTGTGCCATATTAAGAAAACAAAAAGGAGCTTGTGTCTTATAAGGAGCTCCCTTAGCTCAAATTATCTTTCATTATATTATTTATCTCTTATATCACAAACTTCTCAAATGTTCTTTTAAGTTTTCTTTCCCACATTAGGATATATGAGCATGTGATTTACTAAGTGAATGAAAGTGAGAAAGTGTAAACTAAGTATAATTTATAGGGAAAGGTATATCTTTATACAATTAGAGAATATGGAAGGCTATTTGTATATGTTAATATATATGTATAGCAGGAATGGCTTGGGATGTGAATTTCACTTTTTAAATTTTAATTCTCTTATTAGGTATTTCTCGTTAGAAAGAAGACCGGTCCTGATGCTGGACAACTCTATGCAATGAAGGTGTTAAAAAAAGCTTCTTTAAAAGGTAGAAGATCAGAAAGCTTATTAAAATAAAACATAGTAAAGCTTGTTTTAAGAAATGTACTCTGTATTGCCTATATGAGTAGATTTAGTTTCCTTTTAACATTAGTCATTGTTATAGCTTTCTAGCGGTAATTGATATTTCTAGGTTTGAATTTAGTGAGTGTATCCTGGTAAAAAAGAATTAATGGGATAAAAAGTGATGCATTTTATTTAATATAAAGTGAACTTGTTTTATTAAACTATATTCTTTTTCTTCAAGATTCTTATTTTTTCTGTTCCATCTGTTGGTATTACATTTGAGAAGGCACAGCCACCTGCATACACTTATATACACTATCTTCTAGGCTGTGATAACAACAACACTGTGCTCAGTTTTAATCAGTGAACTCATTTGAATACTAATATATAATGCTTATCCACCAAATAACACTGTGGCACTTAACCCATCTCTAGATCTAAACTGAATTTGTTAGCTTTTAGACTATGGTAATTACTGCCTAGGAATATTGACTTCAAATTCAGGGAATTACAAAGTTATATTTTAAATTTCTATATTTGTCTTTGGTAAATTATTGATGGGATCTCTACTGAAATTATGTACAAGAACAATATACTCTACCCTTCTGTAATTTTTAGTTCGAGACAGAATTCGGACAAAGATGGAGAGGGATATACTGGTGGAAGTAAATCATCCATTTATTGTCAAATTGCACTATGGTATGTAATCTTTTAAAAAAAATATGGAATTAGAGAACTAAGATTTCCTTTCAGACAATAATGTAACATAAGATAAATACTTCAAACAGGAAATAAATATGGAATGATTTAATACTTTCAGCTATGTAAAACATACTTATCTGAAATAAGAATTAATATCCAGCTTTTAGGTGTATTTCCTGTATTTGTTGGTTAACTTGTCTAGGTAACAAGATAATGTCTTTTGACTACTTGTCTAGTAGAATTTCTGTACTCTATTAGGCTGTACCTCTAGGGATCTTAGGCTATAAACTACTGTGATAATTTATTCAAAACTTTCTTGTGTTTGAATGGGTTCCTCTTACATGTTCATAATGATCGTATTAGTCTTATTTCCTCATCGTGTTGAAGAGGACCATATGGTATACTAGTTTATTTGAGTTATTTTTTCTTATATTTAGATGGAGAGGGATACTAGTGAGAAGCAGTAGGTACAATGGAAAGAACATGAATTTGGAGTCAAAGAATTCTGAGATTTTTTTTTAATTGAAGTATAGTTGATTTACAGTATTATATGTTCCAGGTGTACAATATAGTGATTCACAATTTTCTAGGTTATATTCATTTATACTTATTCCCTGTGTTTTATTAGTCTTATTTCCTCATCGTGTTGAAGAGGACCATATGGTATACTAGTTTATTTGAGTTATTTTTTCTTATATTTAGATGGAGAGGGATACTAGTGAGAAGCAGTAGGTACAATGGAAAGAACATGAATTTGGAGTCAAAGAATTCTGAGATTTTTTTTTAATTGAAGTATAGTTGATTTACAGTATTATATGTTCCAGGTGTACAATATAGTGATTCACAATTTTCTAGGTTATATTCCATTTATACTTATTCCCTGTGTTATACTATATATCCTTGTAGCTTATTTATTTTATACATAGTAGTTTGTACTCTTAATCCCGTACCCCTGTCTTGCCACCTTCCCATAACTTTCCCCATTGGTAACCAGTAGTTTGTTCTCCATAAGTTTGTTCCTTTTTGTTAAATTAACTAATTTATTTTTTGATTCCAAATTCCAATATTTGTCTTTGTAAGACATATTTCAGTAAGCATAATACCCTCTAAGTCCATCCATGTTGTTGCAGATGACAATATTTCATTATTTTTATGGGTGAGTAATACTCCATTGTGTATGTGTGTGTAGATGCATGTATGTGTGTGTATATATATACACATATATATTTTCCACATTTTATTTAATACATTTACCTTTTGGATACTTAGGTTGATTCCATATCTTGTGTATTATAAAAAATTCTGCCGTGAACATTGTGGTGCATATATTTTTTTGTGGGAATATTTTCATTTTCTTCAGATATATACCCAAGTGTGAAATTGCTGAATTATATTTTTATTCTTTTGAGGAACCTCCATACTGTTTTCCACAGTGCTTGCACCAATTTACATAACTTCTGATAGTGTACAAGGGTTTCATTCTGTCCACACCCTTTCCAACATTTGTTATTTGTAGTCTTTTTCATGATATACATTTCTGATAGATGTGAGATGATATCTCATTGGGGTTTTGATACTTTGATGATCAGTGATATTGGATATCTTTTCATGTGTTAGTTGGTCATCTGTATGTCTTCTTTGGAAAAATGTCTATTCAGGTCTTCTGCCCATTTTTAAAATTGGGTTGTTTGTTTTTTTTGGTGATGAGATATATGGTCTGTTTATATATTTTGGATATTAGTTCCTTATTAGTAATATCATTTGAAAATATTTTCTCCAATTTAGTAGGCTGTCTTTTCATTTTGTTGATGGTTTCCTTTGCTGTGCTAGAGCTTTTTATTTTAATTAGGTCTGATCTGTTTATTTTTGTTTCTGTTTCCTTTGCCTTAGAGACAAATCCCAAAAAACATTGCTTTGATTCATGTCAGAGTGTTCTACCTATGTTCTCTTCTAGAAGTTTTATGGTTTATGGTCTTACATTTAGGTCTTTAATCCATTTNCTGTAGAATTTACCCAGCGTTGAGATGTTCTTTTGATGAATTTGTGCGGGAGAAAGTGGTCTCTCCGTCCTATTCCTCTGCCATCTTGAAAACCCCCCCCTTGTCACCTTTGTTACAGATTAATCAATCATAGGTGTGTGGGTTTATTTCTGGGCTCTCTATTCTGTTCCATGTCTCTATTTATGTCAGTACATATTGTTTTGATTTCTGTAGCTTTTAGCATGGTCTGAAGTCAGGGAGTGTGATGCCTCTAGCTTTGTTCTTCTTTTTCATGATTGTTTTGGCTATTGAGGGTCTTTGGTATTTCTATAAAATTTTTAAATTATTTGTTCTAGTTCTGTGAAAAATGCCATTGGTATTTCAGTAAGGATTTCATTGAATCTTTAGATTGCTTTGTGCAGTATGGTGATTTTAACTATTAATTCTTCCAACCCATGCAGTTCTGAATTTTAATAATGGCTCCATTGCCAATATATTATATGCATGAGATTATGGCATTTAACTTACCTGGGGAATTCAAAGGCAAAAATTAGTGATCCAGTTTACTAGGTTGCTCTCGGTTTTTGAAATTTAGATGAATAGCAGCCATTGATTTTATTTTTAGGTACCTTTGACAAATATGCATTATGGTAATTACTCAGTTCAGTTTTTGGTATTTCTATAAAATTTTTAAATTATTTGTTCTAGTTCTGTGAAAAATGCCATTGGTATTTCAGTAAGGATTTCATTGAATCTTTAGATTGCTTTGTGCAGTATGGTGATTTTAACTATTAATTCTTCCAACCCATGCAGTTCTGAATTTTAATAATGGCTCCATTGCCAATATATTATATGCATGAGATTATGGCATTTAACTTACCTGGGGAATTCAAAGGCAAAAATTAGTGATCCAGTTTACTAGGTTGCTCTCGGTTTTTGAAATTTAGATGAATAGCAGCCATTGATTTTATTTTTAGGTACCTTTGACAAATATGCATTATGGTAATTACTCAGTTCAGTTCAGTCGCTCAGTTGTGTCTGACTATTTACAACCCCATGAACCACAGCACGCCAGGCCTCCCTGTTCATCACCAACTCCTGGAGTCCACCCAAACCCATGTCCATTGAGTCGGTGATGCCATCCAACCATCTTATCCTCTGTCATCCCCTTCTCCTCCTGCCCTCAATCTTTCCCAGCATCAGGGTCTTTTCCAATGAGTCAACTCTTCGCATGAGGTAGCCAAAGTAATAGAGTTTCAGCTTCAACATCAGTCCTTCCAGTGAACACCAAGGACTGGTCTCCTTTAGGATGGACTGGTTGGATATCCTTGTAGTCCAAGGAACTCTCAAGAGTCTTCTCCGACACCACAGTTCAGAAGCATCAATTCTTCGGCACTCAGCTTTCTTCACAGTCCAACTCTTTAACATCCATACAGGACCACTGGAAAAACCATAGCCTTGACTAGATGGACGTTTGTTGGCAAAGTAATGTCTCTGCTTTTTATGCTATCTAGGTTGGTCACAACTTTCCTTCCAAGGAGTAAGAGTCTTTTAATTTCATGGCTGCAATCAACATCTGCAGTGATTTTGGAGCCCCCAAAAATAAAGTCTGACACTGTTTCCCCATCTATTTCCCATGAAGTGATGGGTTCAGATGCCATGATCTTAGTTTTCTGAATGTTGAGCTTTAAGCCAACTTTTTCACTCTCCTCTTTCACTTTCATCAAGAGGCTTTTTAGTTTCTCTTCACTTTTTGCCATAAGGGTGGTGTCATCTGCATATCTGAGGTTATTGATATTTCTCCCAGCAATCTTGATTCCAGCTTGTGCTTCTTCCAGCCCAGCGTTTCTCATGATGTACTCTGCATATAAGTTAAATAAGCACGGTGACAATTAAAGCCTTGACATATTCCTTTTCCCATTTGGAATCAGTCTGTTGTTCCATGTCCAGTTCTAACTGTTGCTTCCTGACCTGCATGCAGGTTTCTCAAGAGGCAGGTCAGGTGATCTGGTATTCCCATCTCTTTCAGAATTTTCCACAGTTTATTGTGACCCACACAGTCAAAGGCTTTGGCATAGTCAATAAAGCAGAAATAGATGTTTTTCTGGAGCTCTCTTGCTTTTTCCATGATCCAGCAGATGTTGGCAATTTGATCTATGGTTCCTCTGCCTTTTCTAAAACCAGTTTGAACATCAGGAAGTTCATGGTTCACATATTGCTGAGGCCTGGCTTGGAGAATTTTGAGCATTAGTTTAGTAGCAAAAATCTAGAATTTTTCACACATTATTCTTTCATTCCCCATTACCCAGATGGAATGAAAGTAGTAGTAGTATCTAAAGATCTCCTTCCTTGAATCTCTGAGATATCATTAGATTAATCACTAAACACCAGTTTTATGCAAAATATTCTGTTAAGATCAATAGGCTCTAGAGAGGATATAATCTCTGAACTTAAGAAATTTGTAATGTATAGGGAACACAGACATATAAGACCAATTAATCTTATAAATCAAAATAGATTAAGGTATCATAAGATATAAATAAAGTACAATGAGATCTCAAAAGTAGTAGCAAGTAATTCTGATGGGGAAGAATGTAGGGACACTGTGGGGAAATGTGAAAAGGAGGAAGTCCTTAATAGAAGAAAGCCTCTTAATAGAAGAAACAGGGAGTGACATTTTTGTTGAGCCTGACAGAATTAGTAGATTTTCAATAGATGGGGAGGTAGAATTCAGGCAATTGCAATAGATTATGGTGCTTCATAAATGAAGAAAGTGATGATGTTACAAGTTTCTGTGTAGAGTTACAATGTAGGACATCTGATATATTCTGGAAAGGGGTTTATAGATTTTCAACGTGAGTTTTAATTTTGAAATGATGTTATTGAATAATGGACCATGTAAGTAAATGGTTAATTCAGTATAGTGTTCAGTGATAAAATTCTAAACAGCTATATTAAATAAAAAGTATACTAAGCTTTGTAAGCCTTAAAAATTGTTACATCTGCATTTTAATTTCTAATTAGCCTTTCAGACTGAAGGGAAGCTGTATTTAATATTGGATTTTCTCAGGGGAGGAGATGTCTTCACAAGATTATCCAAAGAGGTGAGTATCTGTAAATTTTTGCTATATTTTATTGAAACAAAAATAAGACATCGTTTTTGTTGTTTTGCTAATTACTTTTTTCTATGGAAATTTTAAATATTCTTTTTTTTTGGTTACATAATATTTCATGAATGTGCCAGTTAATGGCATTTTCTGACTGTCATTTAAATCATTTCAATGCATTACTCATTTTTCTCTTAGGAATAAGATCAGTATAAATAACTGGATGAAGTAGATAGGGGCAAGCCTAGGATTTTGGCTACTCAAGCTACCAACATGCCTTTGAGAGTAAGCTTTAATTTATTCATGTTTAAAACAGCTTTAGCGAGGTATAGTTGACATACAACAAACTGTACTTACTAAAGTATATGCGTTGATAAATTTTGACATTTGTGTAAATTTATAAAACCATCAATACAATCAAAATAATTAGTTTATCCATTGTCCCCAACAGTTTTCTTGTATTCTTTTGTAATGATTCCCTCCTGCCCCACCACTACTGAATCTGCTTTCTTTAATATCTGGTTTGCATGTTCTAGGACTTGATATAAATGAAATCGTATGATATGTATTGGTTTTTTGTCTGGCTTATTTAACTTAGCATAGTTGTGGCATGCATCAGTAGTTCATTTTTATTGCTGAGTGGTATTCCACTGTATAGGTACACAATGATTTATCTATTCATTCACTTGTTGATGGATATACATTGTTTGCAATTTTTGGATAATACTAATAAAGCTACTAGAAACGTTCATGTATGGACATATGTTTTATTCTTCCATGGTTAAATATCTAAGAATATAATGACTGGGTTATATAGTAGGTCTATATTTAACTTAAAGATACTGTCAAGCTATTTTCCAAAGAGGTTGTATAATTTTTACAGTCTCACCAGCAGTATATGAGAGTTTCAGTTGTTTCACATTCTTACCAACACTTGGTATAGTCAGTCTTGTTTTAATTTTGTATATCTGATAAGTGTATGATGAACTTATTGTGGTTTTGAATTTTTATAGCCCTAATGATTAATGATGTTGAACATCTCTTCATGTGCTTATTTGACATGTATGTATCTTTTTTGATAAAATATCTGTTTAAATCTTTGGCCCATTTTTATTGGATATTTTTTTGTTACTGAACTTTGAAACTCTATATATTTTGAATGCTAGGTCCTTTATCATGTATGTTTGAAAATATTTTCTTCTGGTCTATTGTTTATCCTTTCATTCTCTTTAACTATGTCTTTCAAAAAGCAGAAGTTCTTAGTTTTGATGATGTCTAATTTATAATACATTTTTCCTTTTATGAATGATCATTTTTGGCGTCCTGTTTAAGGAATCTTTGCCTCATCCCAGGACACAAAGATTTTCTCTTATGTTTTCTAGAAGTTTTCAAGTTTTTGGTTTTACATTTATGTTTATAATCAATTTTGAGTTCCTTTTCATATATGGTGATAAGTATGTATTACAGTCCTTTTTTTTCACAGTTATCCATATTTTACTGATACATAAGAAATGTTGAACTGTATTTGAGTTTTGAAATTAGAATCCTTTTTATTTCAGGCATTTTTAAAAACTTTAAATTTGGAATTTGGGTATAGCTGATTAATAATGTTTTGATAGTTTCAGGTGAACAGCTGAAGGAACTCAATCATACCTCTTGTCCCCTTTTTGCATATAGATATCTTATTGTTTTAACATCATCATTGGAAAAGCCTGTGCTTTCTTCCCCTTTATGGATCACAGTAATTTTTGGCAAAGGGGCTTGTTTAACTCAATGAAACTATGAGCCATACTGTGCAGGGCCATCCAAGATAGATGGGTCATAGTGAAGAGTTCTGACAAAATGTAATCCATGCTGGACGAAATGGCAAACAGTGCCAGTATTCTTGCCTTGATAATGCCATGAACACTATGAAAAGGGAAAAAAGAAATAGAAGATGGCACTGAAAATTGAGCCCCCCAAGATTGGGAGGTGTCCATTATGCTATTGGGGAAGAGCAGAGGGCAATTACTAATAGCTCCAGAAAGAATGAAGCGACTTCACCAAATTGGAAAAGATGCTCAGTTGTAGATGTGTTTGGTGGTGAAAATGAAAGTTCTATGCACAACAGTATTTCATAGGAACCTGGATATTATTTCAAGGGAAGTTTGACATGGTCAAGCAGATGATGGTGAGTTTGAACATTGGCATCTTCAGAATCCCTGAACTAAAATGGATGGGAATGGGTGTGACCATTATATCTACTACTGTGGGCAAGAATCCCATAGAAGAAATGGAGTAACCCTCATAGTCAACAAAAGAGTCCAAAATGCAGTACTTGGATTTGATCTCAAAAATGACAGAATTATCTCAGTTCATTTCCAAGGCAAACCATTCAACATCACAGTAATCCAAGTCTGCGCCCCAACCACTGATGCCAAAGAAGCTCAAGTGGACTGGTTCTATGAAGGCTTACAACACCTTCTAAAACTAACATTAAAAAAGATATCCTTCTCATCATAGGGGGATTGCACTGCAAAAGTAGAAAGTCAAGAGACACCCAGAATAACAGGCAAGTTTGGTCTTGGAGTACAAAATGAAGCAGGGCGAAGGCTAACAGAGTTTTATTAAGAGAACATGCTGGTTGTAGCAAACACCTTTTCCCAAAACCAAAGAGACAACTTTATACATGAAAATCACCACGTGGTCAATACCAAAATCAGATTGATGATGTTCTTTGAAGCTTAAGATGGAGAAGCTCTATACAGTCAGAAAAAACAAGACATGGTGCTAACTGTGGTTCAGATCATGAGCTCCTTATTGTAAAATTCAGGCTTAAATTTAAGAAGTGGGGAAAAGCACTAGGCCATTCAAAGTGTGAGTCGCTCAGTCATGCCGACTCTTCGTGGTCCGATGGACTGTAGCCCACCAGACTCATCTGTCCTTGGAATTCTCCAGGTAAGAATACTGGAGTGAGTTGCCGTTCTCTTCTAGGGCATCTTCCTGACCCAGAGATGGAACCCAGGTATCCTGCATTGCAGGCAGATTCATTACCGTCTGAGCCACCAGGGAAGCTGTTCGTATATGACTTAAATCAAATCCCTTCTTATATAGTGGAAGTGACGAATAAATTTAAGGGTTAGATCTGGTCGACAGAGTGCCTGAAGAAAGAGGGTTAGTAACATTGTACAGGAGGCAGTGACCAAAACTAACCTAAAGAAAAAGATGTGCAAGAAGGCAAAGTGGTTCTCCAAGGAGGCTTCACAAATACCTGAGAAAATAAGAGAAATGAAAGGCAAGGGAGAAAGGGAAAGCTTTACCCAACAGAATGCAAGTTCTAGAGAATAGCCCAGAGAGATAAGAGGGCCGTCTTAAATAAATAATGCAAAGAAACAGAGGAAAACAATAGAATGGGAAAGACTAGAGATCTCTTCAGGAAAACTGGAGATATCAAGGGAACATTTCATGCAAGAATGGGCATGATAAAGGACAGAAATTGTAAGGACAATTTGTTGACAAATTGTAAGGACAAAGTTGTTCACCTAACAGAAGCAGAAGAGATTAAGAAGAGGTGGCAAGAATACACAGAAAAACTAGGAAAAATAGCCTTAATGACCCAGATAATCACAGTGAAGTCGTCACTCACCTAGAGCCAGACATCTTGGAGTTTGAGGTCAGTTGTGTCTTAGGAAGCATTACTATTAACAAAGCTGGTAGAGGTGATGGAATGACAGCTTAGCTCTTTCAAATCCTAAAAGATGATGCTGTTAAGCTAATTGGAAAACTCACCAGTGGCCACAGAACTGGAAAAGATCAGTTTTCATTCCAATCCCAAAGAAGGACAATGCCAAAAAAAAGTTCAAACTACCACACAGCTGCTCTCATTTCACATGCTAGCAAGGTAATGTTCAAAATCCTCAAGGTAGGCTTCCACAATACATAAGCCAAGAACTTCCAGATGTATAGGCTGGGTTTTGAAGAGGCAGAGGAACCAGAGATCAAATTGCCAACATCCATTGGATCAGAGCGAAAGCAAGGAAATTCCAGAAAATCCTCTACTTCTGTTTCATTGAATATGCAAAAGCTTTTGACATTGTGGATGGATCACAACAAACTCTGGAAAATTCTTAAAGAGATGGGAATATCACACCACCTTACCTGTCGACTGAGAAACCTGTATGTGGGTCAAGAATCAACAGTTAGAACCAGACTTGGAACAACTGACTGGTTCGAAATTGGGAAGGAGTACATCAAGGCTATAAATTGTCACCCTGCTTCTTTAACTTATATGCAGAGTACATCATGCAAAATGCTAGGCTGGATGACTCACAAGCTGGAATCAAGATTGCCAGGCAAGATATCAACAACCTCAAATATGCAGATGATACCACTCTAATGGCAGAAAGCAAAGAGGAATTAAAGAGCCTCTTCATGAAGGTAAAGAGGAGAGTGAGAAACCTTTCTTGAAACAGTATTCAATAAAACAAGGTCATGACATTTGGTCCCAACACTTTATGGCAAATAGAAGGGGGGAAAAAAGAAAGCCAAGACAGATTTTCTTTTCTTTGGCTCCAGAATCACTGCTGACAGTGACTGCAGCCATGAAATTAAAGGTACTTGATCCTTGGAAGGAAAGAAGTGACAAACCTAGATAGCATATTAAAAAGCAGAAATATTATTTTGTTGATAAAGATCAGAGCTATGGTTTTTCCAGTTGTCTTGTTCAGTTAAGTTCAGTCACTCAGTCATATCTTACTCTTTGTGACCCAATGGACTGCAGCATGCTAGGCTTCCCTGTCCATTACCAACTTCTGGAGCTCACTCAAATTCATGTCCATTGAGTTGATGATGCCATCCAACTAATTGTAAGGACAAAGTTGTTCACCTAACAGAAGCAGAAGAGATTAAGAAGAGGTGGCAAGAATACACAGAAAAACTAGGAAAAATAGCCTTAATGACCCAGATAATCACAGTGAAGTCGTCACTCACCTAGAGCCAGACATCTTGGAGTTTGAGGTCAGTTGTGTCTTAGGAAGCATTACTATTAACAAAGCTGGTAGAGGTGATGGAATGACAGCTTAGCTCTTTCAAATCCTAAAAGATGATGCTGTTAAGCTAATTGGAAAACTCACCAGTGGCCACAGAACTGGAAAAGATCAGTTTTCATTCCAATCCCAAAGAAGGACAATGCCAAAAAAAAGTTCAAACTACCACACAGCTGCTCTCATTTCACATGCTAGCAAGGTAATGTTCAAAATCCTTCAAGGTAGGCTTCCACAATACATAAGCCAAGAACTTCCAGATGTATAGGCTGGGTTTTGAAGAGGCAGAGGAACCAGAGATCAAATTGCCAACATCCATTGGATCAGAGCGAAAGCAAGGAAATTCCAGAAAATCCTCTACTTCTGTTTCATTGAATATGCAAAAGCTTTTGACATTGTGGATGGATCACAACAAACTCTGGAAAATTCTTAAAGAGATGGGAATATCACACCACCTTACCTGTCGACTGAGAAACCTGTATGTGGGTCAAGAATCAACAGTTAGAACCAGACTTGGAACAACTGACTGGTTCGAAATTGGGAAGGAGTACATCAAGGCTATAAATTGTCACCCTGCTTCTTTAACTTATATGCAGAGTACATCATGCAAAATGCTAGGCTGGATGACTCACAAGCTGGAATCAAGATTGCCAGGCAAGATATCAACAACCTCAAATATGCAGATGATACCACTCTAATGGCAGAAAGCAAAGAGGAATTAAAGAGCCTCTTCATGAAGGTAAAGAGGAGAGTGAGAAACCTTTCTTGAAACAGTATTCAATAAAACAAGGTCATGACATTTGGTCCCAACACTTTATGGCAAATAGAAGGGGGGAAAAAAGAAAGCCAAGACAGATTTTCTTTTCTTTGGCTCCAGAATCACTGCTGACAGTGACTGCAGCCATGAAATTAAAGGTACTTGATCCTTGGAAGGAAAGAAGTGACAAACCTAGATAGCATATTAAAAAGCAGAAATATTATTTTGTTGATAAAGATCAGAGCTATGGTTTTTCCAGTTGTCTTGTTCAGTTAAGTTCAGTCACTCAGTCATATCTTACTCTTTGTGACCCAATGGACTGCAGCATGCTAGGCTTCCCTGTCCATTACCAACTTCTGGAGCTCACTCAAATTCATGTCCATTGAGTTGATGATGCCATCCAACCATCTCATCCTCTGTCATCCCCTTCTCCTCCTGCCTTCAATCTTGCCCAGCATCAGAGTATTTTCAAATGATTTGGTTGTTCACATCAGGTGGCCAAAATTTTGGAGTTTCAGCTTCAGCATCAGTCCTTCCAATGAATATTCAGGACTGATTTCCTTTAGGATGGCCTGATTGGATCTCCTTGCAGTCCAAGGGACTCTCAAGAGTCTTCTCCAACACCATAGTTCAAAATTATCAATTCTTTGGCACTCAGCTTTCTTTAGTCCAACTTTCACATCCATACATGACTACTGGAAAAACCATAGCTTTGACTAGACGGAACTTTGTCAGAAATGTCTCTGCTTTTAATATGCTGTCTAGGTTGGTCATAGCTTTTCTTCCAAGGAGCAAGCGTCTTTTAATTTCATGGCTGCAGTCACCATCTGCAGTGATTTTGGGGCCCCCCAAAATAAAGTCTCTCACTGTTTTCATTGTTACCCCATCTATTTGCAATGAAGTGATGGGACCAGGAGCCATGATCTTCGTTTTTTGAATATTGATCTTTAAGCCAAGTTTTTGACTCTTCTCTTTCACTTTCATCAAGAGGCTCTTTAGTTCTTTGCTTTCTGCCATAAGGGTGGTGTCATCTGCGTATCTGAGGTGATTGATATTTCTCTCGGCAGTCTTGACTCCAGCTTGTGCTTCATCCAGCCCAGCGTTTCACGTGATGTACTCTGCATATAAGATAAATAAGCAGGGTGACAATATACAGCCTTGACGTACTCCTTTCCCAATTTGGAACCAGTCTGCTGTTCCATGTCTGGGTCTAATTATTGCTTCTTGACCTGCATACAGATTTCTCAGAAGGCAGGTCAGGTGGTCTGGTATTCCCATCTCTTGAAGAATTTCCACACTTTGTTGGGATCTGCACAGTGCAAGGCTTTGGCATAGTCAATAAAGCAGAAGTAGATGTTTTTCTGGAACTCTCTTCCTTTTTTGACGATCCAGCACATGTTGGCAATTTGATCTCTGGTTCCTCTGCCTTTTCTAAATCCAGCTTGAACATCTGGAAATTCACGGTTCATGTGATGTTGAAGCCTAGCTTCAAGAATTTTAAGCGTTAATTTTTGGCATGTGAGATGAGTACAATTTTGTGGTAGTTTGAACATTCTTTGACATTGCCTTTCTCTGGGATTGGAATGAAAACTGACCGTTTTTTAGCCCTGTGGCCACTGCTGAGTTTTCCAAATTTGTTGGCATATTTAGTGCAGCACTTTCACAGCATCATCTTTTAGAATTTGAAATAGCTCAACTGGAATTCTATCACCTCCACTAGCTTTGTTCGCAGTGATGCTTTGACCCACTTGACTTCACATTCCGGGAAGTGTGCTCTAAGTGTGTAATCATATCATCGTGGTTATCTGGGTCATGAAGTGCTGGGGTCCAGCCCCAGTGGATCCAGGGTAATTCGAAGCAGGGACAGAGTCAACGTCTAGAGGAAAATTGTTTAATTAAAGATATGGAGAGAGATTAGAAAAGAATAGTGTAGTAGGAAAATTAGTGGAGAAGAGAGGTTAAATAACTTGGTTTATGCAGAGAACCAGTAAAACCCCAAGACAAGGGATTTGCACCACCTACATAGGCCACAGGCATCTTCCTGGTCCCCTCAAGGAGTGGAGACACAAAGTGCTTCCCCGTTCAGATCTTAGAAGCCCAGGCAAAATTAGTAGGCCTGGTGAGCCTCTGCGCTCCAGATGGGAATTCAGCCGGAAAAGGAGAAAAGACGACACGGGGAAACCAGTCTTTCCAGGAACTTGTCCGTTTCTTCATTTTTCAGGGAAGTTTTTATACTTTCAGTTGTACACAGAGTCATGCAGGGTCAGCTGCTCTGACCCTTTTCTAAAGACAGTGTTCTTTGCATATCTTTGTTCTTACAAGGATCTTATGTTTGTTTACAATATCTTCTGGTCTAGAGACTGATTAACATTTTATGGCCCCATCTTTCTTTCTATTGATAAAGGTTAGTCAATCAGAAAACTTGTTTTCCCTTAACATCTACTTAGTCTTAAGATAGTGATAAAGTTACATTTTTACATAGCAAGGACACAATGATTTATAACAAAGAAAGAGTACAGCGATTTATAACAAAGAGAAAATTCATTAACTCAAAAGTCTAGTATTGCTAACATCAAAACTACTATGTTTCTTTTTCTACATTCCAATTACATTGATTAACATACTCCCAGGTGCCTAAGGATATGGAGGCCTGGCGGCAGTCATTAACTCAGCAACAAAACCCTTCATCAACATGATTTTTATCTTTAGAAAAACCCTATGCTAACTAAGACTTTCAAAATACTCCAAACTCTCTGTGCTGTTTATGGTTGAGAGGTTGTAAGCAATCATGTGGTGTAGCAAGAGTGTGGATAATCCTGTCACACAAGCTAGTCTGCCAGCAGAGAGGTTTGACCTGAGACACTCCTTTTATATGCAAGAGACTATTAACTGGAGCTCTAAGTTAATTTTCCAGAGAAAGGTGGTCAGGGATAGCTCCTGTTAATGTCAGAAGAGTGTAGTATAACAGATTTTGATTTCGGGGGGTAGATGCTCGAACAGATCTAAGGGACTTCTTGAGTTATTGATCCGCCTTGCCTGCATGACCTTGTCATGGGTGAGGTTGGGGAGTCCCTTGAGTCCTGACCCACCTTTGCCCATCAGGGCTCTTCCTCATGACCTTTGCCATGGGTGGGATCTCCCCGTGCTGGCTCCTGGCAATGAAGATCTTTTACAGATGTGAAATTTGGACTATAAAGCAGGCTGAGCACTAACAAATTTATACTTTCAAATTGTGGTGCTTGAGAAGACTCTTGAGACTCCCTTGGACTGCAAGGAAATAAAACCAGTCAATCCTAAAGGAAATCATCACTTGAATACTCACTGGAAGTACTGATGCTGAAGCTTCAGGTCTGTGGCCACCTGTTGTGAAGGAGCAACTCATTGGAAAAGACCTTGTTGCTGGGGGATGTAGAACGCAAAGGAGAAGAGGGTGGCAGAGAATGCACATGAATTTCAGCAAACTCTGGAGATAATGAAGGGCAGAGGATCCTGGAGTGCTTCCGTTATGGGGCCGCAGATTGTCAGACATGATGTAGTACCTGAACAACAACAAAAATGCTTTCCTCGTGTAATTACCTTGTATTTTTTTGGTGTCAATCAGTTGATCGTGTACATGAAAATCTATTAATACATCTAGACACTCTTTTTTGTTTGTCTATCCTTATGCCAATACAACACTTTTTTGATTTATAAAAACTCAGGTTGTTGGAGAAGGAAATGGCAACCCACTCCAGTATTCTTGCCTGGAGAATCTCATGGACTGAGGAGCCTGGTGGGCTGCAGTCCATGGGGTCGCAAAGAGTCGGACACGACTGAGGACTTTACTTACTTACTTACTTACGTGAAAAATAAAGTTATAAAAAAAAAAAAACAAAAACAAAAAACTCAGGTTGTGCAAGTCCTTGAGGTTTGCTCATCTTTTTCAAAGTTGTTTTGCCTGTTCTAGATCTTTTGCATTTCCATATTGATTTATAAAGTAGTTTTTCACTTTGTACAAAATTGCCTGCTGGGATTTTGATTCAGATTGCATTGAATCTATAGTTCATTTTTTATATAATTGACATTTTCAGTGTTGAGTCTTCTAATCCATGAAGACAGCATCGCTCTCCATTTATTTAAGTCTTTTTAAATTTCTCTCACCAGTATCTTGTCATTTTCAGCATACAGATCTTTTATGTGTTTTGTCAGATTTGTCTCTGAATATTTTTCTTTTTAAAAACTGCCATTGTAAGTGGAATTACTTTCTTAATTTTATTTTCAAATGGATGGAAATACTACTTTTTTTGATATTGAATTTTGTATTTTAAAATATAACTAAACTTATTTTATCTAGCAGTACTTTGATAGACTATAAATAGAAGTTTCTATTTTTAATCCACATAAGGAGTTTTACTTCTTTTCCATTATGGACTCATTTATTTGTTTTTGTAACACTGACTTGACCCTCCAGGTTCTTTTGAAAAGTCTGGATAAAAGCAGACATTCTTGCCTTATTTCTGATTTTATGAGAAAAGCATATGTTCACCATGAATTACAAAGTTAAGTTCTTTTATCAGATTGAGAAATTTCCCTTCTATTACTAGTTTGTTGAAAGTTTTTATCAGGAATGTATGTTTGACTTGGTGAAACACTTTTTTTTTTTGTTTGCAGTTATTAAGATGATGATCATATGTTTTTTTCTTCTTTAATCTATTTATTGACTGTACTGGATCTTCATTGCTTCGCACAGGCTTTCTCTAGCTGTGGTGTGTAGGCTTCCCATTGTGGTGCCTTTTCCTGTTGTGGAGCATGGGCTCTAGGGCCCATAGGCTTCAGTAGCTGTGGTATGTTGGTTCAGTATTGCAGCACATGTGTTCTAGAACATGAGCTTAGTGGCTGTGGCATACAGGACCTAGTTGCCCCACAGCATATAGAATGTCACCGGACCTGTAATCGAACCCTTGTCCCTTGACAGGCAGATTCTATACACTGGACCACCAGGCAAGTCCTCTTCTTTAATCTTTTAATATGGTGAATTACATTGAACTAATTGTCAAATGTTGAAGTAGTCTTGCATCTGTGGGTGAACTCCATGCAGTAATGATATATTATCCTTTTTGTATATTATTGGATGATATTTACTAAAAGTTTGTTAAGAATTTTTACATCTATTTTCATGAGAGATATTTGACTGTAGTTTTCTTTATTGATCATATCTAATTTTGGTGTCAGAGCAATTCTGGTTTCATAGAATGAGTTGGGTAGAATTTTCTCCCCTTCAATTTTCTGCAAAAGCTCAATGTTATGTTGTCCTTAAATGATTCATAGAATTCACTAGTGGAGCTATCTGGGCCTGGTGTTTTTTTTTTTTTTTAATGGTACATTATTTAATTATAAATTCAGTTTTTAAAAAGTTACTTGGGGTTATTCAGTTCATCTTTTGTTTTTAAATGAGTTTTAGTATCTTATGTCTTTTAAGGAATTTATGCACTTCATCAGAGTTACCAAATTTATTGGCATAAAGTTATTCATAGTATCCTCTTGTTATGATTTTTATAGGTATGGAATCATTATTGTTGATATCATCATGCTTAATATTGGTATTTTGTGTCTTCTCCTTTTTCTGTCTTGCTTAGGCTTGGTAGATTGTTACCAATTTTTTCTTCTCAAAGAACCCAGAGCCTTTGTTTTCAGTGATTTTTCTCTATTGTATTTCTTCTGTTTTCTGTTTCTACTTTCATCTTTATTACTTCATTTTTTTTCTGCTTAATTTGTGTTTTATTAGCTTTTGTGGTTTTTAAGATGGACATAGAAGTTATTGATTCAAGACTTTTGCTTCTTTTCTAATATAAGTGTGTAGTGGTATAAGTTTCACTTTAAATCTAATTTAGCATCATCTCACAAATTTTGAGGGCTTCCCTGATGGCTCAGACGGTAAAGTGTCTGCCTACAATGTGGGAGACCCGGGTTTAATCCCTGGGTCTGGAAGATCCTCTGGAGAAGGAAATGGCAACCCACTCCAGTACTCTTGCCTGGAAAATCCCATGGACGATTTGTGACGCTTTTATTTTCCTTTAGTTCAACATGCTTTCCAATTTCCTTTTATTTCTTCTTTGACTCATAGGCTATTTACCAGTATGCAGATTAATTTTAAAATATTTAGGAAGCTTCCAGATACATTTCTATTATTGATTTCTAATTAAGTTTTATTTTTGTCAAACAGCACAGTTTGTGTGACTTAATTCCCTTAAATTCACTTCAATTGTTTTATGCTTCACAATATGGTATATCTTGGTAAATTGTTCAATGTGTACTTGAGAAGAATGTGTATTATGATTTGGGGTACTGGAAAGTTCTGTAAATGTCAGTTAGATTAAGTTGTTTGATGGTTGGTATTTTTCCTAACTTTCTGTGTATATGTCTTAAAAATTTTTAAGAGACAATGGTTCAAACTTTGACTATAATTATGGATTTATCTGTTTCTTTTCGAATTTCTGTCAAATTTTGCTTCATATATCTCAAATTTCTGTTATTAAGTGCATAAGCCTTTATATTATCATTCCATCTTAGGGAATTTACCCTTTATCATTATGAGAGGACTGACTTTATTCTTGCTAATATTCTTTGTTTGAAATCTACATTGATGTTAATCCAGGTTTTTAAAAAATTATTGTTAGTTTGGTATAGTGTTTTTCACATTTTTATTTATATTTAATGTGCAGTACTTAAGGCAGCATATAATTATTTTATTTTTTATACAGTCTGACAATTTATGCTTTTTAATAGGTGTGTCAGACTTGTTACATTTAATATAATTTTGATACGATTGGGTTTAAATCACCCATCTTTCTATTTGTGGGTTTTTTTTTTTAATTCCATCTGTTCTTTTATTTCTCTTTTTTTATTAATTTTTATTGTTTAGTTTGTTTTGCTTTACAATACTGTATTCGTTTTGCTATACATTTACATGAATCAGCCACGAGTGTACATGAACTCCCAATCCCGAGCCCCCCTCCCCCCTCCTGCCCCACACTATCTCTCTGGATTATCCCTGTGCATCAGCAAAAGAGACACAGATGTATCAATTTATTTAATTGGAGGCTAATTACTTTACAATATTGTATTGGTTTTGCCATACATCAACATGAATCTGCCACAGGTGTACATGTGTTCTCTTTTTCTCTGCTATCATTTTATCTTCAGTTAGCTTTTTATCAAAATAATATTTTGTTGTGTTATTATAGTAGTTATTTTAGGGTTTGTAGTATAAATCTTTAACTCAGCAGCCAGGGATCTATAGTCTCAGGCCAAATATGGCCTGCAGATATTTTTTGTAAATAAAGTTTTATTGTAACACAACCACGCCCATGTGTTTAACTATTGTCTATGGTTGCTTTTGTGCTTCAATGGCAGCATAATTGTATGGTCATTTTTACTTAATTTTCTTGTACTCTAGATACTTGTGTTCTCTTACAAAGTATTTAGCTTTGTTCTGGGATGCAGTTAATGTGTTGAATCTTGGTTTTAACTATTATGGGAGACAAGAGCAGAATTTAGGATTAATTTTTTTCTAGTACTGAAATGACCCTTCTTAGTACTCTAACCAACACCCTATCAGTTATGTGATTTTTCACTCTCACTTGTGGATACAGGACTTATCCTGGTCCTTTGTGAGCTCTATGCTTTCTTTCTTTTTTTTTTTTTTAATTTAGGGTTGTTCCTTTCTTGGACTCAGATACTTTCCTTAGATCTATAAATAGTCATTTTCATGGATGACAGACATCCTGAAATTCACCTTGTTAGGTGATGGATATTTTTATATTTTGGTTTTTGTAAATCCCTAAATATTATTGAACTTTGTTCTGGAATTTGTATCATTTATTGTGAACTAGTTTATTTCAGGCTGTTTAACTGGACCAGTTCAGTCAGTTCAGTCGCTCAGTCGTGTCCGACTCTTTGCGACCCCATGAATCACAGCACGCCAGGCCTCCCTGTCCATCACCAAATCCCAGAGTTCACTCAGACTCACGTCCATCGAGTCACTGATACCATCCAGCCATCTCATCCTCTGTCATCCCCTTCTCCTCCTGCCCCCAATCCCTTCCAGCAACTTTCCCAATGAGTCAACTCTTTGCATGCGATGGCCAAAGTACTGGAGTTTCAGCTTCAGCATCATTACCTCCAAAGAATCCCAGGGCTAATCTCCTTGAAAATGGACTGGTTGGATCTCCTTGCAGTCCAAGGCACTCTCAAGAGTCTTCTCCAACACCACACTTCAAAAGTATCAATTCTTCGGTGCTCAGCCTTCTTCACAGTCCAACTCTCACATCCATACATGACCACTGGAAAAACCATAGCCTTGACTAGACGGACCTTAGTCGGCAAAGTAATGTCTCTCCTTTTGAATATGTTATCTAGGTTGGTCATAACTTTTCTTCCAAGGAGTAACCTTCTTTTTAATTTCATGGCTACAGTCACCATCTGCAGTGATCCTGGAGCCCCCCAAAATAAAGTCTGACACTGTTTCCACTGTTTCTCCACCTATTTGCCATGAAGTGATGGGACCAGATGCCATGATCTTCATTTTCTGAAAGTTGAGCTTTAAGCCAACTTTTTCACTCTCCTCTTTCACTCTCATCAAGAGGCTTTGTAGTTCCTCTTCACTTTCTGCCATAAGGGTGGTGTCATCTGCATATCTGAGGTTATTGATATTTCTCCCAGCAATCTTGATTCCAGCTTGTGCTTCTTCCAGCCCAGCATTTCTCATGATGTACTCTGCATAGAAGTTAAATAAGCAGGGTGAGTTAAATAAGCAGGGTGAAAATATACAGCCTTGACGTAGTCCTTTCCTATTTGGAACCAGTCTGTTGTTCCATGTCCAGTTCTAACTATTGCTTCCTGACCTGCATACAGATTTCTCAGGATGCAGGTCAGGTGATCTGGTATTCCCATCTCTTTCAGAATTTTCCACAGTTTATTGTGATCCACACGGTCAAAGGCTTTGACATAGTCAATAAAGCAGAAGTAGATGTTTTTCTGGAACTCTCTTGCTTTTTCCATGATCCAGCAGATGTTGGCAATTTGATCTCTGGTTCCTCTGCCTTTTCTAAGACCAGCTTGAACATCAGGAAGTTCACAGTTCACGTATTGCTGAAGCCTGGCTTGGAGAATTTTGAGCATTACTTTACTAGCATGTGAGATGAGTGCAATTGTGTGGTAGTTTGAGCATTCTTTGGCATTGCCTTTCTTTGGGATTGGAATGAAAACTGACCTTTTACAGTCCTGTGGCCACTGCTGAGTTTTCCAAATTTGCTGGCATATTGAGTACAGCACTTTCACAGCATCATCTTTCAGGATTTGAAACAGCTTAACTGGAATTCCATCATCTCCACTAGCTTTGTTCATAGTGATGCTTTCTAAGGCCTACTTGACTTCACATTCCAGGATGTCTGGCTCTAGGTGAGTGATCACACCATCTTGATTATCTGGGTCATGAAGATCTTTTTTGTACAGTTCTTTTGTGTATTCTTGCCACCTCTTCTTAATATCTTCTGCTTCCGTTAGGTCCATACCATTTCTGTCCTTTATCGAGCCCATCTTTGCATGAAAGGTTCCCTTGGTATCTCTAATTTCCTTAAAGAGCTCTCTAGTCTTTCCCATTCTGTTGTTTTCCTCTGTTTCTTTGCACTGATCACTGAGGAGGGCTTTCTTACTGGTCCTTGCTATTCTTTGGAATTCTGCATTCAAATGGGTATATCTTTCCTTTTCTCCTTTGCTTTTCTCTTCTCTTCTTTTCACAGTTATTCGTGAGGCCTCCTCAGACAACCATTTTGCTTTTTTGCATTTCTTTTTCTTGGGGATGGTCTTGATCCCTGTCTCTTACACAATATCACCAACCTCTGTCCATAGTTTATCAGGCACTCTATCTATCAGATCTAGTCCCTTAAATCTATTTCTCACTTCCACTGTATTATTGTAAGGGATTTGGTTTAGGTCATACCTGAATGATCTAGTGGTTTTCCCTACTTTCTTCAATTTAAGTCTGAATTTGGCAACAGAGTCCCAAATACCCCCTGCCCTGTACATGTATAGCCTCCCCCATTATAACAGTCTTCACCAAAGTAGTACATATGTTATAATTGACGAAGTTACACTGACACATCATTATTACTCAGAGCCCATAGTTCGCATTAGGGTTCACTCATGTGTTGTACACTCTGTGGGTCTGGACAAATTTATAATGACATATACCCAAAAAAATCTATTTCTCACTTCCACTGTATTATTGTAAGGGATTTGGTTTAGGTCATACCTGAATGATCTAGTGGTTTTCCCTACTTTCTTCAATTTAAGTCTGAATTTGGCAACAGAGTCCCAAATACCCCCTGCCCTGTACATGTATAGCCTCCCCCATTATAACAGTCTTCACCAAAGTAGTACATATGTTATAATTGACGAAGTTACACTGACACATCATTATTACTCAGAGCCCATAGTTCGCATTAGGGTTCACTCATGTGTTGTACACTCTGTGGGTCTGGACAAATTTATAATGACATATACCCAAAACTATAGTTATCATTGCCCTAAAAATTTATATGACTCACCTCTTCATCCTTTCCTTCTCCTTAACTCCTGGCAATCCCTGATGTTTTTACTGTCTCTCTAGTTTTACTTTTTCCAGAATGTCATATAGTTGAACTCATATAGTATATAGAATTTTCAGGCTGGGTTATTTCATTTAGTAATATGTATTTAAATTTCCTCCATGTCTTGTCATGGCTTATAGATAATTTCTTTTTTAGCACTGAAAAATGTTCCATTGTCTAGATGTATCATTCAGTTTTGATGGATGTCTTTATATCTTCCAAGTTTTGGCAATTATGAATAAAGCTGTCACAAACATCTGTATAGAGATTTTTGTGTGGAATTAAGTTATCAGTTCCTTTGGATAAATATCAGAGTGTGATTGTTGGATCCTGTGGTAAGAGTGTGTTCAGTTTTATTAGGAACCACCAAACTATTTCCCAAAGTAGTGATATTTCTTTTTTGAAAGCTTTGAAATTGTGAATTCAATTTCCTTAATAGTTATGGGGCTATTTAAATTACTTCTCTAATAG
This sequence comes from Aepyceros melampus, assembly GCA_006408695.1. Lineage (NCBI taxonomy): Eukaryota > Metazoa > Chordata > Mammalia > Artiodactyla > Bovidae > Aepyceros > Aepyceros melampus. The sequence goes on from SJXQ01000388.1 coordinate 82,229, forward strand.
TGGATGAGTTGTGATTTCATCTTTCTCTGGCCCCTCCATTCTGCTATGAACCATTCACTGACTTTTTATTTTGGTTTTTGTATTTTATAATTCTAAAATTTTCACTTTTTTAATCTTTTAATTTTTTGCCAAGTCATATTTTTGCATTTGTTTTAGTTGTGTGAATAACTCTTTGATGAAGCATTTTTACAATGGTTGTTTTAAAATCCAACATCTCTGTCACCTTATTTTTGGCATCTGCTGATTGATGTTTCTCATTCATTTTGAGATCTTTTGGGGTCTTGACATCATGAGCAATTTTCAATTGTAACAAGACATTTTTGTGTTATGTCATGTGACTCAGGATCTTTTTCAAGCCTTCCGTTCTAGATTGTCTTTTTGACACTGCTGTGGATGCCACTGTATTGCTTCTAACTGGAGATGGGAGTCCAGTTCTCCATGTGGTCTCCATTGAGACCCAAGGTGCGGAGGAAGCTTCTCTTTACTGCTGGATGGTAGTGGGAGTTTTATCATCTGACATGGTCTCCACTGACACAATGGTGGGTGTCTATGTTATTAGTGGGTGATGAGGAAAGTTTTGACTCTCCACTAGGAGATACTGCTGATACCAATCCCTATGGGGAAGATGGGAATACCTTGTTACTGCCAGGTGGATGTGGAAGGTCTGACTCACTCACTGGCACAGTGTCAGCTTATTATTGCCTGGCTCTGTAGTTGGCTTTCTACCCCTGGTGGTGGTGTTGGGATGCTCATTACAACCTTGCAAGGATGGAAGTCTAGACTTCCCACTTTACATCTGTTTACCTCTGCTAGCATGGATGGTGGTGGAGCCACGGTATTTTCTGTCACATTTGGCTGGACTGCAGTGTCATTGTCTAAAAGTTTTCTCTCTTGCTAGATTGCCTCTTTCCTGGTCCTTTAGTAGAAAGAGCAAGATTTTGTTTTATTTTTATTTACATATTTGTCTGTTCTCATTGGTGTTTTCAGGTTGCTGTCTTCTTTGACTCCAAATCTAGGGTATATGAGGCAAAAAGAAAACCCATGAAATTCACCACTGTGTCATTTTTTAAGTCATGAGGTCCCTAGCTGGTCTACCTTCTCTCCACATTTCAGTCATTTTATAAAATGTTCATTTTATATCTAATATCCAGATTTTTAGTCATACTGACTGGAAAGAATAGAGAAAATGATGTCTACTCCATTCTCCCTAAAGTGGAGTCTAACATTTACATTTTATGGAGAAGTGAGCTGATTTTGAAAGATGTTAATGAATAGATTTAAGGTCACACAGAAAGTGAGAGACAGAGAGCAGGATCAGATTCAGGCTGTGAAGTCCTGAATGTCAGAGTTGAGGAGTCATCCTTTTCTATCAGGGTCCAGCCCTGGTTGGATCCAGGGTATCCGAAGTGGGGACAGAGTCGGCGATTAAAGAGAGATTAATTAGAGATTTAAAGAGAGATTAAAGAAGAATAATGTAGTGAAAGAATAGAGGAGAAAAGAGGCTGTATTCCTTGGTTTACACAGAAAGCCAATAAAGCCCCAAGACAAGGGACTTGCACCGTCTACATAGACCGCAGGTGCCCACTTGAATAGTGGAGGGTGCCCTACCTTGTGCTCCCTCTCGCGTGGGTCTTAGATGCCCAGGCAAATAAGTAGACACTGCGAGCCTCTACTCCAGATGGGAATTTAGCCTGAATAAGAAAAGAATGACATGGGGGAGCCAAGCATCGGTGCAAGACCCACAACTTTATTTTCAAAGGCAGTTTATATACCTAAGATGTACATAGAGAAATAATGGAATATGCAGAGTTATGCAGGGGCAGCAGTCCTGACCCTTATTGACACCAGGCTTTCTTTTTGCATACTTTCCTGTATACAAAAGGTCTCAGGTGATTTACATTATCTTCTGGCCAAGAGGCCTGTTAACATTTTTATGGCTCTTTTCCTAGATAAATGTCTATCAACCAGAAAACTCATTTTCCCTTGAAGTGTTTTTTTCTTTAATCTGCATCACCCTCAAAGTACTAAATAATTCCAGTAGAACAAAGGTGCAGTGGGTTATAACAAAGAAAGTACTTAACTCAAAGATCTAATGTTGCTAATGCCAGGGCTACTACCTGTTTTTTCTACATACCAACTATATCAACAAATAAAAGATATGAAAACTTGGCAACAAGTATTAGCTCAACAATGAAACCCTTAATCAGTCCTATTCTAATGATTTTGACTCCTTGGAATGCCCTACATTCCTAGGATGTTTTAAGCTTCCTGTGCCTCTCGAGGTCGTCGGGGAGGCTGTAAACAATCACATGCGTAGCTGTAAGAGTCCAGATAAACCTGTCAGGCAGGCTAGAAAGCCATCAGAGAGGTTTTTGGATTGAAACACTCTTATTATGCCCAGGAGACTTATTATCTAAGAGCTCTAAATTAACTTTTTCCAGAAAAAGGTGGTGGGGGGACAGCCCCCTGTTAATTTCAGAGGAGTTGGTGAAAGGCATACTATAGTAAGGCAGACAGATTCTGGGTTTGGGGTAGATGCTCGAGTAGGTCCATGGAGGTTCCCTCGAGATCTGACTTGCCTTTGCCTGTCAAGTCTCTTCCTCATGACCTTTGCCATGGGCGAGATTCCTCATGCTGGCTCCAGGCACTTTTCTAGTATTTTTTCCAATACTTGAATCCTCTCTCTAACGTCCCTGTCAAGTGATGTGAAGCACCAAGTGTCAAGAGACCATGCAAAAAAATTATGTGACTCCTAACTTCCTGCTGCTTGTACCAAAACATGGACTCTCGCTGGCAGTATAAATCCCAGTTTATTGTATGGGATAATAAATCCTGTTATTTGATGTTTTCATAATTCCTACTCCTGTGAAAAGCACAATGTTGGTAATCAGTAGCTGCCAGTTGACCTTAGTGTTAAAGCCCAGTCTAGAAAACTCTAGGCAAACACTGTCTGAGATGTATGAGAAAGCAAGTATAGTCAACCTCACATTTCCTCCTGTATTTGTCTCTCCACAGTTCACTTGTCTTCTCCAGTGCAGAGGATATTGGTAGTACTCTGCTCAACCCCCTGGGGTGCCATTTAACTGTTTTTGTGTGCCACCTGGGTTTCCTGTGCTTTCCAAAGACAGTATTCATAGCCTTTCTCTGGACTCTCTGGCTCCCAGAGCCCAGTTTTCCTAAAAGGTATAAAGCTGAGAGTACATGGGAATTATGTCTCCTGTGGTGACATTTAACTAATGACATTTGGGAGCAGACAATTCTGTGGTGAATCTTATACTCTGACTTCCTCTCTGGGAGCAGGCTGAAGCTACTCTCTGCAGGATTGTGCCCAGGAGGACATTGCTGCTTGGGTCTCCTTCCCTTTACCCTCCCATCCCCACTTCCTTCCTGGTTTCCCTTGGGAGCACTTCTTTAATAAGTCATACAAATCCTTTTCTCAGGGTCTGCATCTGGGGAGTCTGACCAAAACAACCATCAAAGAAGTTTCAAGGTGGACACTTGTCCATCTGTTATATGAGGATGGTCACTACTAGTTATTGTGGTCACTACTGAGGAAGAACAGGGAGGAGCCATGGCCAAGTTGCCTTGATCTTGTCGTTATGGAGACAAATGTGCCAGGCTTTGTCACAAGGCTGCTTTCCTCCAGGTATGATGTTGCTGTGGAAACACAGAGCCTGAAGCCTCGAAGAACACTCTGTGCTAATCCCAGCTGCTTTATCCATCTGCTTTGTGTTTCATTAGCAGACAGAGCCCAGAAAGACAGGAGGCTTTGACCATATCTCAGTTGAACCCAGTTTTCTAGAGAAGGACCCCAG
>SJXQ01000389.1:9061-61129 GCA_006408695.1 Aepyceros melampus
TCTGGGCTGGCGGGGGTGGGGGAGGATGGGGGGAGGGAGGAAGCGGAGGTGGATGGGCAGTCAGCGGTTAGCAGATGCAAACTATTCTATTTAGAATGGATAAACATCAAGGTCCTACGGTATAGCTTGGGGAGCTATACCCAATCTCCTGGGAGAAACCATGAATATAAAAAAAGAAAGCAAATGGGTGTACAACTGAGTCACTTTGCTCTAAAGCAGAAATTAATACAATACTATATACTTCCATTGGAAAAAAAATTTCTCCCCCTTCTGCTGTCAACTGAGTATTGTCCCTTCTGATGTTGGGCAAGGAGACCTTCCAAAAGGAGATTAAATATGATTGCTTCATCAAAAATTTCAGCCAACTTCTCTATAGAGTGGGAATATCACACCAACCGTTAACAAAATGCTCACAGTTAATATTTAATACTAGGTAACATTTGTCTAACATTGAATATGAACCAGGAGCTGTTCAAATGGTAGAGAAGTACTTTACTTTGGGGAAGTAAAGTAATTTACGCAAGTTTCATGGAGATAGGGGGAGCCAGGATGCACACACAGGGGGACCACCTCCTGACTCTCAGCTGCTGGGAACTGGCCTTGGTTATTACTTAGTATGCTAATAGCTTATGTTCCTGATGGTTTATCTCTTACAGTTGCTTATGCCAGGAGTATATCCTGGTGTTCTGGAAGGAAATCTGAGCTTAATGGAAAATTAATTGTAATATATTAGTTGATATGAGAGATATAACTTATTGTAATAGCTTGACAAAGTGTGTTTAACTAGAGTGCCCTCTCTTTGTTCTTCTGAGTTACAGAGGAGATGGTGGGGGAAAAAAAAAAAAAACACAAAAAAACCCAAGAGACCATGTGGGTGGAAATTTAGAGAATAAATATTTAAAAATTGTATTGAACTCAGTATTATAATGTAATTATACACCTAGCTGTTTAAAAGGTGCCCCTCCCTGTTACAAGCAGAAAGATAATACTGTGTGACCTTTTTTTTTAGGAAGAGATGATGGTTTTCCTTGTGAGGGCCCCCTTTGAAAGTCTCAGTGCCCTGTGTTGGCTCTGTCTACTGAAAGCTCAAGAAATGTTTTTCAAAAGCCCCACAGACATATTTGACAATTAGTTCCACTGTCTAAGAGTGATTTTTGGAAAATAATGCCAGTGCTCTTCAAAGCATGGGTGCTAATATCCTCCAAGCCTTTAGTGATCACCATGTGCTCTGTTTAGATCCTGGAGACATGATGGGTGTTTTGGTTTTATTTGCCTCTCCCTGAAACATCACAGTACAGTAAGGAAGCTGTTGTTCAGGGATGACCACAAATGCCCTTAATAGAGTAACAAGCTGTACTAAGGGCCATGGAGCAGGTCCAAAAATCCCTCAGATATCTAGGACAGTAGCTTTTCTGTAGGACAGACAGTTGGGCATTAATTGCTGAGTAGACTCTTTAACCTCCAGGCAGCTCATGGTGGTTTTCTAAAACCTTTTTAACTTTGCCATGGATCTGTTCAGGTGATCGTCTGTCCTCAGATAGACTTCGACCCAAAACCTGGCTAGGAGGATAAGCATGTGTCCTGCTTATTAAGTGTCCCAGAGGAGTCACAGAGCCATTTGTTTTTAACCTGTCATCTGTATCATTATCTACCAAACTTATTAGAACCATTGTTTTCTTAGATAAAATCTTGTAATGGGAAAAAGGCTCAACAACAACAACAAAAAACCCCAAACAAAACCTCAACAGACCACATAGTTGAAGACAGTAAAAATTGACCTCTACCAAAGTGTGGGATTCTTTGGGTGGAATTTCTAACCTAAGAACCACAAAGACTCTCTTCAGCCTTCACCATAGTGCCTAGACATCTAAGATGCTCCCTCACACCAGCCTGTCTCAAGGACCAGACCTTCAAATATTTCTTTGGTCTTCCTCTTAATTCTTTAAAGAGTCATCTCCCTAGGCTACCCTCAGGAGCATTGCAGAAAGTGTAGGTAAATTGAGTCAAGGTCTCTATGGGTGCAGTGACATCCACTTGGGAACAGACATTGAGAATACCCAAGAGCTAGGGAGGAAAGAGAGCTTTAGAATGTGTTTGAGGAGGTAAATGTATAAAGTTTATGTATTTAGGGCTGGTGGAGAAATCCTCCATTATCCTGAAAAATAAGACAAAAATCACTCATCTTAACACAGATTGCATTATAATGTGAAAAAAAGCACGTATAGATCACATAAACTAGCGCGTGCTTAAGAGAACAGACCTGCATCTTTCCTCTGGTGTGAAGTTCCCATCATTCTTTCCATCTTCTCCCATGGTCTTGCCTCTCAGTAATTTTGGGTGTGCTGAGCAGCGAAGTGGAATTGAAGAACAGATTTCAGCTGTCCCTGAATTTCGTCCCCACCCCTTGGTTGCTTCTCATGTTTGAATCCCTCATCCAGTCTCTCTGACCAGTGGCTGTTGCTTGTTAATAGTGAGTGAACATCACCCATAGGTCCTAAAATGAGCAAGTGTTAAATGTTATGTGATTATTAGGGGAAAAACAAGATAATGTAGTCAGTGAGCTTAATTAGGTTGTGATTGCCCAATTGCTGCTTCATGATAATTATATTCATAACCCCGTTTCTAGACGTCAACTACAATTATCAAAATTGACCCCAGCTCAGGTAAGTGTTAGCAGTCTTCTCTGAAGCAGCTTCTGAAGGGTGAATTTCGGATGTTTCCAGTATTTTCCTCCTGGTCCTTTTTCCCTTCTTGCCAACTTCCCATCATCTTTTCCCCAATTTTAGTAAAGAAGTTAGTGGCAACATATCTTGTCTGTGTGCCCGTGCATACATTATATGGCTTGAACTGATGTCTACAGAAAACTAAACTCTTCAGTTTTTAAGAGTCAAACATGGCAGAAAAACATTAACAAATCGGCACATGGGAATCTTGAAGCATTAAAAAAATTAAAAACTGGCTAGATTTTCCCCTCAGGCCATAATACCTTTTCAGTAGATTTGAAGTGATACATTTGAATAGATCTTTTATTTTATAGGGCATAGTCTTAAAGTGAAAAAGAGAGTTTCTGTGTTTAAGATGCTGCCTTACCCACATGATCATGAACGTCTGAGGAGTATAGAGCAAGGGCTTTTAACTTTACAGGATCGTCGCTCTCCTTTTTTGCAAATTCATGACATTTGCTGCCAGTGTATTCCAAGAGAAAAAGAACATGTCATTGCTAGGGGACATCCTTTACTGTTACCTCTTATATGAAGTCAATGATTTCTAGGAAATACAAACAACAACCTGTATCTGAAGTGGGGATGTCAGTGTGACACTGTGAATCACTGGGCCAGATTGTCACTTGGCAGCCTTCCCTTTCTGACATGCAGTTTTATGGGGAAGTCATGCAATTAAAATTTGCACACTATGGCTGAACTTCATTGCATTGAACTGTCTGAAGAACAAGTAGGAACTTGGCTACCATGTCTATGGGTATATATGGGTGTGTGTGTGTGTATTAATATATAAATATGTGTAAGTATGTAAATATATTTTACATAGGATATTTTTGGGATAAGGTGCTTATTTTATGCTGAAGCATCAGGAATTCAAATTTCTCAGGTTTTCTATGTGAACATGCAGTTCTTTGTACTGGCATCTTCGTTATGAAAAGTGGTGTGTAGTGGGTGGAACATATTCTTTGAATCTTGCACAATCGCAGGATAAAATGTGTCTGTGTTCTTTCCTAGCTGTGTGGCCTTTAATAATCACTTAACCTCTCTGTTCCCACAATTGCCTATCCAGTAAAACGGAGATAATATTATGAATCTGTAGAACTGACATAAGGGCTAAAAAGTATTATGTGTTTAAGGATTCTCATTTATAATGGGCCCTAGGAAAATGATAGTGTCTTCCTCATGGATAGAGAAACTGAGGTAGAGGTCTGCTCTGAGGGTTTTTCAAGTGTGAATTGTTTTGTCCTTGGTCTTAGACTCCATGTTTGGATTAATTTTGCACCATTTCTGTCTTATGTGATGAGTGGTCCTCATTGCCATGGTCCATTCACAGGTAGACTTTTCCAGATTGTGAACCTCTGGTCTGGCGGCTGTAGACGCCACCACACTCCACATGTGCCCATATGCTCAGTAGGGATTTTGTCAACCACCTGAGGATGACACCACGTCCTCTTGGAAAAGTGTACTTACTGTCTCACCTTACAGAAATATTCCCTGCAGAGTTGTGGGAACAATTTTTAATCAATGTGAACTTCTTCGCGCTTTTTAGGAGAAAGGTGTCATTCCTCTTGTTTGGCATCATTCTGGCAAAAATGATATAAGAATACCATATTTGTTCAATGAGAATACTGGGCCGTGCTGTCTTTTATAAATGTTGATTGCTTCTGTATGGCTTCACTCGGGTAGTTAGCTCTGAACCGGCTGGAGGGTTATCCTGTGGCCTTGCTTTGAATTGCTTTGGTCCTCTCTGTGCAAATGTTTATTTTAATAGCCCATGTCCACTTCGTCTTACTTATGTCCTGTAATATCAGATGCTTAGAGATCTCAGGGGTAAGGAGGCTAATTTTAGAGTGCCTTCAGGGTAGATGATATTTCAAAATGTGGAAGGGTGTTGGTAGGGCCTAACAGGACTTACCTAACCTGGTCTGCTCCAAGTCACAAGAACATTCATTGGTGGCTCCTTGGTGGCAGTCTGGTGGTGATGGTGGCAGAGATGGAGAACATGTAAGTGGTTCTTGGGTAGGTCACTTGTGATTCTTCACCTTTCAAAGTGGATTACCCATGGAGCCTTATGTATTACTTTTACATTTTGAACATTTACAGAGACATAAAGAAATATTTAATTCTTTAAAAAAAATTATAGTTGCTGCTTTAAAATTGTGTGCAGAGACTTTTGAGGAGGAGGGAAAAAAAAGTGACCATTCATTACTTTATTTACTGGTGTTCATATCTTTAAGATGATCTCAAATGAGAGCTTTTTGGTCTCAAAGCGTGGACCCCCAAATTAAAAAAGTAGTGGTGACTCTGTGGGTGTAATCTTTGGTTGTAATAATGTGGAATGCCCTCAGGAAAGTAAGAAATGTGGGAAGACACAGGAGGGGTTGTAACTAGGCCTTCCTGGGCTGGCAGAAAAGCTCTGGGACTGGAAAGATCTTTCCATTTTCCTGGAGACCTCAGGCAGGGATAGACACCTTCATCTGTGCCAGTTCTTTCCAAGTTGTAAAATCCTTACTCATCTGTGACAACCAAGTTGTAGAAAAGTGATGTACTTCACTTGGGTCAGGTTCCTCATTTGCTCCTGGCCTCTAGTTTATCTTTAGAGTGGAATTCCCTCTCTGGTGAAGGCTCAGAGGCATAATGTATGTAAAATACCCAACATCCTGCCAGGTACTCAGTGGACAGCCAGCCACCTCTGCAGTTCATTTGCAGTGATCAATTACTGGCCATCCACTGCCTCTGGCACAGATGGCTTGCTTCTTGCCATTTATCCGCTGCCTGGCTTTGCGCTCCTAGTTAGTAGTTGTGGGATGATGATAGAGCTGGAAAGAATTTAGTGTCTTCACTCTCATAAAATATGTTTTATTGATGCTGTTATATTTAAGAACTACGTGCCCATTCATCTCTATTCATTCATCAACCATTTACTGAGGGCCCTGGGAGTACCTGGCATGTCTGCAAGAGTGCCTAGGTGGTCAAACCCAGGGGAGGTGGGATCTCTTAACCAGTTGTGTTAGCTTCTTTGTTTTGGTAATTGGAGTGATTATGGTGGAGATGGCTGTCCTTAACCACATTTAACTGCACCAGAGGGTGCTGAACCCTTGGCTGGAGGCTGGATTCCTATTTAGATGTGTGTATTTCTGAATCTTTGTGTGTATGTATTTACAATATAATTTGCTAACCTTGTCGTTAATGCTTCTGGGGTGTGGAATCTGGCAGATCATTTAAATATTTACTCCAAAATATCTTGTTCTCTGTTGGTGTGAAGTCGAGTTTCCAGTTATTTTTAGGTCATTTTCATCTTAGCAACCCTGTTGGAGATGAACCAGACACACTGCTGTAAACTGTCCCCACATTTTGGTAGAATTTAATAAAGTAAAGTTGAATGGTTTGGTCCCAAGAGGCAAACAGACCATCTGGTTAGCAGAAGGGTTAGGTTGAGTATTGCATGGCTGCTGAGAGGGCCACAAAGCAGCCCTGACCGACGCACTGGAATATGTCCAGTTGCTGAACGCATAAAGCATTGAAATGGTGCTTTCAAGTCTGCCGAGCCAGCAGTTCTGTTACCACCGCTGTGACGCAGGAGATAATTCAGCTGGGCAAGCGGCAGCATGGGGGTGGATCTACAGTACAGGATGTGTAATGTCAACATGAAGGATTGGAGCTGGCAGAAGGAAGGGAAGCACTCATTTCATGCCAGTGCAGGAAGCCTAGAGAGAGGCTTCCCGCCCCCACCCCACCTCCCCTTTGCATCTTGTCCTCTTCTGGAGCTTTCCTATGATGTGTTAAATGATTGCCTTGTGTATGGTCCATGGCACAACTTCAGCTGATTTTCTGCCTCTTTTGGAATATGTCAGCATAAACAGAGTGAAGCGCATTCCACACACATGTAGGGCGGGCAGAGGCAGGAGTTCACCACACAGCCCAGGAGGAGGAGAAAGGGCTTCATGAGGCCAGAGCATCTTTGCGCTTGAGATGGAATCCCATTGTACATCTCTGTGCTCAGCTTTGAGACCGGCCATCCGTTCAAAGGCTGCAATCATCTCAGAGCATCATGCTGCAGCTGTAGTCAGGAGAAGGCTGCAGAATGGTTCCAGAATGATTCTGCAGAAGCTCGGCAATTACATAATTGCTATGTAACTGGAGAGAGCCATCAGGGTTGTCTAGTTCTTCTGGAAAAGAAAGCTTCTACAGTTCGAGGGGGAGATTGTTTTCCCTTGTGAAACCTGAAAGCTGATGAGCAAGTACAGCAAGCCACCAGACTGGAACGGGGTCCTCTCATGGGCATGAGAGGCCACGAAATGCACAAGTACACTTGGCTGGACACTCAGTGGACTTCGCAGCTGTGTTAAAGGAGGGAGAGAGAGAGTGAAGTCACTGACGCTTTGAAAAGTGGATTCTCATATCAGCTGAACTTGCTTCTCATACCTGGGACTCCCTTCTGTATGTATTTGAAGTATATTCCAAGCTCCCGTTCCTAGGAATGGGACCAGCGGAGTTGCACTTGATCACCAAAGCCCTCTCAATTTCTGCTGCCTGCTTCTCAGAAGGATCTCACAGCCTCTCTTGAATGAATACTCCCAGATGCAGATCAGCAGAAGCCCTGTGAGACCTGCCTCTCATCAGCTGTTCTTAAATGCTGCAGCCCTCTTGGGTGTCAACTCCTGGTACAGCGCTCGGCAGCCTGAGGGCTGGAGCAGACCCGACAGTTTGCCTGGGAAGACCTCACAGTCAGAAATGAATTCCTTCTTTCAGCCACCTTACCACTTGTTTTCCCCTGTGGAGAAAATACTGAGGTGGAGCTGCTTAGTGTAGGCTCGAGGGTGGCATTAAACCAGTCAGAAAGCCCAGGCTCCAGATTTCATCAGATACATGGAGCAGTCACCTAAAATTAGCCACACCTCCTAACCCAAGTGTGGGTTTCATGTTTGTTTATGTTAAGTAGCTCTAAATTTCACCAAACCCACCTTTCTGGGGTCAGTTTTGTGGGGCTGGTAGAGTAGAAAGAGTGGTTGTTGGGGCACATTTTTATTAATGGCAGAAGCTAGGCCTTTCATAACTATGATACTCATCCATAGTTTTCTATTTCAGTGTGTTTATAGTTAGAACTTCACTGTAAGGGAAAATTGTACATTGCAACTCCTTTGTGAATTAATAGCCAGCAAGCAGTGTAAGGACTTGGACTTCCAACATGGTTTAGGTCCATAGATTCCTAGATCTTTTACCTTTAGACCGCTGCTTGACTCTGTACCCCCCGGGTTGAATGCTGAGGTTGATGGATGCAAAGAGTTTCTCTCAAAGGTTTGAACCCTGTGAAATGATGCTGGTGGGTTTTCAAGGAGCCAGCCTGTTGCAGCACTGAGCTTTTATTTTGTAGCAGTCTGGAAGGGTATAGAAGCACCCATGGTGACCCTCGTCTGCGTCATTCCTGGCAGGCCTTGGCATGCTCCAGCAGATGAGTAAGGACGAGGGCAGTTGGCAGGAGGACCTGCTGAGTTCATCTTGCTTCATATCTTAGGAACTGGCCTGACCTTGTTCATCATCAGTGTTTGGGCACTTTGAGAAACACTGGACCCTCTTTGAAGGGTCCTGGAGATTGTGTTGGGAGCAGTGTGCTCTCATACTGGGAAGGAACATCTGACTCTAATGCAGAGATCCAGCAGAAGGGAACCCTTTGCTATCAGTGTTTGGAGGCCCCTGAAGACCTTGGCAGTGAGGGCCATGATATGTAGTGGGAAGAACTTAGGCCACAGAGCCAGTGAGTAGCTGTGTGACCTTGAGTGACTAATGTAATCTCTGATCCTCAGCTTCCTGATCTAGAAAGAAAAACTCATTTTGTAAGCTTTTTCTGGGGAATAAATAAGATCACAAATGTCAGCCTCTGCATAGCCTGATACATTGTGGGCACATAAAAAATACTGATTCCCTCTTCTCCTACCCTCAAGTTCTATAGAACACTGATTGTAGGTTGGGCACTGTTGAACAGTGACTGTTTGATTAGGAGTCAGAACACACTTGAATCCACATGAGATCCCTGTGAAGGGGCTCCTTGAAGCTTGTCCTGGTGGGACTGATAAACATTTAGCTTCTTGGCTATAGGAGCTGAGCAGTATCTTTTATTACATGGTGACTTTTAAGAGCCAGGGTGCTCCTCAGTGAAACAGGACTCCAAAATCTGGGAAAAGGGAAGAAAAGTAACCTTAACCTTTGTTTGCACTATCTTGACCATTCTATGTAATAGATTATTTATTAAATTCCTTCAATGAGGTTCTGGTGTTTTCCTTTTGACTGAGTCCCGGAAAAAAGAAACCTGACATTTCCTAAGAAGGGCACTGATGGAAGAGATTTGGGTATCCAGAATTCAAAAGATGGCCCAACACAGGTGACTCTTACGGGCTTCTTTTCTTTGATCTCCTGCCTAGAGTGTCATTCCTTAGGTTGGTGCTCAAGGAAACCTTGCTGACTGTTTCCCAGGGGAAAAACCTTACTTAGTTAAAATTTAGCTGTATCAGTTCGGAAGGCCAACCACTGGTTTGTCTCACGGTCAGGTACTGAATGGACCAGCCAGAAGCTGCAGAAGGGTAGGTGCAGGGTTTCATCTCTGTATGTCTGCCTTGCAGAGTGCCTGGCCAGGTATAATCAGTGAGTATGGGTTGAGTTTAACCAAGTTGTTAACCAAGTCTAGCACTTTTCAAAAGGTTGTATTGCTCCTAAATGTCTTGTTCCCCAAACACACCTAGCTTTCTGAAAATAATCATTTTCTCTTAGTTGCTTTTAAGCCATGGTGGCTACTGAAAACCTCCTAGACATCCAGCATTCAATTTTAGTAACTGGAGTTTTTTTTAAATGGAGATTTGGCACTGACATTTTGATTGAAAAATGAAAATTAATATAAATGCTTAATCAAGGGATAACTGCCCAACTCTACGATCTGTATTAAATATGTTTTGGAAGTAAGAATGTGTAGATTGCAGTCTAGGTCAAAGAAGCCAAAGAGAGTTTGATTGTTGGTAGTTTCTAAAGGCTGCTAATTTGAGCATGACAGTTTACTGGTAGGATCCTAAATGACTCTACAGGCCGTTGTAAAGTTAGATTTCTTAGAGTTGAGCCTGAAACATTGGAGAGGAAACGTTCAAACTTGGGAGTACTCAATGATTCAAGGCCAGTGGTTCTAGAGGAAATTCATTTATTGTTTTATATGGAAAAAGAAGACAGATATTTTCCCAAGACTTTATTTGGCTTATCAAGCCTAAGTGGATCATGGCATGTATTTCATGGAAGCTCAAGGAATATAGAAAAGTTATATATAGAAAAGATGAACATGCAGTGTTTCCTATTGTTTAACAGAATTGGAAGAATGAAGCAGGGGAACCGGGATAGTAGTCATGCCCCTTGAAGATGGTCAAGCAGGTTCAGAAAACGTTTCCTCACCTTTGTCTTTGGTTCCTGAACATTTCAGTAGAATGTTTAAACCGCTGAAAGTCTAGGATGTGCAGAAGCCTTCTAGGTATGAGGTGACCTTGCACCATTAGAGAAACCCATGGATCCTGTTAGTTCCAACCTCACTGAAGGACATATTCTAAGAGCCAGCTCATTAAGCAAGCTTTTGAAGGGTGTGCGCTGCAGAGCAGTTTCCTGTTATTTGGTTAATGGTTGACCTAGTTCTATTGCCATATGCTTCCTGGAACGCATTCTAATATAAAGTATGTGTTAAAGCAAGACTAGGATAATAGCAGGAAAGTCAAAAAGCCTTTCTGAAGCAGAGACCCTGTGAATGTTGGCCCAGTGAAGGCAGAAGAGTGTATGAACAGAAAATGAAAAGACTTCTCTTCATGGTCTTATTTTCTGATTCTGATTTTAATCCTCCTCTTGCATCCCAGTCTATTCTCAGGAGTTGCATTTTCCCAGGGTACCTCGTGCAGAAGCCCTGCTTCTGTGTCCTTAGTTATTTCCCAGGCAAGTTTGACGTTGAAGTACCCTGAGAAAAGTTATTACTTCAGGGGAAGATGCAATTTGATATGCCTAAGGACAGTTGATTTTATTCTTGTATTCTTATTTCTGTTTCTGTACGGCCAGCAAGGGATTCGTCCATCTTTTGGTCTGAAATTTGGTTGGAGTCCAGTCTAAGTCTGAGACTCCTTTGATTTTTTTTTTTTTTTTCCCATTTTACCTGGACTCAACAGCCTTGGTTGGTTCATTTAGATGGATAAGGGAGCCCACACAACCCCGGGGGCTGCTGAGCAAACTTTGCACCAGACACAGTGTTTGTTTTAACAGCTTCAGAATGTGAAGAATCTGTGGGTCTCATGTGCTGAGTGCTGGATATTTGGGTGGTAGTGGAGGCGACTGCTGTTCTCCTCGTTGCTCAGAAAGCAAATGTTTGAGGAACCACAAACGTGGGAAATCAAGTGGGAGAGGGTGGACAGGTCCTTTTAAATTCATGTTTTGGTTTTTGAATCACCATTAATTGTAATTCCTACAGACTGGGCTGATTTTCAGAATCATTTGGAGAACCTGGAAACAAAAAAGATTATTAAAAATAGATTTTCAGTTTCTACCATCGGAGAGGGATTTACAGGTCTGGGGTGGGACCCCAGAATGTGGTTCTTTGAAGTCAGGTTTAGGAACCACTGGTCTCGGAAATCATTAAGTTGGCACGGAGGAGAGAAGCAGCCCCTGGTGCTTTACTATCTCACATGCAGGATGTAGGAAAAGGAAAAGAGATGCTGTCAGAACTTGGTATTTGTAGCTGCTGATAATTTGAGCTATGGAGTAGGCTTTCGTCTTTCCTTCCCCAGGAATTCAGTACCTCCAGGGCACCTTAAGGGTACAGTATACCAAGTGCTTTAGGTTTGGGGAAATGTCATCTTAGTGGCAGGCTACTTACTATGCTTCACCACCACTGTTATCCCCCATCCCCCTTCCCCTCCCTCTGCCGTGGAGGCCATGTTAGCAGAATATCTGTCATTCATCAATTAAATTGGATGCAGTTTTTTTTCGTATTAGTGCCTTTGGCAGAAACAAACGGAAGTTACATTGTGCTGATTTCTATATACAAAGAGATTGCTGCTGAGCCATCCAATTAGCTGTGTGTGTTTCTGTTAACAATAAGGAGATGCACCTGTTGACCAAGGATTTGCTCCATGTGCCTGCCTGCCTGTCCCGTTCCCTCTGATATTGGGCCACAGCTCACTGACCCATTTGTGAATCAGAATGACCTTGACTGCAGGATCACCCTCTAGTAATGAGCCTGATAAGTGTTAGATCTTCAGTGCTTGGTTGGTGGATGAATGAATGAATGAACCCGTTAAGTAAACATTGCCCCCAACAGAGAAGAGGTAGCTTGGAGAGAAGATTCTGCTTCAAAGCAGTGTGTTTGGTCACTGTAACCCTTTCAGGGTGTTTCTTCATTAATCTCAACAAAAAGGAAGATGCTCCTGTTGCAGAATTTGACTGATCAGACACTTTGGCTTCCTGAGGAAAAGCAAGGCAATTATTCTTCAAAATTTTATTGAAGAGTAGTTGATTTACAATGATTTACAATGTTGTGTTACTTTCTGCTGTACAGCAAAGTGATTCAAGTATACATATATGCATATTCTTTTTCATATTCTTTTGCATCATGCTTATAACAGGCTATTAAATATAGTTCCCTGTGCTAGACAGTAGGACCTTATTGTTCAGGAAAATTATTTTTTTTCTTTTTAGTGTTTGTCCCCCAGATAGCCATCAACGTTATGGCAGAAAATCCCCCCACACCTAAAAGAGTGGCTACAGAACAAATATTTTAAAGATGTTTGATGTTCTTTCTCCATTCTTCCTCTGAACTTTGAAGGTCTTCTCGTAGGGAGTGAGAAGCAGGTTGTTTTAGAAGCAGTAGAGAAGAAGCAATTAAGTAGAAAGAGGAAAGTTGAATGTCTCTTCTTGACGGTCATTTGTTAGGAACCGAGAACAGTGATCATGGCCTCAGAACTCATGGTCATGTCCTTGGCATGCTTAGAAGCTCCAAGAATGGAAGAGAGTCTCTTCAAAGTTATTTTGAGGAGTTGGACACTACCTACCAGGCTTCTAACGCTTACCCAAGTTAAGAGGTTGAAGTGCCTCCAAGGCTTTAAGTAGCAGCTGAACATGTGATCTTGTTAACCCCGAGATGTTGCTGAGCAGTGACTCAGATCACTGTGGCAAGCGATCCTGGCCCATTCCAGCTGCCCCGGCAGAAATCAGCATGAGGTCACCCTTCAGGCATATGGTACAGAGCTCATGCCCCCATCAGGACTTTAGAACCAAGACGACCTGAACTGGCTCTTCTGCACGAGGGACTGCTGTTGAGGACCGCTTGGTGCTTGGGACCCATCTGATTGCTCAGTGTTTCCAGTTCCTTCCTCCATCCCTGACCCTCTCCCCTCACACACACCACCTGAGGACACAGGGATGATGCCAGACAGAGTCAGGAGTCCTCACAGCATTTTGCTCTTTGGATGTCTCCTCATCTAGATAGATGGAGGTTTGTGTTTGCCCCGGAGAAGGTAAAGTGTGTTCAAGGTCGCCTGACAAATGTGCGATGCCTGTTTGGAATCAGATAACAGCCTTGAACTGTTTGGCTTTTACTAAATACTAATCAACTCATACCCAAGGCGCTGGTGTGCTGTCTTCTCAGGAGAGATGACTCATGGGAACGTCTTCGATTTTGTACAAAAGACAGAATGGGGGTGGGGTGGCAGGAACGTAGCTGAGGTGGTTTACTCACCAGACCACCCTTGAAACTTTCTCTTTCATGATGACTCCAGTATGTTTGTGTAAATCTTGAAATTATTTTGAAGCTTGAAACATCTTTCTGTTGAGCCGAGTAAATGTGTGCCTGTTTCAAAAGTTGATAATGACTCAAGGGTTTCCAGCTCTCAGGATTCAAGCCACTGCATGTTGGCAGTGACACTGGATCCCAGTTTTATAAATAAAATGCTGGGGTGCCGCCTGCAGGATCCAGACATAGTCTGTGAGCACATTCTAAATCTTGACCCATGGGTACACAGCAGGTGTCAACTACAAAAAACAGGAGGAGATAGGGTCAAAAGGGAAAAGGAGTTCCTCTCTTTCTGCCTGAACGTCAAGTCACTGGTTATATTCAAAGGGACAACATCTCAGGCTAGAAGATGCCCATGAAATCATTGTGGCCAACCCCTTGATTGTGCATTTCTGGAAAGGCCACGGTGATTTGTCCAAAGTCCACAGTGTAAGGAGTTAGTTAAGAAGCCTGAGGTGGAATTTCACTTTACTGTCTAGACCATCTATGCATATTCCCCTACCATAGTGCTGGCAAAGAGCTCTTGTGCCAACTTTAAATGATTGGTGGAGACCGCCTGGAGCCCCACTTGGAGGAGTCTGTGCCTTGTCTAAGCTTGTTGGGAAAGAGTGTGGAGATGAAGCAGAGAAGGAGAAGCTTGCAGGAGAGGGGAAATCCTTGGTGGGGGCACTTCCCCATAGTTGCAAGTATGTGTTTTAAAGTCACAGACTCACTCCCTCCCAAATGCCTATTCTCTCAATTCATCCCACCCTTCCCTTTTCCCGCTGTGTCCACAAGTCCTTTCTCTGTGTCTGTGTCTCTATTCCTGTGCCCGCAAATAGGTTCATTAGTCCCATTTTTCTAGATTCTATATCATACTTGTGCTCAGCTTGTCTGACTCTTTGTGACCCCATGAACTGTAGCCCGCCAGGCTCCTCTGTCCATGGAATTTTCCAGGCAGGAATATTAGAATGGGTTGCCATTTCCTACTGCATAGGATCTCCCAACCCAGGGGTAGAACCTGAGTGTGTTGTGTCTGTTGAATTGGCAGATGGATTTTTTTTGCCATTGCGCCACCAGAAAAGCCCCAGATTCCATATATCTGTGCATCAATGCTGTCGTCTTCTTTGTTCTTACATGTCGTCCACAGCTTGCCTTTCATTGCCAACCTGCTGGAAGGGACCTCCCAGAACATCTACGTTAAATCCCTTCCCTCTGTAGATGGTTCAGGAAAATTGTAAACTTGTCCAGGGTCAAACAGTTAAGTTGCAGAAGACAGCCAAGCTAAGATCCCTGGATCCTGACCATCATGGTGCCAAGATACTACCTGATAGTCTTCCTACCTGTTACATGAGATTTTGAAAGTAGATGGAACTGTGAAGATCATTTATTTAATCTCATTTTATGCCAGAGAAATTGAATCCAAGATTGAGCACTTGCCCAATGTAACTGAGTTGTTGAGAAGCACAAAAACCCTCTAGACCTTGAGGAACAAAGCCAAACCCACAGTGTACACTTTGTTTCTCTCTCTTTCCTTTATTTTAATGAGAAAAATGAACTGTTTATCACAGAATCCACTGGGGGCGTGATTGCCTTGCCTCATATTGGAACCTGTAGATGTTATACCGTTAGAATGACCAACCTGGATAAAGAGGACTTTTAGAAGTTATTCTTCAGTAGTTGACGTAGTACATTTGGAAGAAAAAACTTTGGTGATAAATTTTCTTGTGATGTGACCCCTCACGAGGTTTTCAATGTAAGTTTAGAACCCTTTCTGCTGCCAAAGATGAGCTGTCATTAGGACCAGTGGTAGGTATACATGTGCCTGGGAGTTTCAAGAACATTGTGAGTTTGTGGCTGTCCAGCCCAGCTCTAGGCAGGCAGGGGAGTGGTGGTGTATAGATGCAGCTTGTTTATCTGCAGGGTGTGGATCATCGACCACCAGAACTCTGCCATCGTTTTCCTGTGTATGAACAAAGTGTGATAATACTTTGCCCGGAACCAGGTCAGCATTTGGCAGGGAGGGAGCTCTGCTTCACAGGCAGAGCAATCTGTTAAAGTGTAATTTGAGATCACTGCTATTGATAACAGCATAGTAAAGGCTCTGTGATTTCTCATGCAGGTGCCTCCGTTGGCCCCTCTTGGCTGGTCCGGAAAACAGAATTGAGGTGTTCCTGTATTTTAGCATCTTCAGCGGCCAGTAGCTCCTCTTAATCAATGCCGCTGCCAGCTGTTCCCATTGGCCATCTCACATCTATCTCTGTTCCTACCGTGTTAGCCAGTGAATAGGGAAAGTCATCCAGATCTTGGTATTCAAAAGAATGTTGACTCCCAGACCTCTTGGCAAGTAGGTGAGGTAGCCCACCTTGGTGCTTTTGCCCTCCGCTGGAACATTTCCTTTAGAAGCCTTGCCGCTTTTAGAATCATCAATAAAAAAAACGTTTTTTTAGCTCCTTCTGGAACAGCCATCTAACCTTGAGCCTTTGTTTTGGAAGATAATGGTCTAATTTCTGCACAAACCCGGGAAACAAACCATTCTTAATTTCTTTCCCTCTCAGTCAGTTGTCTCAGCAAAATGATCCCCTTTCACTTTAACAAAAAGATTCCCTTTCTAGCTTAAAATATTCCGGATATGCTTTAACTTGCCTTGGGGTCATAGCACTTGTCTTCCAGGACTGATGAGTCTTGTCAGTTGCCCCAGGGTGAGAACTTTAATAAGCAAATTGCACACACCTGGTTTTGCAAAATATTGGCCTAATGGGGCACCTAGGTGGAAATCAGTACTTCCCCTCCCTCCATACACACCCTTCCTCCTCACCCCCTTTAAAAAAGAGGGCTCAGAAATTGAGCCTCCCTGCCATTTGTCTTGTAAAACTTGCCTGTCTCTTTGCTCCCCCGTTGGGATTGTTAACAAGCTCAGGTTGCTGCCATCCCGCTGCTGTCTTTTGGATTTGAAAGTCATGCCCATGATGGCATATGGTATATGGAGAGGACAGTCTAGTTAAAAGGGAACAGGGCTGGTGAGTGCTTCTTGGTCAGTTTGTGCAGCCCTTGCCCTGCTCTTTGATTTGGGGTTGCCCTTGGTGCTAGCATAGTCTTTCCTGGCTCAGACTCTTGGTTCGTTGATGAAAGAAAGCCTGGTAACCTGACTTTGAAGGCTAGACACCAGACTTACTTGTAGTTTACTCATTCATTTTGTCATTCATTCAAGCATTTACTGAACGTTTGTGCTAAACGTTGGAGATGGACAGAAAGACCAGCTCCTGTCTTCTAGAAGCTCATAATCTAGTGTTTCTATCTCCTGTAGTCAGCAGGTGTAACACATCGCCACACCTTGTAGGGTGCACTGTCATGAATTTTCCTGGGCTTCTGTGCTCTCTCTACTTGCTGAAGATCAGCCCCCTCAATAAAGAGACTGGATGTCTTTCTTGTGATCTATTCTTTCAGATATGTCAGGACAGCCAGGTGATCAGAATGCAGGATCACTTTCTTAAGAAACTGCATGTGGCATTTCAGTTCAGTCGCTCAGTCATGTCCGACTCTATGCGACCCCATGAATTGCAGCATGCCAGGCCTTCCTGTCCATCACCAACTCCCGGAGTTTACTCAGATTCACGTCCATCGAGTCAGTGATGCCATCTAGTCATCTCATCCTCTGTTGTCCCCTTCTCCTGCCCCTAGTCCCTCCCAGCATCAAAGTCTTTTCCAATGAGTCAACTCTTTGCATGAGGTGGCCAAAGTACTGGAGCTTCAGTTTTAGCATCATTCCTTCCAAAGAAATCCCAGGGCTGATCTCCTTTACAATGGACTGGTTGGATCTCCTTGCAGTCCAAGGGACTCTCAAGAGTCTTCTCCAACACCACACTTCAAAAGCATCAATTCTTCGGTGCTCAGCCTTCTTCACAGTCCAACTCTCACATCCATACATGACCACAGGAAAAACCATAGCCTTGACAGACGGACCTTAGTTGGCAAAGTAATGTCTCTGCTTTTGAATATACTATCTAGGTTGGTCATAACTTTTCTTCCAAGGAGTAAGCACCTTTTAATTTCATGGCTGCAGTCACCATCTGCAGTGATTTTGGAGCCCCAAAAAACAAAGTCTGACACTGTTTCCCCATCTATTTCCCATGAAGTGATGTAAAGGTATATCCATACCAGTGAATGGACATCACTCTCTCCTTGAATGCTTTATGCTCTAGACTGATTTCTGCATTGACTGTGTTCCTTCTGCCCTCTTCTCATATGCCTGTAGGATTCTTTGTTGTGGTTTAAGTTGCTGAGTCGTGTCTGAATCTTTGGCCCCCCATGGACTGTAGCCCACCAGCAATCTTAGACTAGGCTCTTTCTGTAGAGGGCAACCTATGTACGTGTCATTGCTTGACATTCTGCTAAAAGCTGATAAAAATCTGGTGACAGCATGCAGTTCTTTAGGCAATTAAGGCCATATACAAGGCTTCCCTGGCTCTGAGTAGCCTGTGGATGGCCTTCCTCTTCAAGTTTGTTTTCAGTCTGTGTTCCAGCCTTATTTGCATGTATATACCTCAGAAATTCCAGTCATCACCCCAGCAACCCCTGAAGTACCTCTTTCAGGAACAGTGGAGATTTTTCTGGTTTCTTGCTTTGAAAGAGTTTCCCAAACATCTTTAGGAAAATTTGTTCATCTAGAGTCCCTTTTCAGGCATAGAAAAAGCTAGCACACTATATAGCAATGAAACAGTTCAGTTAAATAATCGTATCTATATTCCACAGTTCTCTGTGTCCACAACCCCAGTGGGTATACATTGTTTTATTATGTGATTAGGCTAAACACGGTTTGTGATGAGAAATAGTCGAGACTTGTCTCCACTCACGGGGCTGCATTTTGGCTTACCTTCATTGTCTGGGTGAGTGTTTCAGGCTGCCCAGTGTGTCCAGGTCAGAGGGCATGTGCTTTGCTGTGGAATTCCCGAGGTCACTCTCTGCCTTTGTCCTCGAACCAAAGCTCATGTCACTTGCATCATGCTGTGACATGAAACAATATTGCATCGTAGGGAGTGCATAATGGGGCTGTGTTGTCCAATTATCATGAGATTACCAAATACTTTTGCCTGGAAACTTGCCAGCAAGAGTGAACAGAGAGATGCCCCAAGCCACTTTCTCATCTTTATTCCTGAAGACTAAATGGCATTCCTAATATCCTCTGTACCTTTCTAGTTAAGTAGAAGGATGAGGCCTTTTTTGGGGGGGTGGGGGAGGTACAAAGAATGTGGCTAGTGCAGGAAATCAAGATTTTTTTTTAAGCTAATTTGATGAGAATTAGTTTAAAAAGTCAAAAAGGTGGGACAGAGAATACACTGGCTCGAAAAGGAGATGATGGATTTCTAGGAAATGGTAGATGGAGATAATTACCATATTGAAGAAAAGTTCTTGCTGGAATAAGAGTACTGAAGAAGTAACAAAAAGAGGCAAAAGAAAGCATTTTTTTTCTAGCACACAAACTATGAAGTCCATCCTTTTTGGTACTGGAAATTCTGACATTTCTTGACTTCTCTCACTTTCTTGATTTTTTAAATTCCAACATTGAATTCCCAAATCATCTTTCTTCATCTCTGTGTTTTCATCCTCCCTGAGTTATCTGTGTCCTTGGAAAGTTTAAAAACAAGTGGTTTTTTTTTTTTCTTTCTTTCTCTTCTCTCTTGGCGGAGACACACAATGGGCTGCCTTTCCCCTTCTCTGTGTAAAGAATGGAAACAGAGTCAGCCGCCAGCGGAGCTCCATACGGATTGACATTCCTTGCTTCTGCTTTTGAAGTTAAGATGGTCACGAGAGAGAAAAATATTTTCGGTTCCAAGCCTAAGAAAAGGACGTTCCTTTCCATCTTGGCACTCTTGTTCTCATGGTGTTGATTTCCCTGAGAATCATCTTTGGTCCCGTTAATGCATCACATCTGAAAATGAAATCACTTGTGTAAGTTCTTTTGCTCACCACACCCTTGATTATAGACAAGGTGATGTTTTTTGGATTTATCTGAAGTTGCTTAAGATATATTTTCCTGGCTTTTTTTTTTTTTTTTTTAAACCCTGGATCAGTTCCCATTGTTGATCAAGCACATTCAGAGTTTTCCAGAGCCCTGAGAGACCCATCCGTGAATTTTGTTCTGTTAAACAAGGAAGAAAAAGGGGGAAAAAAGTTTTCATTTTCACCTTGCTGTAGAGAAGGGAATCTCAGAGGAATCATTTTCCTTCCAGGAAGATTGGGGTTTGTAGGTTAAATTCCACATTACACAAATTCCCTGATGACAAAGAAGCCATGCGATCAACAGTCTTTCTTCAAAATGCTTTTCTCTGTTGAAAGAGGAGGGGATTCCATTTGAGGCTGTTGATTAAGACATGAAGATAAGGTCTGAAATTGGTAGTGGCCCAAGGTCATTGGTAGAACGAATGGACCATTTGAAAATTATTAGCAGCTGGTTTAATAGAGTTGTAATAACTACAGCTGTGTGAGAAAATCCACGCACAAGATATTTGGAATGTCCCCTTTGAGGTCCTTTCCTATTGTTCTAGAATGATCCTGGCATCCATTTAACAAAAGCGCAGCTTCAATAGAAGATTAAGTAGCTTTATGCATGAGCATGTAATACAGGCTTTATTTGCTTTAGATTTTGGACCATCTTTGTATTTTTTTAATTTTAACTTAAAAAAAAAATTCTGGCATTATTAAGCCTCTCACACAACCCCATATATCCCTGTGTCCCACACACTAAACCATGACTTCAGAGGCTCACAACAGTTGAGAATTTTGGTGGCTTGTCAGAGGAGTTCTCTTCCTTTTTACCTAACATTTTTTATTAAAAATATTTAATTTGTGTCAAAGGATTTATGGCGTTTAATTTGCCAAACTCCGAGGCAGTGAAAAAGACACCTGAAGAGACGCTATACTTTCTACAACCCTTCTCTTAAAACACAGTGTTGATTTCTGGTTTAATACAGCCTAATAGGTCTTGACCTTTGTAGCTGGAGACAGGTACACACACATGCATCGTGTATGTGTGCCTATATAGAAATTAGGTCTGCAGAGAAATAACGCCTGTTTCCTCCCTGTGTCATCTGTACCTTGCTAACCCAGAGACTTGACAGGGAAGAGAAATACAGAGAGCATTCCACCGGCTTAGGAATTCCACAGCCATGAGTCAGCCTGGCCTCAGGCTTCTTGCCTCTTTGCCTCATCCTATTCCTGCTCTCAGAGTCAGAGGTCTGGATCTCCAGTTCTTAACTCTGAAACTGGGAAAAGAGGTAGAAGATGATAACGGCTGACATAAGGCTATTTCTTATCTTAGAACAAATTTCCAGAATATGCTATCAAGGCAGTAAAGTATGGAAGTCAAGTTCATGTTGCCTTGTGTGTTGATCTGCTGAACTCTTCATCAGTGAGACTGAGGGCTCTCAGTACACACTATGTCCATTTGTTCTCCACCACAACGCTATGAAGCACATGTGCTCTCTTACCCACAAAGGTCAAGTGACTTCCCCAAAGTCACAGTTGGTGGAAAGCCAGGACAAAGTCCCAAAACTTGCCTTCTGACCAGTCCTTTCCAGGACACCATGGATGACTCACCCATGAATGACACATGCTTTGTAGGCTTTTAAAGGAAGTTGAGGATATTCAGGAGACATCCTCTAACCTTGTGAGAATGTATCATTGTGGAAGGAAATTGCCATGCTCTTCATAGCATAGTCCTTCTTGGAGCCAGTGACTCTGATGGCTTGCTGTGGCTTATGTGGAATGGATTTTGGTGATGATTAAAGACATAGTAAAGATTTGATAAGACAGCAGATGCCCACTGAAATAGTAAACAGTCCTGTCATAATGGTTTCCCTCGCCTTCACTCAGAAGAGATGCACCCTAATTCATTCCCAAATTAATGTGTTTTGTTAGTTAGGCTCTGATGGAGGAGGGGAAGGGAAATGTAAGTGGTACTCAAGAGAGGGCAGGCCCTATCCTTTCTAAGGGCCAGATGACCCACTCTGTTATCTAATCTTCACCATTATTATTCAGCGGATCTATTTAGCAGATGAGAAAACGGAGGCTCAGAGAGGTTAAGTAATTGTCACGGGGTCACACCTGTGTTAGGTGTCAATGCAGGGATGTGAACGAAGGTCAGCTGTGCTCTTGCCCTTGGGCAGTGCTGGTACAGACCTCTGAGATTGTTGAAAAACATGGTTCTGGTGTTTCTGGAGGACCAAGAAGTCCTTGAAAATCATGGCTAAGAATTGCTGGTGACAGACTACGTGTCCAAGTAGTTTTTATGTATTCCCTTATTTAATACTATAATTATGTATTCCCTCATTTAATACTATAGTTCTATGAATAGTACTATCTTTTTTAAAACATTTCTTTTTGCAGGTGAGGAAATGGAGGCATAGAGAGGGTATACAATTCACTAAGACCAGACGATAAGTAAGTGGGTACAAACTCAGGCAAGTGTGCTCTGAGCGATGCTGGATGCTACTGGGCAGGCCATTTGCCAGGTTCAAAGCAGCCCTTGTTGGCCCAAGGTATTTTTCAGCTGGATCAGCGCTGAGGCTGGTGCCTTACAAAGCCCGCTTGACTATATAGGTAGAGAGAGTGTGCTTTAAGGCAGATCTTTGTATCTCTATTCTTACAGAAGGTGTCAAGATGTTATTTCGGTAATCCATAAAACTTAATCTGACAGACTGTCCTTGAATGGAAGAGATCCCTAACTGGTTAGTCTTAAGGAAAATGTAAAGATGTTATAGGGCTGTAAGTCAAGGAAGTGATATGATTAGATTAGCATTTAAAAATCTTTTACTCCAGATGTTCAGCTGCAGTAGAGGCTACCTCAAGGTGAATTACAGTGAAAACTCAATTGAATAAGAGCTTTGTTTTTGGACCCCCCATTGTCCAATACAGTAGCCCTGAGCTATTTTGAGCATTTGAAATGTGCCTGGTCTGAATGGAGATGTTGCTGTAAGTCTCAAATAGACTAAGTTTTTGAGACTTAATGGAAGAAAAATGTAAAATATCTCACGAATGTGTTTTTGTTATATGTTGAAATAATACTTTGGATATATTAGGCTAAATAGACTATATTACTGAAACTAATGACACCTGTTCCTAGCTGCCAAAAAATTTAAAATTTCTATATCTGTGTCTTTCTGACAGTGCTAGTCTAGGTAATTTCCTTGCTATCTTGGAAAATACATGAAAATGCCATTATCATATGTTGATGGAAGTATTATAGCTTGATGGAGTATCTCTGAGTACCATCCAGTTAAGTATTCTACCCTAAAGACTGTTGCTTCTTAAAGTTCTTGGATGATAGTCTACACCTTCATTGGAACTGTTCTTTTTAAAAATGCAGTTAAAAAATACAGTTTTTCATCAATCATTGAAGAACTAACTCTTCTTGACAACGTTGAATAAAAATCAACTTGGACCACATCTCGATAGTTACTCCAGCTGGGTCAGAAAGTGTTGACCAGGTGGTTAGATCAGCCCTCGGAGCGTTAGCTTTTGTCATCTCTCCCTTCTAAATTCTGTGTAGGTTTGACCACCTTCTCTTCACCTCCAGTACATCCTCCTGGCCAGTCCTACTTTGTCTCATCCCTGGACCATCTCAGCAGCTGCTTTAGCAGCGTGTGTCTCACCATCCTCTCTTCCTCCCCTCCTCGCTCCCTTAGAAGTCCTTCCTAGTGCTGCCAAAATAATCTTGAGAGGATGTAGCTTTCATTATATCACATTTCCATGATTAAGGATGGTAAGAGTTCCCTGATGCTCTCCCAGTGAAGGGAGGGAGGGAGGAAGGGACGTGACATTTGAGACGCCATCGACATTATCTTATTTCATCCGTAGGAGATGGATATTTTTAGTCCCATTATACAGGTGAGGAAGCAGTTGAATATCTTGCCTGAGGTCAGGTGGTAGGCAATAAAGCTAGATCCTAACTTCTAGGGCGAGATCCTTTTATCTCTCTCTGCTCATACCTGGGCAAGTTCTACTGACCCAGCTCGCTGCTTAGCTTTCAAGAACATTCATTATCAAACCCATGGACCCACTGTGTCCTTTGCTTTCCCAGCTGTTCTCGCATCTTTGTACTTGGAAACTGTACCGCAACAATCCACGGTTCATTATCAAGTGTTTAGAATTCTTTATTCTCTAATTTCTTTTCTGTTAGTCTTGTCCCAGCTATATTTTAATTTCCACGAGAAGAAGCATGGCTTACACCTACCTTTTGCCTCCTCATATACCGCCTTTCATACCCTACCCCCCATGTTTCTTTCTTTTTTTCCCCCAGGTCTAGAACCATACTAGCTATCTAGGAGGCACTCAAGTGTTCAATAAATGTTTGGTGTTGGCACATGGTAGCTGGTCAATAAATGTGTTTTGGACTCAGTTGAAAATGATTTTTCTTTTAAATGAGGGCACAGAGCTCCAGGTCAACGACTCCCTTTTCACCCGCCTAGATGTGTGATGTAACGGTCTTGGCAATGAGAAGATACTTCTAAGCCAGACTTTACCTCATTGAGGCTCAGATTTCTCACCTTATCTCAGTTGTGGGATGAAGTGGTCATGACTGGAGTCCCATGTGTCTCCAGGGGGCTGATGGATTATGTTGCCTCTAATATTTCCTGGAGGGACATTTAAGATGTACCTGTTTTGAGGTATAAGATAAAGGGTGCAGTCCCTGGCGAGCAGTCTTTGTCTTCCTTGGGCCTCATGGAACAAAACTGAACACTAGATGGAATGGTTTGTTAACTGGGTTCGCTGATTGATTAAAGTTTGTGTTCCAGCCGAACCTTGCTTTCTCGAGTAGTATGGGATGCACCTGCTCCTGTGTCAAGTTCCTGGAGAGAGCTAGCAAAGCCTTGCCATTGGGCCCATCTGCTAATAGGCAGTTAATGTTCTGTGGTCAGTCTTGGCTGTGCTGCTTTTGTTAACATGCCCACATTATTATGTGGACACATATTAAGTATTTACACACCAAAGTGATCACACACCCACGTGTTCCCTAATATGTGGGCTGACTTGTTGGACCTGGGGATTTTTTTTTAAGGGGGACTGTTTTGCTTGTTTATTTCTCTGAAAACACTCAAACTTTAAAAAAATATCTGCAGCTCGTAAAACCGACATACTAATAACAAATATACAAACATTCTAGAAGCTGGAATTCAGGGAAAGTGAAAGTCCTTTTTAACTCTGCTCCCAGAGAAAACATCACTGTGGAGGGTTTGGGGAATATATTTTCTCATTGTTTTCCTGTATTTATATACTAACATCATTGTTATTACCATCATTATTTAACTAGCAAGAGACAGTGCATTCTGTTGTGCAGCTAATTTTTTCACTGATTTATACTTGTGAAAATTCCTTAGAATTTCCCCCTAAGAATTCCTTAAGGAGAAGCACTGGCTTTGTAATGCAGGCCAAGGAGCTGGATGCCTAGGGTACTTAGCTTTGGAGACAAGAGAGCTTTGCCTACTCTGTACTGAACCTTGACCATCAGTGACCTCATTTCTGTTTAATACGTGGGTCTTCAAAGACATTTTTTTTTTTTTGAGAAATTCCATAGAAATAAACTGTTTGGAGACCAGTTAGTTCTTTTCAATCCTGACATTTCCCATCCCTCCAATACATCAGCTTCCTGGAATACAGCAATGTTTTATGAGTGAAAATGGTATTTTGTAAGGACACTCTTCTTTGTCTGAAATCTCATTGCCAGAGGCAGGGACAATATAAGGAACGTAGTAATGCGCACAGAGGAGGATGAAGGTAGAAACGTATCAGTAAGTTTCAAAATTTCCAAATCAGCCAGGAAGTCTTAAGACAAGGATAGCATTAAGATTAGGAAGGAGATGACTTAAACTTGAGACTATACAGGGAAACCAGCAGAAGGGTCCTGCTGATCTCCTGGTAGAACAGGCCCCTAATTCATGGCCATGGAGGACTGAGGCTAAGGCCCATCTCTCATTCTGATGCTCAGCTCATGCATTAACATTCCACCTGCCCCTGCCAGACACATGCTGTCCTTCAGTCCAGCCTGACGCCTTATTTTCTAGCTACTGAGACACTTGCCCCCACATTTGTACAAGAAGGATGCATGTTACAATCCAAGTTTACATTTTTTGCATGGGTTTTCTAACCTTGAAAATCTATATTAAAGTGTTGGGGTGTTGTTTTTCAGTCACTAAGTCATGTCTAGTTCTTTTGGGACCCGGTGGACTATAGCCTGCCAGGCTCCTCTGTCCATGGAATTCTCCAGGAGTACTGGAGTGGGTTGCCCTCTCCAGGGGATCTTCCCAACCCAGGGTTCAAATCCGTGTCTTCTGTGTTGATAGGCAGATTCTTTACCACTGAGCCCCCAAGGAAGCCTATTAGAGTGTGTCATAATCAGTTTGTTTTCAGCGGGAGGAAGAAGAGTATGTGGATTCCAGAAACTGGCATGGGCTGAGGTTGAACCAAAAAGTTCCTGGCTGCCAAGGAATTTATACTGCAGTGTGAGGAGACAGGCAGTTAGGCAGACAGTGCTGTGTGGGAAATGCTTGGGAGGGTTAGGAACACCTAGGAAGGGTCTCTGGAGAAGGCAATGGCACCCCACTCCAGTACTCTTGCCTGGAAAATCCCATGGGCGGAGGAGCCTGCTAGGCTGCAGTCCATGGGGTCGCTAAGAGTCAGACACGACTGAGCAACTTCACTTTCACTTTTCACTTTCATACATTGGAGAAGGAAATGGCAACCCACTCCAGTGTTCTTGCCTGGAGAATCCCAGGGACGGGGGAGCCTGGTGGGCTACCGTCTATGGGGTCGCACAGAGTCGGACACGACTGAAGCGACTTAGCAGCAGCAGCAGCAGCAGCAGGAAAGGTCTCAGCTCAGCCCTGCAGTGCTGGACAGGGTTTTCTGGAGAGAGTGGTTCTCAGTGGGGATGATTTCCCCCAAGTGTCTCCAGTGAGACCAGCAGAAAC
Source organism: Aepyceros melampus (assembly GCA_006408695.1). Lineage (NCBI taxonomy): Eukaryota > Metazoa > Chordata > Mammalia > Artiodactyla > Bovidae > Aepyceros > Aepyceros melampus. The sequence continues at coordinate 35,524 of SJXQ01000389.1, forward strand.
ACTTTGGTTGTCACTACTGGGGGTGAATGGGGGAAGGGAAGAGATGCCACTGGAATCTATTGGGTGCAGGCCAGAGGTGATGCCAAGCATCCTTCAGTGCCCAGGACAGCCCTCCAACAACAAAATCTGGCCCCAGATGTCAGTGATGCTGAGGTTGAGCCCTGGTCCCAGGTGAGACTGAAAGATAATCAGTTCTGGGGGAGACAGGTAGTTCTGGGGGAGACAGTTTTTCTGTATCCAGGGGAAAGAGTTATTTTAAAGGAGAAAGCAAGTTATGGTGGAGAGTGGTGCAGAAGTCACGGTTAAGTTACATAAGGAGTAGAAGTATTCTTTCATTGGTCCCAAGGAACGTCATTCCTGACCATGGTGCGTTTGTTTCTGCAGAATGTTAATTACAAATACCAGATGGAGAGGACTCAGGGATAAGTAAGGAGCATGAAAGCAGCTTGTCTGTGAAAAGGGGGAATTCTTAGTAATTATGGCAATTACAGTTACATCTTCTTATATGCCAGCTACTATGCCAAATGCTTTGTGGTCATTATCCAGATTATTCCACACAACAACCCTATGAAATGTGGATTTCTGTGTGTGGATGAAGAAATAAAGGTTTGGAGAATTTATATATTTGTCAAGAATTCATATAGCTCATAAGGCATAGAGTTGAGATTCAACCCTAGGTGGTTTTGACTGTACTTGTGTTGTTTTCCCAAGGGAGAATATAGGTCAGAGGGACGTGGAGTGTGTAAGCATTTGCGTGTGTTTTGAGGAGGGGTGAGTTCCTCCTCGGAGAAGGCACTGGCACCCCACTCCAGTACTCTTGCCTGGAAAATCCCATGGATGGAGGAGTCTGGTGGGCTGCAGTCCACGGGGTTGCTAAGTCAGACACGACTGAGCAACTTCACTTTCACTTTTCACTTTCATGCATTGGAGAAGGAAATGGCAACCCACTCCAGTGTTCTTGCCTGGAGAATCCTAGGGACAAGGGAGCCTGGTGGGCTGCCGTCTGTGGGGTCGCACAGAGTCGGACACGACTGAAGCGACTTAGCAGCAGTAGTAGCAGGAGACTGTAAGATGGGAATGACTTAGCTGTAATGAGAGAAATTGAAAATGCAGACCAGGTGGGCTCCCAGGTGAGGCAGGAAAGGGTTGGTCAGAGTCCAGGTCTTAGATAGAAAGGAGTGGAGCCTGCCTTCCATTGTGGCAAGAGAGGGGGAGAGGATAGGTACCCATGAGCAAGAGGAAGGGAAAGGGAGACAGAAGCTGGAAACTCTTCCACTTCTCAGACTGTAGACTCTGGGTAAGTTTGAAACCATGAATTTGCAGGGATACCATTGCAGAGTAGGAAGACAACATTGATTAACACAGACCCAAGGCTGAGATTCTTCTAGATGGTTATGAGGTGAGGGAAAGACATTGGTTTGGGCCTCTTAATTTGATTTCAGGAGGTCATCCTTACAGTTTTCCACCCACTTGCTTAAAATTCCTTTAAGGAGGAGATAGAGTATAGCTTCAATACATGGGTGGAGAAACCTGTTGCTTCAGACTTGATTATATGCAGATATAATCCATGAAAAATTGTCTTTCTGACCTTAAAGCTGGAGTTCCTGAAATTACCGGATAGGGATCATCTGATATTATTGACTTAAAGAATCATTAAAGAGTCAACTTGGGTAGACAGTGGAATGCCAGGGTTGGCAGAAGAGTCAATATTCTTGGTGAACTGAGGTACAAACCACTGATAACTAACAATACCTTGCCAGCTCACTCTAGTGCTTGACATTTCATGGTGGTTTTAAATGTTAAAGTCATAACGTCTTGTTGAAAGAAAAATATGTTAAATTATTAAGTAGAAAGTGTTGTTCACTTGGGCCCACACTCAGGTGAATTATCTGGTAAATATTAGAGACTTCATCTCATTTTTTCCAATTGTTATGTCTCTCTTTTTTCTTGTACAAGTGCATTGGCTAGGATGTCCACGATGCTAAGTAATAGTGATGATCCTTGTCTGGTTTTTTATTTGAATTTTTATAATATATTATTATTAAGCATGCTGCTGAGATATATATATATATATATATATATGTTAAAATGTTTATATATATCTTATTAAAACATTTTAATAATAAATAGTTCTGGAATTTCATCAAATGCTGTCTAGTCTTGCTATGTTGATGAAATCGTTTTTTTCTTCTTTGACTTCCTAATATGGTAGAATATAGATTTTCTTTTTTGCTGTGCTTGGCTTCTGGGATCTTAGTTCCCCAACCAAGGGTTGAACTGCATCCTCAGCAGTGACAGTCTTAACCACTGGACCACCAGAGAGTTCCCTAGATTTTCTTGTACTGAAATATTGCCTTCCTATAGTGAACCCCACTTGATCATGGAGTGATATTCCTCTAATGTGCACCTGGATTTTATTGTGAATTTTTTCCCCGATGTTTATAAGTGTATTGGTCTACTATTTATTGTTCTGGCAGTAAGCTTTGATATTTATGCTACACTGCAGTGTGTTTGGAAATAAACTGGTGAAACTCTTATGCTTTAGACTTTGGACCAGTTTAAAAATCATCTGATATACTGAATTTTTGAAAACCTCTGATTGGGTTTCTTTTCTTGGATTAATTTTGGTAGTGTATGTGTTTCTAAACAATCATCTCTGACACTTAGGTTTACAAATACTATTATGAGTTGTACATAGTAATTTTAAAATTATATTTTATTTTCATTTACATTCATGGATGTTTTCTGCTTATTATTAATTTTTTATATCTGTGTTTTGCCTTTCCTCCTCTTATTAGGCTAGATAGTGGTTTTTATTTAATTTTGCACAGAATTGCATTTTTTAAAAAATAAGTGATTACTCACTTTTATTGGTTTTTTTTTTGACTCCTGATTTTTTATCTTTATCCTAATTAAATTCTTTCTTGCTCTTTTTCTTTTTCTTGAGTTAGGTGTTTAATTCATTTAGTCTTATTTCTTGATTTACAAGAAGTATTATTATTTCTTCATAATTTTCATAGAGCTATGAAATTTCCTCTAAGTACAGCTTTTCTAAATTCCACATTTTACATAATAAAGATTTTTAAAGTCACATTCTATAGTTGAGTTTTTGTTTCTGGTTATCCTGATTGTTTAAAAGAATGTTAATGATTTTTTTCCAAGTGTTTGGAATTTCTAGTTTTATTTTTTCCCCAGGTTTTGCTGCAGTGTAAACAGAAATGATAGACTACTTTTTTTCTATTTGTAATTTATTACTCTTAATTCTGGCATCATAGACACACTCCGTGGGCATTTGAAAACCTTTGTAAATGTGTCATGCTGCTGCTGCTGCTAAGTCGCTACAGCTGTGTCTGACTCTGTGCGACCCCATAGATGGCAGCCCACCAGGCTCCCCCGTCCCTGGGATTCTCCAGGCAAGAACGCTGGAGTGGGTTGCCATTTCCTTCTCCAATGCGTGAAAGTGAAAAGTGAAAGTGAAGTCGCTCAGTCGTGTCCAACTCTTAGCAACCCCATGGACTGCAGCCGACCAGGCTCCTCCATCCATGGATTTTCCAGGCAAGAGTACTGGAGTGGGGTGAATGTGTCATACTTGTGAAATGAAGATGTGCTTCCTGTTTACACAATACAGAATTTGAAATGTGTCTCATTTCAATTTTATTAATTCTATCCTTAGTTTTCTTTCTCCATTTAACATATTAAGAACTTATATCTGTTTCTTCTTATATCACCTTTTTTTTCTTTCTCCCGTCGTGATCAATCTTCATTGTGAGTTTTTTACATAATTTTTTACATTATTAAATATTCACATTTGGGGGTTTTTTTGGCCATGCCATGTGGTATGTGGGATCTTAGTTCCCTGACCAGGGATTGAACTTGTACCCCCTACAGTGAAAGGGTGAAGTTCTAACCACGGGACAGCCAAGGAATTCCCTTAATGTTCACTTTTAAACTTTTAAAAATAAAATTCATTTTCCTTTACATTTGTTGTTATTTTCTCTTTCTACTTTTACAAAAATTTGAAGCTAAGCTGTAGATTTTTTTATCTTGAATTTAACCGTGTCTATTAAATTGATAAATTTAATATTTATCAATATCCCTACTTTTCTTTTCTTGATATACTTTGACCATAATTTTAAAGCATTTGTGTCATTTTGCTGTATGTGTGTCCCTTGTAGACAAAATGCCTTTGGAGTTTGTTTTTGAATCTAGTCTTGGAATATTTTCCATAGTAGTTGTCCAGTTCACATTTATGGTTTGCCTTCTGTACTTGATCCTATTAATTTTTTGCATGTACTTGTATATTTCTATGCACTTTCTTTGTTCTCTGTTTTTTACTCCATGGGCTGTGTTTTCTTTGATCAAAAAGAAATTAAAAGCTATGTAGTCAATTTTTATTTTTATTATTAATTAAATTTTAACTTTAATACCTCTGTTTATAAACTAGAAAGAATGCTATCACATATTTGTATATATTCTTCTGTGAGATTTGAGAATGTTCTCCCACTTCTGTTTATCTTCTAATGCCTCTTCACCCCCACATCTTTATTTTTGTTGTTATGCTTGAGGATTCCCAATTCTATATAATTTTATTGTTGTTATTCTATGGAACAATCTATTGTTGTTATAATTGTTCCCCTGAAAGGACTGCAGTTTTGTTTTGTAATTATTATAAATTGATCAGTCTTTGTTTTAAATGTAAGTGGATTCAGTGTTCACATCCTTTCCTTACCTCTAAATTCCCCATTCTTGAGATCTTGATTTTGAACTTTCCCTTGGATACATTACATCATTGAATAGAAACAAATTCTGAAGAAAACTCACTCAGTGCTGCATTCTCTTACCACCTGATTGGAAAATGTGGGGGTTTTTTATTATTACTTTTATACATGGTTGCGAATTCCGTTGGGAAATGAATACTCTGATCATGCTCTTTCTCTGTAGACATCCACTCACTTCTTTCCACCATTGAAAGTTACTGGGAAGAACTCTGTGGCTGTCTTGACTTTTCTCCCTGCAGTTGACTAAAAATCTTGACTTTATGGAAATCAGTGTTTATCCTAGAAAATTGTAACTTTACCAGAATGTCTCAATTTTGATGATTCTGTTACTTTTCTTTGGAACGTCAGATATTCCTTTATTTCAAGGAAGGTAGTTTCCATCATGGATTTGAGCATATTTTGTTTTGCTGTCTACTTTCAGAATACCTTTTATCTGTATGTTGGATCTCTGTTTTCAAGCCCTCTTATCTGTCATCTTTTCTGTTTGCTTTCATCTACTTGTCCTTTTCCTCTGCATTTTTGCAGCGTTTTGAAAACTGTTTTCCATATCATCAACTCTGTTTCTGGTTTGTGGATTTTGCCTCTTATTACTTTAATGTATTTGTTGGTTCTGCAGTGATATTATTTTTGTTGTCAATTTCTTTCTTCAACTGCCAGCTTCTCTTTTATCTCATTCTGATGTTTTATCACCCTATCTTTGATATTTTCTTTTATATTATCTGTTGGTTTATGTAATATTCTTCTGTGTCCTGTTCTTTCAAAATAGATTGTTCATTGGTCTTTTCCATGCCATGTTTCTTTCACTTTTTTTGACCTCAGTTCATTTTTTCCTAACTTATCTTTAATTAGGATATACCTCTGAGAACCTTCTTTTGCCTTCCAAGTAAGGAGGGTAATATGTAATATCTTAAATTTCCTCCTGAAGTCCTGCTTAATTCTGCTTTCACAACCTGAATCTGGGTGTTGATGGCTTGTCTTTCTTCTGTAGCCTTCAGCAATCTACAAAGGTCCTGGTTAGATACGTTGGTACGACACAGTTGATGAACTCTGTGATTCTAAGTTTTAAATCCTGCTTTTGACTTGAGGGTCCCGTAGATCTACTGGTTTGGGGTGGGCAATCTTTTTTCTTTGTTTATATTTTCCTCTTTCTTTTCCTTTACTCTAGCCTTTGTTTGTAATTTGAGACAGTTAGCCACCATTTTTTTTCTGGAAGTTCCTTGGTCAGCTGAAAGCACATACTCTTCTTTTGAGGGATTTCCAAACACATTTATGTTTTCAGATGTTGATTCTTACAATGGATTTAACTCAGACAGAACTGCAACTTTAGTGTGATAATCAAATAACCACTCCCAAGTTTGAAAGTGTTTTCTAATAAGATTTGTTTACGAAGAAAGCTTCCTGTTATGGAAGAGTCTAGGGTCCTCAGGATTTACCCAGCTCTTCGTATTTTTTTGGATGAAATACTCCCAATTCTTTCCTTTGTGGATTGCCACATTCCACTTTAGAAATATCAAGGACACCATGTCATGAACAGTTTGAAATATTAAGCGAGATGAATATCAGTATCAGCATTGTCTTGGCCACAGTATTCATTCTTTCACAGATATTAACTCTGTCTTTTATGGGTGTGCTCTTACTAACTTCTGATGCTAGATTCTACAACTTAGTATTTTCCCGGTAATTGCTAAATAAGAAGTGAAATATTTGCAAACATTAGTCCTCTCCTAGGCTCTTTAAAAACTGCATAGCTATTATCATATTCACTCAATCAACAGCCCTTGTAAGTAGGATTCCCAGTGCGAAGAGAAGGAAACTCAGCATTTTAGCTGGTGGTCTCAGGGACTGGAAGGAAAAGTTGAGCTTGATCTTAAAACTAGAGTGAGCAACAAAATCACCCTGAGAGCTTGTTAAAAATACGGATTGTGGGCCCTACCCCAGAGTTTCTGATTCACTGAGTCTAGAGTGGAACATGAGGAATTCCATTCTTAATGAATTCTTGGCAGATGATGATATTGCTGGTCTAGGGACCTCTCTTTGAGAATCATTTACTTAAAGGATGAAAATTACGTGGATCTTCAAAATGTCAGTGCAAGTATTCTATGGGAAGAAAAACATGGACAAACATGGAGATCTCAGCATCTTCTTGATTTCTAAGTCATTCTTTTCATTATGATAAGGGACCCTTTCTAAGAGATTTTACAGGGAATATTTGAAAAGTTAAAGATGATTTCTGGCCTTTTGGATACAGCTTTAAAAATTTTTTTATTTATTTTTGGCTGTTCTGAGTCTTTGTTGCTGCACAGGGGCTTTCTCTATTTGCGGCGAATGGGGGCTGCTCTCTAGCTGCGGTGCGTGGACCTCTCATTGCAGTGGCTTCTCTTGTTGTGGAACATGGGCTCTAGGGAGCATGGGCCTCTGTTGTTGTAGCACGTGGGCTCAGCAGTTGTGACTCCTGGGCTTAGTTGCTCTGTGGCATGTGGGATCTTACTGGATCAGGAATCGAACCTGTATCTCCTGCGTGGTCAGGCAAATTCTTTACCACTGAGCCGACAGGGAAGTCCACATTAGATTTTCATATCCAACAAATGGATAGAGAGATCTATTAGGAATATAGATAAATCTGCATACTTAATATATATAGTATTAGTAACCATGGTGAAATATTCTAAGTTGCAGTTGGTTCTAGGACATGATAATGTAATTTTAAGTGATGGCTTCAGCAGTATCCTGGAATTATTGGTCTGAGATACTTACTAGTTGTGCCACAAGGAGAAAGCTTTCCTGCCAGTCGTTTGGAGGACTGACTGCTCTTCCCCTTTGTTTAAATGAACTGACCCTGATATTTCCAGATACCCCTAAGACTCATTCAGCCAGCCTCTTCGGTGACTTTGTTGGCAGAGCACATTTTCCATAAGAAACAAGACGATGTTTCTCATGGGGTAGATTTTTGGCGGGCATAAAGCTACTACATAACCTTGTTCTGATTCCACGAGGTTGGATTCCGAGGGAAGATAATTCAGTGTTATAGCTCTTGTCCTTCTGTGTATACCTTTGTCAGCAACTTTCAGTCTTCCAAATGTGTTTCCAAAGCAGGGGCACACTGCTTGCTTGCCTAAGAAGATCTTTGAACAGTCAAACTGCAGAAGATGGATTTTGCACCTTTTCAGTTAAACTCCTGAGTATAGAATTCAGAGTGGAGGAGACACTGGGGGTTATGCTGGAATCTGTCTCCTCAGTGAAGAAACACTCCTGTTAGTGAGAATATATGGAGCATGGACTTCAAGTGTGAATAGCCATTAATGAACTGAATAACATTTATAGAGCATTTTCACTGCTGATTTCCTTTCCCAAATTATGGAATTCAACAGATTTTTTTTTCCCTGCACCAGAGAATATGTTCCAGAAACCTTGGGTGGACTCATTTTCCTGAGACCTTGAGTTTCATAAGCTGAAAAATGAAAATATTGGGCCATGTTGGACTAAATGGTCTTTGAGATCTCCTCTCATAATTTATTGTTTCAATATTTTTATGGAAGACAAGGAGAGAAAACTCTGAAGTGTTAGTCCACTCAGTCATGTCCAAGTCTTGGGACACCATGGACTATCACCCACCAGGCTCAGAGGTTCAGGAAATTATCCAGGCAAGAATACTGGAGTGGGTTGCCATTTCCTTCCTCCCATGGGATCTTCCTGAACCAGGGATCAAACCTGGGTCTCCTGCACTGCAGGCAGAATCTTTATCCTCTGAGCCACCAAGGAAGAGCTTGAGAAAACTCTGCTTTTGTCTAATGTTGTTATATTGTGTTGGCCAAAAAGTTCATTCGGATTTTTCTGTACCACCTTACAGAAAAATCCTGAATGATTATTTTGACCAACACAATAGTTTTCTCTACTGAAAAGGTTTATACAGTTTTGAGCTACAGGGGAGAATTGTTCCTCCGGGTTTCCAGAATCTATGCCAACAAGAAAGGTTTTTTTGGTGGAGTGTAGGCAACCAGACTGGAGAAGGAAATGGCACCCCACTCCAGTACTCTTGCCTGGAAAATCCCATGGATGGGGGAGCCTGGTAGGCTGCAGTCCATGGGGTTGCACAGAGTCGGACACAACTGAACCGACTTAGCAGCAGCAGAAGCAGCAGGCAACCAGTCTAGTGAAGACCCAGGTGATGTTCCAGGTGATTCAGGGGAGCTGAGCAGTTAGAAATAATGTGGTGGAATGGTGTCACCAGAGTACCTTCTCCCTTTTGATCCTTTTTGTCTCCTTATTTGGCTGCACGGGGTCTTCGTTGCTGCCTGTGGGCTTTCTCCTGTTGTGGTGAGCGGGGGCTGTGCCCTAGTTGTGGTCCGCAGGCTTCTCGTTGCAGTGGCCTCTCTGTTGCAGAGCAGACTCTAGAGCGCAAGCTCAATAGTTGTGGCACATGGGCTTAGCTGCCCTAAGGCATGTTGAGTCTTTCCAGACCAGGGATAGAACCTGTGTCCCCTGCATTGGCAGGTGGATTCTTAACCACTGGACCACCAGGGAAATCCCTTTCCCCTTGGATAGTGAGGAAATGAAGATGGCCACTTCACATATGACGAACAAGTGGGAACTTAGAAGTCTTACTATCTCGCTGTCAGCCAAGCACTGTGATGTGGCCACATGAACTTTATTAGTTGACTAGGGGCAGGATCATATGGTGCTAAGTTTTATTTTGCTTTTCTGGTCATGGAAGCTCTCTGGAATTGCTTAGGTCCCTAAATGTTTAGTTTGTGTTGGTACCACTGGTTTAATTTCCTCCTGGAATGCAGGCTTGCATACACTCATTCATCCCACAGGTCATGTCAGGGAGGACCAGATCTATGCTGGACCCTGAGGATATAAGAACCAGAAGGAACACAGTACTCATCCTTTGCAGAGTGATTTTGATTAGCCTGGGGCCCCATCACTTTGAGGGAAGATTTTTTTTATGTTGGAGAAGAGAGAGTATGCGTGATATTTTTCATAGAAATTTTAGTTGGAGACCATGTGCTAACTGTAGGACTTGACAATTTTTAATGATGTTAAGCCCTTATCCACAAAGCCCATAGGGTCATAATCAGTGCAAGGGGCTTATCACTAAAGAAACATGGACCAGTAGCATGCCTTAACGTTGGATTTTTCTTGAAACATTTATAGTAAAATGCCCAAATCAGAAAAATAAAACTAAAATACTCATGATATCATAGGACAGGAAGGCTGCTAAGATCATTTTGAATCATAGAATATTTGAGCTTGCTAATCATCTAGTCCAGAATTTGCCCGGCCAGGACCACATGAAAGGCTTATGAAGGCAGGTGGCTTATATTCAGAAACTGAAAATACCTCAAGACCACTCGTGACAGGGTTTCTAGCCTTCCCATTTTTGTCATTTTGGACCAGATCATTCTTTCTTACGGGGTTTGTCCTGTGCATTGTAGGATGTTTAGCAACATCCCTGGCCTCTCCCCATTAGATGCCAGTAACACCACCTCCTCAACCAGTTGTGAGAACCAAAATTGTCTCAAAATATTCCTGGGCTGGAGTCTGCGGGGGCAAGATTGCCCCTTCTTGCGACCACTGCGCTATGACAGCATAGGATAGCAGAAGACTGTAATGCTCATGACCAATCTTTTATGTTCACTTGGAATCCAGTCATTCCTAAGGTCTGACTCATTCATTCATTTGTTCATTCATTCAACACATTTGCAGAGTACCCGTGGTGTGAACTGTCTCAGTGCTGAAAATACCTATGTAAATAGACAGGCCTGCTCGCAGGGTACCTCTGTTCTTGCAGAGGGAGACCCCCACAGGTGTCATAGCCAAAGTGAAGCAACTTACAAGGCACTTACCATGGTAGACAGGATGTGAGTACGGTCAGAGTTGTGGATGGGGACTCAGTTTCATGGGAGTAGGGAAAGTAGGCTAGTTAGATGGAGTTGTGAGGAAGCTCCTAGAACTTTGAGCCCAGGACTGCATGAGGAGGAGGCAGCCATATAAAACAGGGCATTTATTTGTCTCTGAGTATAATAAAAAGCAAAGGATGAATTAAGTCAGAAAAAAAATCTTTGAAACTGTGAGAAGAAAATTTTGTAAAACCCTCCCATTGTATAAAAAGGTTGACTGTCATAATCTAATCTCTTCATTTAGCGAATAGTCCAAGTAAAGGCTTCCAAAGACTTGTTCAAGGTGAAGGTGGCAGGAGAGGTTGTCACACCTGCTGAGAACAAATTCTTTTACTTGTTGGAGAGGCATTTCTGTATTCTTTTTTTTTTTTTTTTTTTTTGAGCAGCTCAATAGTGAATAAGCTGAAAAGTTTGTTGCAAAGTGAGATTTATCATTAAGGATTTATGGAATGTGGGGCTTGGTCAAGTACCAGAGCCACTGTAGTGTTTTCACATGGTGATAAAAAAGAAAACTCTGTTGTGTTGGCAGACAAATGTCTTAACGTTCTGCTTAGGAGTTCTTGAGGTGCAGCAAGTAAACTTACTTGCTGAGAGTAGACTGAAGATTGCAAGAGAAAAGAAATTCCTTCAGTTCAGTTCAGTCACTTAGTCGTGTCTGACTCTTTCCAACCCCATGGACTGCAGCACGCCAAGCTTCTCTGTCCATCACCAACTCCTGGGGCTTACTTAAACTCATGTTCATTGAGTTGGTGTGCCATCCAACCATCTCATCCTCTGTTATCCCCTTCTCATCCCACCTTCAATTTTTCCCAGCATCAGGGTCTTTGCCAATGAGTCAGTTCTTCGCATCAGGGTGACCAAAGTATTAGAGTTTCAGGTTCAGCATCAGTCCTTACAATGAATATTCAGGACTGATTTCCTTTAGGATAGACTGGTTGGATCTCCTTGCAGTTCAGTTCAGTTCAGTTCAGTTGCTCAGTCGTGTCCGACTCTTTGCGACCCCATGAATCACAGCACGCCAGGCCTCCTTGTCCATCACCAACTCCTGGAGTTCACTCAGGCTCACACCCATTGAGTCAGTGATGCCATCCAGCCATCTCATCCTCTGTCATCCCCTTTTTCTCCTGCCCTCAATCCCTCTCAGCATCAGGGTCTTTTCCAATGAGTCAACTCTTCGCATGAGGTGGCCAAAGTACTGGAGTTTCAGCTTTAGCATCATTCCTTCCAAAGAAATCCCAGGACTGATCTCTTTCAGAATGGACTGGTTGGATCTCCTTGCAGTCCAAGGGACTCTCAAGAGTCTTCTCCAACACCACAGTTCAAAAGCATCAATTCTTCAGCGCTCAGTCTTCTTCACAGTCCAACTCTCACATCCATACGTGACTACTGGGAAAACTATAGCCTTGACTAGACGGACCTTAGTTGGCAAAGTAATGTCTCTGCTTTTGAATATGCTATCTAGGTTGGTCATAACTTTTCTTCCAAGGAGTAAGCGTCTTTTAATTTCATGGCTGCAGTCACTGCTGTCTAGGTTGATCATAGGTTTCCTTCCAAGGAGCCAGCGTCTTTTAAATTCATGGCTGCAGTCACCATCTGCAGTGATTTTTGAGCCCCAAAATATAAAGTGTCTCACTGTTTCCATTGTTTCCCCATCTATTTAAATTCTTTAGCAATCATTAAAAAAAATATATTCCTAATTCTTGGGTATCTGCCAAATCCGTACATAAACACATAGTATGTTTTTCCTATTTTCCTGGAATAGGGGTGGGAGAACAGTGGATCTGAATGGGCTAGTTGGTTAGTTTAATAAGAGGTAAGACAGCCTTCTAATGATTTCTGATTGAGGTAGAAACCAAGGGGAGGGAAAAAAAAAGTCACAGTCTTCATGAACAGGAGGACTTCAGAGTGTTCACAATTCACGATTCACACAAGCCCAGCCACTGTTTACCTTTCTAGAAAGCAATCTGCTTAAGGCTTTCATCCTGACAAGATAGTTAGATCAGGAACTATGGTGTGATTGAAAGTGAAAGTGAAAGTCAAGTCGCTCAGTCGTGTCCGACTCTTTGCGACCCCATGGACTATAGCCTACCAGGCTCCTCTGTCCATGGGATTCTCCAGGCAAGAATACTGGAGTGGGTTGCCATTTCCTTCTCCAGGGGATCTTCCCGACCCAGGGATCGAACCCAGGTCTCCTGCATTGCAGACAGACGTTTTAACCTCTGAGCCTATATTTTGTCAAATATAAGAAAGACTGGAAAGGTCATTGCCTTGCCTGAGTCAGAGCTTTGTGTACCACAGATAGAGGCATTCTTGGGGCAATTCTCATTTAAAGGAAGTGACTTGTCTGAATTTTCTGAGCGAACCATGAGCACAAAGCCATGAATAAATCTTGCAGGGATTAAATTGGGATTTTTGTGGGCTTTTCCTCAAATACAAGAGGTTCTTCCTTATATCCGTATACTTTCAAAAGCCATAGATCCTTTCATTTTATTTTATTTTTCTCCAAAAGTAATAGGGAGCAAGGTAAGTTGTTCACATGGTTTCTGGATTCATTCACTCTGTGTGTGTGCTCATTTCTCAGTTGTGTCTGACTCTTTGTGACCCCATGGACCTGTAACCTGCCAGGCTCCTCAGTCCATGGAATTTTCCCAGCAAGAACACTGGAATGGGTTGCCATTTCCCTTTCCATTTCACTCACTGAAACTGTAGAATTTAGACTTGGTGGAGTTGGCCAGACTTCCTGGGCCAGGTACAGATCTGGCCCTGAAGACAGGCCCAAGGCCTGCGGTCACGGAGCCTTCAGACCCACAAAGGAGCTGCTCAGAGCATGGTTTGGTCTTTCATATTGTGGAAGATGTCTTTGAATGCAGCTTGTGCTTACTCTGCGTCTTAATCAGTTCTGTAATGAAGACCCAGCAGCATATCTGCAACTTCCCTTTAATTTTACAATTTTTATAATGAGAGTTCTTGTAGTGTGCAAAGTGCCTGTGGAAATGCAGCCAGCATTCTGAAGAGTCTATGAAAGAACACCGTGATTCTGTCTCCACCATTAGGGCGAGGTTTGGCCTTAGAGGAGAGAAATCGGGTCTTTCTTGGTACTCCAGGCTCAGACAAGAATGTCTTCAGAGTTTCCAAGGAACTTCAAGATGGACCCATGACATTTCAGAGAATTCATTCAATCCAGAGAATAGTTTTCTGTCATTTGGAAGAACAAAATGAGCTGGGATCTCATTTGTCATGGTTCCCTTTTGAGAATTTTAGCATGTGGAGGCGTCTTCATTTGTTTTGTTTCTCAAGAAGAATATTGTTGAGACGCTTCTCAGAACAGGATTTATCTGGCGAACTGCAGGTTCCCCTTCCCAGACAATGAAGTCTAAAGCTCCTGAGATACCACCCTGCTTCCTCCCTTTATTTTCTAGTCCCTTCTCTCCTCTTTTATCTCCTTGTTCAAATCACACGCTTCCTTTTCTAAGGACAGGAGAGCTGGCAGGCTGCCTATTGGCCTGTTGGCCTCAATTAGCCTTATATCATTGCAAAGGAATGCATGAATTCTCCAGAAGGTATGTACTATCTCTTTCTGTATTAGACACTCACTACCTGCTTTCATAATAGATCACTCAGAATGGCTTCTTGTTTACATATTTGATACTTTTGCGGGGGGGGGGGTCACTTGGATTAAATCATCTCATTTGAATAATGATGTCCAAGGTACCTGTTATGAAATATTACTCCCGCATGCTCTGTAAAACTTGAAAACTTGATTCAGGAGAACAAAGCTAAAATAAGAGAGAACCTGAAGACTAGCATCCTTGGCGGGAGGGGGCTGGGGTTATTAACCTGCAGGCTGTCTGCCTCAGACTCTGTCCTGGAGATGCACCAGGCCAACCACATGAAACAGAGGCCATCCATGGGCATTGGCAGCACTCAGGGTCACCTAGTATTTCTTTGCTGCTATTTAAATTCTGTCTCATCTTGAGGGTTACATATGTGATTGCAAATTAATCCTTTCTCTTCTGAAAATTTGGTTTTGAGGAACAGCTGTGTCTCCCTTCTGAATTCCTTAATTATTTATCCTTCCTGATATGTTAAACCTTTCATTAGTGTGGTGAATTGCCAAGATTACACAGAACTGCTTAGATCATGTAGCAAGCAGTGTAAACATTGGATAGGACATTCGAAGACAGCACATGGTGAGCCAGAATCTAGAGTTGTACCAAATGTGGGATTGATGGAGGTAGCTTGTTGAAAGTTCTTTGTTGGTTTATTTTGCTGGCTTATCATTTTGTTAAATCACTATACCGTAGGAAGAACATGTATGTCATTGGTAATTATTCAGAAGTGTTGTAACAGAACTCCTGTTAAATTTGGAGGGCACATGCCCATGTCTGAGTTCAAATTAAATCAAGAAATCGCCGGTCTAGGTTCAATGCAGGATGCAGGATGCTTGGGACTGATGCATGGGGATAATCCAGAGGGTGTGGGGCGGGAGGGGGGGAGGTGGGGGTCGGGATTGGGAGTTCATGTACATGCGTGGCTGATTCATGTCAATGTATAGCAAAACGAATACAGTATTGTAAAGCAAGACAAACTAAAAAATTAAAAATTAAAAAAAAAACAAATCAAGAAAGTTATTTTATATCTCCATACACATGTGTATATATGTATGTGTAGAGAACAAGCACCCTATGATGTATGCGTGTGTATATGGGCATGCATGGGCTCTGGGTGTGTGTGTGTGTATGCATATTCTGTATTGGCATTTGTAAGTATGATTCCATAACAACTGTTCCTTTTCCTGAAAGGAGGTTTTACCTCTGTTTCTTGGAACACTCCTGGTTGGAAGATGCTTTAAATGATTGTTAAGTTATTAGCACTGCCACTTGGACTATGACAAGAGTAAGTGATGAGTAGTGATACACAACACACCTTGTTGCTGAAAGTAGCAATCCACACATACAAGTGGATTAGTGATTTTTTTTCCCCTCATTTTTCAGCCTAAGCATGAAAATTATTCTTTCTTCCCAAATCACGTTCCTGGGGCTTGAAATGAAAGGTGCTAACCTCCCAAAACATCCCGCAGCTCTTTGACCTCGTCATAGCAACAGTTTCTGATCTCAAATACATTTGCGTTGTAGAATGATCTTTTAAGTTTCTGATTTTTCTGTCTTTCCAGCTGAACAGTTCCGCAGTTTATGCATTCCACTACCTGACCTTGGGTAATTGGTTTTTCCATTCGTAGGAAAGGAGAAAGTAAAAGCACAGACAACAGGTGCTCACTAAAGCCTTTTCTTAGAGTTATGATTCAGGAGAACTGGGAAGTTCAGTGTCTTATAAATGAAACTGGGTTTCTGGAGTGGACAGAGGAAAGGCATCTTACGGTGTTTCTGGTTCTATTTCTCAAAGGCTTTGAAGCATATAATTAGTTGCTCCTGAATCCCTGTGGCTGCAGTACTTCACGGCTTTATTTCTGGTCTGCACTCCTAGAGTTGGGGAACAGTGTAGGTCCAGACAAGTTTTCACGTGGACACTTCCTGGAGACAGTTGGGATTTTGACTTGAAAATACTCATGCTGCATGCAAGCTTGGAAAACAGTGCTCCCCAGGCTGACCTGGGTGCAGGCTGGTGGTGGCAGGATTATGGCAGCACCCTCCAGCACCCCAGGGTGCCTCCCTTCTCCTGTTGAGTCTGGGCAGTGAGTGGGGAAGACAGAGCATGAACCCCTGGAATGTAACCTTTCACTTTCACAGGAGGAAAACAGGCATAATGGGCCCCTGGAAATTCTAAACACAGAACATGGTGGGCAGATGGTAGAAATTAAAATTGGTGATTTTTTTTGAAGTATAATTGATTTACAATGTTGTGTACTTTCTGATATACAGAAAGTGATTCAGTTATACATATATATATAATATATTCCTTTTCAGATTCTTTTCCGTTAGAGTTTATTATAAGATATTGAACATATTTCCTTGTGCTATACAGTAGGACTTTGTTATTTCACATAGAGTAATTTGCTAATCTCAAACTCCTAATTTATCCTTCCCCCCACTCCCCTTTCCCTTTTGGTAACCATAAGTTTATTTACTATGTCTTTGAGTCAGTTTGTTTTGTAAATAAATTGACAATTGCTTTTTTTAAGATTGAGAAAGAGCAGCCAGTGGCCATTCTTTCCATTTCCCTGTTCTCAAGTGTATATTCCTAACCTTTCACAGGATCTCTGGATTTTCCTTAAAAATGTCTTCAGGAGTTTATGCAACATGAAAGTTGGGTTTTGGATTTTCCATCAAAACCCCACCTCGTGAAACACCCAGCCTATAAATGTAAAGTGAACAAACCAACCAGTGGTAATCAGTAGTACTGCAGAGTCATGGAAAATTGGAATAGTCTTAGAGCCTAGATCATTCAGGTATGACCTAAATCAAATCCCTTATGATTATACAGTGGAAGTGAGAAATAGATTTAAGGGACTAGATCTGATAGATAAGAGTGCCTGATGAACTATGAACGGAGATTCATGACATTGTACAGGAGACAGGGATCAAGACCATCTCCATGGAAAAGAAATGCAAAAAAGCAAAATGGCTGTCTGGGGAGGCCTTACAAATAGCTGTGAAAAGAAAAGAAGAGAAGCAAAAAGCAAAGGAGAAAAGGAAAGATATAAGCATCTGAATGCAGAGTTCCAAAGAATAGCAAGAAGAGATAAGAAAGCCTTCTTCAGCGATCAAAGAAATAGAGGAAAAGAAGGGGAAAGACTAGAGATCTCTTCAAGAAAATTAGAGATACCAAGGGAACATTTCATGCAAAGATGGGCTCGATAAAGGACAGAAATGGTATGGATGGACCTAACAGAAGCAGAAGATATTAAGAAGAGGTAGCAAGAATACCAGAAGAACTATACAAAAAAGATCTGCACGACCAAGATAATCACGATGGTGTGATCACTCACCTAGAGCCAGACATCCTGGAATGTGAAGTCAAGTGGGCCTTAGAAAGCATCACTACGAACAAAGCTAGTGGAGGTGATGGAATTCCAGTGGAGCTATTTCAAAACCTGAAAGATGATGCTGTGAAAGTGCTGCACTCAATATGCCAGCAAATTTGGAAAACTCAGCAGTGGCCACGAGACTGGAAAAGGTCAGTTTTCATTCCAGCCCCAAAGAAAGGCAATGCCAAAGAATGCTCAAACTACCGCACAATTGCACTCATCTCACATGCTAGTAAAGTAATGCTCAAAATTCTCTAAGCCAGACTTCAGCAGTACGTGAACTTCCAGATGTTCAAGTGGGTTTTAGAAAAGGCAGAGGAACCAGAGATCAAATTTCTAGCATCCACTGGATCATGGAAAAAGGAAGAAAGTTCCAGAAAAACATCTATTTCTGCTTTATTGACTATGCCATGGCCTTTGACTGTATGGATCACAATAAACTGTGGAAAATTCTTCAAGAGATGGGAATACCAGACCACCTGACCTGCCTCTTGAGAAACCTATATGCAGGTCAGAAAGCAACAGTTAGAATTGGACATGGAACAACAGATTGGTCCCAAATAGGAAAAGGAGTACGTCAAGGCTGTATATTGTCACCCTACTTATTTAACTTATATGCAGAGTACATCATGAGAAAAGCTGGGCTGGAAGAAGCACAAGCTGGAATCAAGATTGCCAGGAGAAATATCAATAACCTCAGATATGGAGATGACACCACCCTTATGGCAGAAAGTGAAGAGGAACATCAAAGCCTCTTGATGAAAGTGAAAGAGGAGAGTGAAAAAGTTGGCTTAAAGCTCAACATTCAGAAAACTAAGATCATGGCATCCGGTCTCATCAGTTCATGGCAAATAGATGGGGAAACAGTGGAAACAATGTCAGACTTTATTTTTTTGGGCTCCAAAATCACTGCAGATGGTGACTGCAGCCATGAAATTAAAAGACACTTACTCCTTGGAAGAAAAGTTATGACCAACCTAGATAGCATATTCAAAAGCAGAGACATTACTTTGCCAACAAAGGTCCATCTAGTCAAAGCTATGGTTTTTCCAGTGGTCATGTATGGATATGAGAGTTGGACTGTGAAGAAAGTTGAGTGCCGAAGAATTGATGCTTTTGAACTGTGGTGTTGGAGAAGACTCTTGAGAGTCCCTTGGACTGCAAGGAGATCCAGCCAGTCCATTCTAAAGGAGATCAGTCCTGGGATTTCTTTGGAAGGACTGATACTAAAGCTGAAACTCCCGTACTTAGGTCACCTCATGTGAAGAGTTGACTCATTGGAAAAGACTCTGATGCTAGGAGGGATTGGGGGCAGGAGGAGAAGGGGACGACCGAGGATGAGATGGCTGGATGGCATCACTGACTCAACGGGCGTGAGTCTGAGTGAGCTTTGGGAGTTGGTGATGGACAGGAAGGCCTGGCGTGCTGCCATTCATGGGGTCGCAAAGAATCAGACATGACTGAGCGACTGAACTGACTGACTGAACTGAGAGGTTTCACGTTAGGAGGACTAATCACATTAGGTGTTAGCTTATTTGGGAACAAACCCATATTCATCTGCATGCCAAGGCATCATCCTGGATGGTGTTGAGAGTCTAGTCTTCCGATGCCTGTTTGACCTTGAATGGTCTGGAGATATTTTATTGGGAGTAGAAGATGGGGGTAGGGGGTGCTTGTTTGATTTGTAGATGTATCTCATGACCTTTTGAAATAGCATTTTTTTCTAGTTAATTCAGAAGCTTTCCTTCTTTTGATTTTGCTGATTTGGTCAGTGGGAAAAAAAATGTTGCTAATAATCTCACTATCGCAGCTGTATTTTTAAATAAAGTAAGTAGATAGAAGATCAAGGCTGTTAACTTTAAATCATTTGGTAGCTAAATCATCATTTGATAGCTATCAGTGTCTGGCTTAGCCTTTTAGGGTTGCTGTTCTTTCTCGGTTGATAAAACAGTCAAATATGCAGGAGCGTATTTCTCATCTTTGTTCCCATCTTTGTTGTTGGCTTCTCAGAGGATTACCATCTGCTGCAAAAACATCCTTGGGTTGATGAATGGGTCATCTTCAGGTCCAGCTTTCCCTGTCTCTCTCCTCCCCTCTTCCGTCTCCTCCTCTCGCTTCTTGCCCATGTGTCCGTCCTCAGTCTCATAAACACATCACGTCTCTGTGTCTTTGATTGTTGAGGCCATGCTGGCAATTTCTGTTTTCTTCCTCTGTCACCGTCTCCAGGAGCAATATGTGCACAAAGACAAAATGCCTTTCAGAGGAGGCTACATCCTTATTTCAGGACATCAAATTGAAGGCCGTTCAGCCGTACCTGACGCTGGTTCTCTCGGCAGCCTGGAGATTAACCTCTTCTAAGGCTCTGCGCTATTTTTGAGGTAGAGTCTGCAACAACATTAAAGCTAGAACCCATTAGGAAATCACTTTCATCATCTCTTCTTTTTCCAAATCAGGGCCTTTTTTTTCCCCCGCGATCTCCTAACCCTTTAATCTCCTTTGTAGCAGAACAAGAAGGCTGTTGATTTGTGTTTGCATCCAGTGAAGTCTGAATCCTTGATAACAGCTTTGGAAGACACCAAGATATTAGAGACCCGTGTGGAGAGATGAATTTCATCTCGGGGTGGATGACTTAATGCCAGAGGTGTCCTGCTTTCCTTGGGCAAAACTGTCATTTTTTGGGTGGATGTAGTGAGAACAAGGCCCAAACTTTCCAAAAGACACACAAGCAGAAAGCCTTCTGTTAGATTATTTCTAAAGGCTTGAAGTTTGAAGGGAAGAGATTTTGTTTTCCTCTCGGCTACACAATGGAGCTTTCAGAGAACCTCTTTTAAAAGGAATAGCTACAGCCTTTGTGTTGAAGGGTGTGCCTGTTGGCAGGGTCTGCTGATGCAGACAGACTGGCTGGTGATTAACAAAGGTCATTAGACTTTGGAATCCGGCAAGCAGAGTCGGATGGTATGTCTTCTGTGTGTGGAAGGACGACTCCCAAGAAGCCAAGGCATTCTGGAGGCTTCCCCCCTCCAGCACACCCCCAAAGGCTGCTGGAGAACAGGGTCATGTCCAGGAACGTCCTGCAGTAACCAGGGCTGTGCTGGGATGAACGTACCAGCCCATCAATCATGGGATAAAAGAACCTTCGGGAGATCCTTGGTGAATGACATGTGAGGAGGAGAAAGGTGCTGCTTTTTCGGGAAGGATTGAAAACAGTTCCTTCTTTGTTGAGAGGAGGAGGGCAGAGGAGGGGCCCAGACTGCTCCTCTCCTGTTTCCTCTGCCTGTCAGCCTGGCAGCATCCATCCCAGAGAAGCCATGTTGTGCTCGGAGGGGAAGCTCTGAGCTAAAATGGCCGCTCCTAAAGCTCAGAGGACTAGGGCAGCTTAGTGAGTCTTAGAGCTTCAGTGACGCAGGAGCTCCTATCTCTTGAAAGTGTGATAAACACATTCAGCAGAGCTGTGGCTTGTTTGGCTGAGATGAAAGGACTAAGCTGGGGGGATGGGGAGCGCACCCTGGATGATCCGCCTTTTTGCTGTGAAGTGTTCTAAATGCAGGAGTCGTCTGCACTATGGAAAAATTTGTTTTCAGGTCTAATGGGCTGTGCGAAAAGGAGAAGTGGGGTGGGGCGTCCGTGTCGGCTGTAATTTGATCCAGAGCTGATAGCAACCTCTTCCACACAATTTGGGTTGGTGCTGAGACAGAAAAAAGCTGGTGTGGCCCGGAACATGGAGGCTGAGTTAGCTGAAAAGAAGTCTGGTGCACAGTTCAGGGTTTATTGTAAAAGGAGAAACTGCTGGTGAAAGGAGAGAAGGTAAATAAGTGCCTCTCGCCCTACAAGCTCAGGCTGTCCAGAGCTGGACTTGCCAGGAGTTATTTTCACAGGCTATCAGCAGGAGCATTCTTTCAGAGAAAATCCTCCTGTCATAGCTCCTTTCACTACATGGACAGATTCCTTGACTTTATTCCCCTTGCAGAAATAATTGATCTTTTACAATCAAAGTATAGGAAGGTGCTAAATACGATCAAAGTAGTGAAAGGTTCGGCTGTGGCTTTTGTGCTTGGACATCTGGTTCTAGATTACATTGGCTTCGAAGAGTCTGCCATGAGCTCAGTGAAGTAACTACTGGGTATCTCAATTAAGGATATACATGAAGATAGGAAGGGCATGCCTTCTAATGCGTTTTTAACCTCTTAATGGTGAGTCTCTCCATTGAGTTTATGGGAAGCTATGTGTATCTTTCCGTCACACAGTAAATAGCAGGGCAAAAGTGGCCAGGGAAAGTTTTGCCTTATTCAAAATCAGCTTCCCAGCTTTTTATGCCCAAGTAAGCACTTCACATTCGTAAAGGGGAAAAGTGGAAAAAGAGAAGGTCCTGCCTTAGAAGCCCTTCTTCCAAACCACATGTGTTTCTGTTGCCTTAGTGTGAATTGAGGTACCAAGGTGCAACTTGAAACTAGAAACTGGATTGTCACCTAGAGTTGGTTGTTTGAGAATCTCATGAGAAATATTTTATGACCTAATTAGATTGGAGAAGCTGTTAGGTTATAATTGGTAGGTAGTAAAAAGCAAATAACCATTTAGCTCATGAAAAAAAAAATACCCTGAGTAAGAAAGGGAAGGAAGAAGGAGGTGTATCTTAATATCAGTTAAGATAGTAGAAGAATAAAAAGTACAGTAAAAGCTTTTTCCACTGCTACTCTGAGGTTCCACACTGTTTCACCATTTGCTGATAAAACATTGATGTTCTTCTATTAAAACAGCTAATAAAGATTGAAGTTTACTCTTCCTTCTCTATGGGCAGTCTCTTCTGAGAAGATCTGGTTCAAAAAGAAAATAGGTTTCAGCCAGAATCAAAGTCAGTATTAACTTACCAAGAAATCTGAAATCAGTCAAGACATTCAGAAACTATGAAAACTTTTGAAGTATTAAGGGTTTTCTTGACAAACGGCATTTGATGATGTGTCAAGCTAGAAAAAGTTTATGTTTTTTTTTTCCTCCTTTCTTTGAAGTTATGATGTCAAGGACACCATTCCTATGATGTCTGATTTCCTTTCTTTGACCACTGTTGCATCTGGCAAAGTCCAGTGAGAGAAATTGGCTGATACTGGAATTCTTCCATTAGCAGACTCGTAGCCCCACCAGCTTGGGGGTATGCAATGAGTGCAGCCCTTAAGACGTTTTGTTCTGCCTTCTGCCCCAGGTTCCTAATGTGAGAGAGTAGACTCAGATGATGGAGGTGCTTCAGTGTGATGGCTGTGACTTCAGAGCCCCATCTTATGAAGATCTCAAGGCGCACATCCAGGATGTCCACACGGCATTTCTGCAGCCGACGGACGTTGCTGAAGACAATGTGAATGAGTCACGATCTGGGTCCATGAATGCCAGTAACCAGACAGAGGTGGAGTTTTCATCTATAAAGGATGAATTTGCGATTGCGGAAGACTTAACAGGTAAATCTGTCCTAGGATTGACGCGTCTGGTATATTTCACTACCCTCATCTATTTTGAGCCTATAGCTGTGGTTCTTTTTTAAAATTTTTTGACAGGAAAGTAGGGTTTACTGGTGGGCATGAGTAAGGAGGTGACAGCACCAAGTCTCTCATGAGTGCAGAGCCCGCCATTTGTCCAGAGGGCCACGATAAGGGGTGTATTTGACCACACAGCCATCTGGGATAAGCCACTTTTCTGCACCATATTTCCAGATTCATCTGTAGGAAACGTAGTAAATCCCGACTTCCTGGAGGAGTGGCTCTTCTAGCGGGCTGGGAACTTGAACTTGGCCCTGTGGAGGGCCTCAATCACATACTCCTTGTTCTACAACTTGGTATGGATGGATATATGACTTGGCCAATGTGAACCCTGGCCACTAGGTCCTGGGGCTTTCTAAAGTCCCAGCACATACCTTGTCTGGAGCCTGGCTTGGGGTTGGCATGCCAGTCAGGAATGTCCCCTGGAGGGGACTGTCTTCATGTTCCTTAGAGCAACCTGTATAGGCAAAGGCTGCATACCCTACTGAGGCAGCTGTAGCCATCGTTCTTGACATGCAGAGCTCCTACAAAGTTTCTTGCTCCTTGTGAGCCATTTTTCTTCTTTCTTTTGCTGCACCACGCAACTTGAGGGATCTTGGTCCCTGACCGGAGATTGAACCTGGGCCATGGCAGGGAAAGTATAGAGTCCTAAGCCCTGGAATCCCCCTTTGTGAGCCATGTTTGTGATTTGGGCATCATGTTTCTCTTATTGAGTAGCCCAGGCAATAGTCCTTTCAGCTTCCTTATGTCTCTTTGCTTCCTTTCAATTTGGAGCATAATGTAGTATCTTGGAAAGTTCTAGGATGAATATCACAGTTTGTGAAACTTGCACAGCTCTGTGGCGCATAGATAGAGATGAGGGGAGTCTTGTACCTGAAGCCCAGCACTACCTTCCATCCATGAGAGGCAACATGTGTATGTTCATTAACACTTCGCTACTACTCTTCAGGGCCTCATCTTGAGATGTTAGGCCTTTTGAATGTGATGTTTATTAATGAAGAATAATTGAAAAGCAAACTGGATTTGCATGATTGAGTTTCTTGATATGCTATTGCTTTGCTCTTCTCTTCCCACTTACCTTATGCTTTCTCTTTAGGTCAAAATGCAGCCGCACTGGGGACTGGAAGTTACTATGGCCATAGTCCAGGATATTACAGTCAGCATATTGCCCCTAATCCCAAACCAACAAACAAGTTTTTTCAATGCAAGTTCTGTGTACGCTACTTCAGGTCAAAAAACCTCCTCATTGAACACACTAGGAAGGTCCACGGAGCTCAAGCTGAAGGGAGTTCAGCCGGACCCCCTGTTCCAGGATCCTTAAATTATAATATCTGATGCATGAGGGATTTGGAAAGGTCTTCTCTTGCCAGTTTTGCACATACAAGTCACCAAGGAGGGCAAGAATAATTAAGCATCAGAAGATGTATCACAAAAACAATTTGAAGGAGACCACTGCTCCCCCCCCTGCCCCTGCTCCAATGCCAGACCCGGTGGTCCCACCCATGTCCCTGCAGGACCCCTGCAAGGAACTGCCAGCAGAGGTTGTAGAGCGCAGCATCTTAGAATCAATGGTCAAGCCACTGACCAAGTCTCGAGGCAACTTTTGCTGCGAGTGGTGCAGCTATCAGACCCCCCGCCGAGAACGCTGGTGTGACCACATGATGAAGAAGCACCGCAGCATGGTCAAGATCCTGTCCAGTCTCAGGCAGCAGCAAGAAGGGACAAACGTGCCTGAGGCACAGAACAAGAACGACCTCAGCCCCACTTCTAACTCCACCTATTTGTCCATGAATGCTGCCAGCCGGGAGTTACCCAACACTAACGTTTCCAACTTCAGGGGCTCCATCGGCAACTCCATCATGAGACCCAATTCTTCTTCCACTTCCAAGTATTCGCCCATGTCTTACCCTCAGATGAAGCCGAAGTCACCTCACAATTCTGGCCTCGTTAACTTGGCGGAGAGATCCCGTTACGGAATGCCCGAGATGACCAATTCTTCTGCTGACCTGGAAACTAACAGCATGCTGAATGACTCCAGTTCTGATGAAGAGTTAAATGAAATAGACAGTGAAAATGGCTTAAATGCTATGGATCACCAGACAGTAGGCATGTCTGCAGAGCAGCTGATGGGCTCAGATGGCAACAAATTATTGGAGACCAAGGGGATCCCGTTTAGAAGATTCATGAATAGGTTCCAGTGCCCCTTTTGTCCTTTCCTCACCATGCATCGACGTAGTATTTCCCGTCACATAGAAAACATCCACTTATCTGGAAAGACAGCCGTCTACAAATGTGATGAGTGTCCGTTTACTTGCAAGAGCTCGTTAAAACTTGGGGCTCACAAACAGTGTCACACGGGTACCACATCAGATTGGGATGCTGTGAATTCCCAGAGTGAAAGCATTTCCTCCTCGCTGAATG
>SJXQ01000389.1:63585-122285 GCA_006408695.1 Aepyceros melampus
CCACTACCAGAAAAGACACCCAGAAATAAAGGTTACTGCCAAATATATCAGACAGGCTCCTCCCACAGCTGCAATGATGAGAGGGCCGGAGGGGCCCCACGGCTCCCCCCGGCCACCCGCCCCTATGCAACAGCTCAGCCGGAGCAGCTGCGAGAG
This sequence comes from Aepyceros melampus, assembly GCA_006408695.1. NCBI lineage: Eukaryota > Metazoa > Chordata > Mammalia > Artiodactyla > Bovidae > Aepyceros > Aepyceros melampus. The sequence goes on from SJXQ01000389.1 coordinate 63,742, forward strand.
AGATGGCCCTCCCGTGGAGAATGAGATGTTTTTTTGCCAGCACTGTGATTATGGGAACCGGACGGTCAAAGGTGTCCTCATTCACTATCAGAAGAAGCACCGAGACTTCAAGGCCAACGCGGATGTGATCCGGCAGCACACAGCCACCATCCGAAGCCTCTGCGACCGCAACCAGAAGAAGCCTGCCAGCTGCATGCTGGTCTCCCCCTCGGGTGTGGAGCGGGACAAAACAAAACTGCGGGCGCTCAAGTGCAGGCAGTGCTCGTACACCTCCCCCTACTTTTATGCCCTGAGGAAGCATATCAAGAAAGACCACCCTGCCCTGAAGGCCACGGTCACGTCCATCATGCGATGGGCATTTCTAGATGGCTTGATAGAAGCTGGCTACCACTGCGAGTGGTGCATCTATTCCCACACAGAGCCAAGTGGTTTGCTCCTGCATTACCAAAGGAGGCACCCCGAGCATTACGTGGATTATACCTACATGGCCACCAAGCTCTGGGCAGGGCCAGACCCATCCCCTCCCTCTCTCGCTATGCCAGCTGAAGCCAAAACATACAGATGCAGAGACTGTGTTTTCGAAGCCCTCTCCATCTGGGACATCACCAATCACTACCAAGCATTCCACCCTTGGGCCATGAATGGGGATGAGTCGGTGCTGCTGGATATCATCAAGGAGAAGGATGCCGTGGAGAATCCCATGTCTTCCTCTGAAGACCTGGTGGGCCCTGTGAGTTGTGAAAACAGTATGGTCGGCCCGCTCCCTGAGCAGGAAGCCGAATGCCCCGAGGATGCCAGGCTTTCCCCTGAGAAGACCATCCAGCTTGCCTCAGCTAACCCCGCCATTTCCTCCACCCCATACCAGTTACCGTGTGTCAGTCTGAATATAACAACCTGCACGGCCTTCTGACCCACTATGGGAAGAAGCACCCAGGCATGAAGGTGAAGGCTGCCGACTTTGCCCAGGACATCGATATCAACCCCGGCGCTGTCTACAAATGCAGGCACTGCCCTTATATCAACACCCGCATCCACGGGGTCCTGACCCACTACCAGAAGCGACATCCGTCCATCAAGGTGACTGCGGAGGACTTCGTGCACGACGTGGAGCAGTCCACCGACATGGCCCAGAACGACGTAGAGGAGACGAGCAGGATCTTCAAGCAAGGGTACGGCGCCTACCGCTGCAAACTGTGTCCCTACACACACGGCACTTTGGAGAAACTCAAAATCCACTATGAGAAGTACCACAACCAGCCGGAGTTCGATGTCTTTTCCCAGTCGCCCCCGAAGCTGCCCCTGTCCCTCGAGCCCGAGATAACCACTGAAGTGAGCCCCTCCCAGGTCTCGGTGACGGAGGACGAGGTGGGAGAGGAGCCCGTGTCCACGTCTCACTTCGCTACCTCGCACCTCGTGTCCCACACTGTGTTCCGGTGCCAGCTCTGCAAGTACTTCTGCTCCACGCGGAAGGGCATCGCGCGGCACTACCGCATCAAGCACAACAACGTGCGCGCCCAGCCCGAGGGCAAGAACAACCTCTTCAAGTGCGCCCTGTGTGCCTACACCAACCCCATCCGCAAAGGGCTGGCTGCCCACTACCAGAAGCGCCACGACATCGACGCCTACTACACCCATTGCCTGGCGGCCTCCAGAACCATCAGCGACAAGCCCAACAAGGTGATCATCCCGTCGCCGCCCAAGGATGACTCCCCGCCACTCAGCGAAGAGCTGCGGCGCGCCGTGGAGAAGAAGAAGTGCTCCCTGTGCGCCTTCCAGTCCTTCAGCAAGAAGGGCATCGTGTCCCATTACATGAAGCGCCACCCGGGGGTCTTTCCCAAGAAGCAGCACGCCAGCAAGCTAGGGGGCTACTTCACCGCGGTCTATGCTGCGAGCACGAGAAGCCGATGCTGATGGAAGATCCAGAAGAGAGAGGTGGCTTCGAGAAAGCCGAGGTGGAGGGAAACGAAGGGCAGGACATCGAGTGGCTCCCGTTCCGCTGCATCAAGTGCTTCAAGCTGTCCTTCAGCACGGCTGAGCTGCTGAGCATGCACTACACGGACCACCATAGCCGGGACCTCAAGAGGGACTTCGTCATACTGGGCGGCGGCCCCCGGCTGCAGGGCTCCGCCTACCAGTGCAAGCACTGCGAGAGCAAACTGCAGAGCACCGCCGAGCTGACCTCGCACTTGAACATTCACAATGAGGAATTCCAGAAGCGTGCCAAACGTCAGGAGAGGAGGAAACAGCTTTTGAGCAAGCAGAAATATGCAGATGGTGCTTTTGCAGATTTCAAACAAGAGAGGGTAAGGATATGTTTTGATTTCCCTTCCCCCAGGAGGCCTCTCATCACTGGTGCCCACATGCACTTCTTCGCTGCCAGCCAAACCGCTCCGGGCTTCCTAGTGACTTAGCTTGCCAGAGAGCTCAATAAGTCAATTAAACATTTCGAGCTTGATTATCTCCCCCATTCTCTGCTCACCCTTCTCCACGGCCCCGGCCCCCCTCCCTGTGGTCCCTCCCATGGCTCCCCAGGGGAGGGTCGGGTGGTTTTCCTGTATTATCCGAGGCCTAGTTCACGACAACCGCTCGCTCTCTTAACCAAGGCAGTTGTGGGCCATCTCTCGTGTCCTTAGTGCTTCTCAGCCACGCCTTGGTTTGCAGTGTCGGCTCCACGAACCAGACATCTCCAGGAGTAGATTTTTGTTTTTCTTTGTTTTTGTTTTGGTCAAGAAGTTCACTCATGGCATAGCTCATGCAACGTTTCACCTGCGTAGTTGAACGATGGGTTTGAAAGCCAGATAACTGGGTGGCAGTGACGATGAGGCTTCTGCACCGAGAACTTCTCTCCTTACAAGTCATCACCTGTTGGGGTTCCGGAGACTTTGCGTAGTCGGCAGCGCGCCTCGCCTCGATGAATTCATTATGTAAAAATGCTCACATATATCTCCCTTGGTTTTTAACCTGCTAATCTGCTGTAACGTAAAATCTAGTAAGCTGCAAGAATAAATGCCAGCCTTTGAGGGAGGGCTTGGAGTACTGATGGCTACCACTGTATTTTACCAGCCTTTTGGTCACTTAGAAGAGGTGCCAAAGATCAAGGAGAGGAAGGTGGTGGGCTACAAGTGTAAATTCTGTGTGGAAGTGCATCCGACGCTCCGAGCCATCTGCAACCACCTCCGCAAGCACGTCCAGTACGGCAGTGTCCCCGCCGTGTCCGCCGCCGTGAAGGTGAGCACTGGGAAGGTCTGGATGAGAAGTCTTATGTGTGAGCCATTCGCATTCCTAATCCACGCCGCTGCTCAGAGACACTCAGGAAAGGGTGTCCCAGACGTGGGCATTCCTGAGTTACACTGGGATCGGTCTGGCTTGTTTTGATTTCTTTACAGGTTGGATCTTCCTCATCTTCCGTGTCTCCACCCGGTTGCATTTCGATCTGGTTTCCTTCCACGTGGATAGTTCAGTGGAAACAGAAGATCTGGGCCTCAGGATACAGGAGGCTTTGGGTCACCTTTCTGTGCCGTGTTTGTCTGCGCTTCCAAGTGTCTCGAGCTCTTGAGAGGAGCCCCGTGGGTTCTCTCCCCATCCTCTTCTGCTCTTCCCACTGCCTGACTTCTTGTCTGTCTTTCTCCTGTGGTAATGGTACAGACAGCCCAGGAGAATCTGTCTTTTAACTTCTTATTCTGGGTCCTTGGAGGAGCGTTAAGAAACGTTAAATCTAAAACTGAAAGCTTTCAAGTCACAGGTGGCCCTGTGAGCCCTTTGGCCTGATTGTCCCCTTTCCCTATATATTGCTGACAAGTGCCTCCCCTCTGCCTCCGACGTGCTATCAGGCCACCTGTTTTGAACATCACAATCTTAAATATTAGTCACTGTTGTAATAACCAAGCCGCCATCCCTGCTTTCTAGGATATTGTTAGCCACCGATCAGTTTCAGCAGAGAAGTTAGTTCAGGGCTCTGCCCTATCTCTTTGGATACATGAATGTGTTTTTGTCATCGGCCCTTCTCGATCTTGCGTCCTGTTTTGCCATCGTGGCCTGGAGGTAAAGCTTCCGCTTTTCCTATTGAAGACTGGAGCCTTCCTGCTGGCGACACAGCCGTGAGTGGTGCAGGGACCAGCAGTGGCCAGGCCATCCTGGTGTGTCCCAGGATAGGACACCGCCATCGTGGTGTGTCCCAGCCTTGCGTCCCCGAATCGCTCGAGGGAGACAGAGCACCTCTTCCTGGGTAATCAGTAATCCAAGGAACCACCTCAAAATGAAAGCAACTTAAACCCAGGCTTCTCCTTAATTTTTGTGTTGACTGCATAGCAGCCTTTGATCGAGGGATGACATCACCATCTGTGGGCTGGAGATGAGCACGGTGGCAAAGAGCTGGATCTTTCCTGAGGGTGTTCCAAGCCGCCTAAATGCCCAAACCTTTCTGTTTTTCCTTCTTCCTGCCTCTCTTCCTTTCTCAGAGCCATAACCCTAACCTACTTTGTATCAGTTTCAGTAGGATCCCAATTAGAATTTTCTTTGTAAGATGGGAGATAAGGGACTGAACCGTCTTCAAAAGTGGGAGAGCCCCTCCCTCACAGTTCTCAGACAGTAGCAACCTCTGTCCAGATGTTGCCTTCTTATCCCCACCACTGCATGAGGATGGCATGTGGGTGTGCCCTTCCTCTAGGGGGCAGCCAGTGAGGCAGGGGAGGAAGCCTTACCAGGACATGCCGATGAGTTTGGGAGAATGAAGGGAGAGGAGGAGAGCTGGGGGCAATGATGTTGGATATTTATTTTGTTGGTGGGGCATGTGTGTGTGTGTGGTTCTCTTAGCAGGAGGCTGAAGACCCTTCCCACTTGTTCCTGGACGGACTGGAAGCCGCCACAGATGCCACTGGCGCCCTGGTGGACCGGGTGGATGGTGAACACTGCTTGCTTGATGGAATGTTGGAGGATGAAACCCGGCCGGGGGGATCCATTGTAGTCAATGTGACAGAGTGCTGATGTCCATGCAGGGGCTGCGTTCTCATGAGAGGAGCCATCTGGCCCTGGCCATGTTCACCCGCGAGGACAAGTACAGCTGCCAGTACTGCTCCTTTGTTTCTGCTTTCAGGCACAAGTAAGTGCTCAGCGCGTGTCCACAAGTGGTAACTGGGGAGGAGCGCGGAAGGCCCAAGAGGTGGGAGGAGTCTCAAGACCCCTTTCGTGGTTTACGCCCACTGTTTAGTCGGCTGTGTTACCTTGAGCCTCAGTCACCTCATCTGTCAAATGGGGCTGAGGACAGGAGACTGCCCACTTGAAACCAGACTTGGCAAAATCAGGCATTTAAAAAAAAAAACTGGAGTGTACTTAATTTACAAGTTTGTATTAGGTTTCAGGTATATAGCAAAATGACTCAGTTACACACACACACAAATATGTACACATATTCTTTTCAGATTCTTTTCCAGTATAGGTTATTTTTTTTAATTTGTATTTATTTATTTATTTTTTATTTTTAATTAATTTTTATTTTTTTAGTTTGTTTTGCTTTACAATACTGTATTCGTTTTGCTACACATCGACATGGATCAGCCACGAGTGTACATGAACTCCCAATCCCGACCCCCACCTCCCCCCTCCCGGTTATTATTAATATAAGATATTGAGTATAGTTCCTTGTGCTATACAATAGGTCCTTGTTTACGTATTTTCTATATAATAGTGTGTACTTGTTAATCTCCCTACCTGACTCCCAACTATCCCCTTTGGTAACCATAAGTTTGTTTTCTATGTTCATGAATCTGTTTCTGTTTTGTAAAAAATTCATTTATATCGTTTTTTAATATTCCACATATAAGTAATATCATATGATGTTTTTGTCTGACTGACTTCACTTAGTTTGATCATCTCTAGTTGCATCCATGTTGCTGCCAATGTCATTATTTCATTCTTTTGTGTGACTAACAGTCCATTGTATACATATGCCACATCTTCTTTATTCATCTGTCAGTGGAATCTAGGTTGCTTCTGTCTTGGCTGTTGTGATCATTGAGGTGCATGTATCTTTTCTAATCAGAGTTTTCTAAATTGGGCATTTTTAAAAAAATGATGGTTTGGGAAGAATTGCTATGATCTGCACCAGGAAAGACCAGAGAGTACATGAGTCTACTGGTCCATCTGTCAAACATTCAGCCAGAACCTAGTCATCATAAGAGCAAGTAAGTTTCCATTTGGGAAATTAAATGGCTAAGGAGGTAAAATTAGGACTGTTAACCCATGGGACCAAAGAGTCATTGCTTGGCATTTAAAAAAAACCAAACCTGGAATGGTAAAGTTTATCAATGCTGGAGAGATGCTTGAAATGCAGTGGAGTTGGGAGAGAGAGCTTTCCACTCCTTGGCACAGCTTTGAAATTGCACATTGGGTTTTTGTGTGAGGCCGTTCAGAGTGCCAGGAAGAGGGATGGTTCTGAGATGCAACAACCTTTTGTTGCCTTTCTCTCACAACTGTATGAGAGAGAAATATTCAATAACCTCTTCTACAGCCTTGGATGAAGGTGGCTGATTGTGAGGCTGACATGCTGTTTATTTTTATCATAATTGAAAATAAATGATGGGCTGTTTGCTTCTTCAAAAAGATAAAGTGCTAGTTAGTGGTTGTTGAAAGGCAAGAAGAGGCGATGCTTCTACGGAGGTTAGGGAGGGTTGCAATGGCTTTGATGATTATACAGGACCTAGTATCTAATTTTTGTCATCAGATTCATGCCCTGGCCTCAAGCTAGTGTAGTTCTCACCTGTTCAATAAATGTTTCTTGAACAGTGACTCTCTTTTCTGACACACAGAACCTCAGTAAGTTGTTGTGAATAAATGAATATGCTCTGTTGTAAATGCTTTGGGGGGGATATAAAGATGCATAGGACATGGTCGGTGGTCTAAGGGAACTCAGGGTCCAGTTGCGTTATAAGTCAAGCAAGCATACAAATGACTTGGCAACATAATGCGCATGTCTTTAAAAAAATGTATCAATAAAATGTGCAAGTTTCAAAGAAGAGAGATGGTACATCCACTTTTGAAGAATCAGGAAGATTTTATGGAACAGGGAGTTTGGAGTCAAGTCTTCAATTAGGAAGGTGGGACTTGAAGAGTTTGGAAGGAACATACAGTATGAAAGGAAAGAGGAGAGGCCAGGGTCCTGAGGAAGAAGCTGATGTTCAGAGGCACTCAGCTGTTGGACTTTCTTGGGTGGGGGCACAAGATACCTGGGATCTTAGTTCCCTGACAGGGTATCAAACCGATGCCTCCTACAGTGGAAGCATGTAGTCCTAACCACTGGACCGCCAGGGAAGTCCTTGGTTGGACTAACTTTTAAGTGATACAGTGGAAGGTAAAGTCTGGATACTTGAGACCATATTTGGGGTCTTTGAATGCGGAATGCATGCTTTGTAATTTACATTACTGGTAAAAGAAGACTGTAATGAGTAGGACTGACATTTATCAAGCCTCACTGTGTGCCAGGCATTGTGCTAAGTGCCTTCAAGCATTATCTCATTTTATTCTCAGAACAGCCCTATAAAGTATGGTCCTATTATTATCTCCATTTATGGATAAGAGAAGTGAGGCCTTTTAATGTAGAAAAGTTGTATAACTTGCCCAAGGCCACTCAGCTTATGAGTAATAGCTGGTGTTTGATCCTAGGCAGTCTGACTCCATCGCTTGAGCTTTTGAGTTGGAAAAAAAAAATGGGGGAGACCAATTAGGAGGGTCATGATAGTTAGCTGAGCCACCGGGTTACAATGGAACTTTGGAAACAGTTAAGGGAAGGATGATCTTGATGGCTTGGAAAAATTGACTTCTTGGAGGAGAGATGGGACAGAGTACAGTACAAATGACATGGAGGCTTCCAGTCTGGTTGACTGACAGCATGGAAGCGTTCTTTCTAAAAACAAGGAAATGAAGAGAATGTGTTTTGGATTAAAAAAAACAAAACAAAACAAAACCAACACTTCTGTTTCGGGTTAGTTGAGTTTAAGATAGCTGAAGGACATCCAGAAGGAGGTGTCTGAGGCAAGGGAAAGTGCTGCTTGGGAGCTTGGGAGAACATTATATATTTAAATGCTAGGAAGTACCTTTCCCATATGAGTCATTTAGAATGGGATCTAGTTCTCTGGGGCACTGATACAAATTAGAACGTCTTCCCACACCTTGTTTGGTAGATTTATTAGTTTTTAACAGTAGTAATTATTATGAAATACTGGGAGTTCATTACAATAATTTCTGTATAAGTTGCTTCTGAAAGACTGGTATACAGCAAACACGGTTTTATCAGAAGGCAAGCCCAGCCTTTGGATCACACAGCTGCCTGTAAACACGCCTGCCCTGGGCCTCCGTATTAATAAAGGCTTTGGAAACAGCCCATCGCAGATAGTTCAGCTACTTTGAAAGCTCCTTGCCCTGCACAGGTGTTCATGGTGGAATTAAGATTTAAAAAGAAAGTCAGCCCTTTTTACATACAAAATTTCTCTAAATCTCATTTTTTGGGAGGAGGTGGGGAATAAATTCAAGGCCTCTTTGATAGACACTCCTCACTGACTGCAGAAAACTTAAATTTGTCTGTATTTTACCTTTTGTTTCTGGATGTCCTCTTCTACTTTGCAATGCTTTAGAGAAGGGAAAATAAGTCTACCAAGACCTGCTTCCACTGCCATGTCTCTCAATCCAAAAATATTTTTGATTTCTTCCTTCCTTTAGCTTCCCCAACTCTTGCCAATCTTTTTTTTTCCGGTTAAGAGCCATCCTTGGAAAGTAACAAAATTACTTTGAACAGCTTAGAAATGGGATTTCTGGAAAAGGGCAATGAGAAAATGTTGGATGCTGTTTTTAATCCTGTCATTTCCTTTTTTTTTTTTTTTCCTTCTACATCAAGTTTGGATCGCCATATGCAAACCCACCACGGACACCATAAACCATTCCGATGCAAACTCTGCTCCTTCAAGTCCTCCTACAACAGCCGGCTGAAGACACACATCCTCAAAGCTCATGCTGGTGAGTTGTTGTTCGTTGTAGAATAGTTCTCTGAATTTGAACCCAGTAGTCTTTAGTGAGGGAAATTTTAAGTCTCTTGCTCCGTACACATGAGAATAAGTTTTCTTTGAAATTGTCATATATTCAGTTTTATCTCAATCTAATAAAAATTAAAGAATGGCCCTAAGGCAAAATAATACTAACCCCCATGTCACCCATGTCATAGTTGATTCATTCAACTAGTATGTATCCAGTAAGAGATTTTTGCTACTCATGGGTTTTGGTTTTTTTTTTTTTTTGGAGGGGGAGGGTTCTATTTTGTTTTTTTTTTTTTAAGAGAAATTTCTAAATTATATAGACTTTCTATATAAGTGCAAGAATGGGCACATCTACTAAAAGTAATTTCCAACTAAAATAAAGTTATAATCTTAGAAATGTTGAAAGGGGCAGAGAGAAATCAGGATACCTGAGATGCCCTTAGATGCATTTTCATGCCCCAGATAAGAAGAGACTTTGGGTTCTGAGTGTCCAGGAGCTATGCTGATCTCTGTTACTCTGTCTTCTCATTGGGCTGGTTTCCTGAAAATCCCTGAACTATTAGGATCTGCCCTAATAAGATTTGATATTCATCATCTCATTTAATCCTTTCAAAACAGCCCTAAAAGGTGGACGCTGCTGCCACTCTTCACTCTCCAGGTGACGCTACAGAGACTCAGAATTAAGTGTCCTGTTCATGTCCACCCTCATGACTCAGATGGTAAAGAATCCATCTGCAATGCAGGAGCCCCTGGTTTGATCTCTGGGTCAGGAAGATTGCCTGGAGAAGGGAATGGCTAGCCAGTCCATTATTCTTGCCTGAAGAATTCCATGGCCAGAGGAACCTGGCGGGCTGTATGGTCCGTGGGGTCACAAAGAGTCAGACACGACTGAGCGACTGACGCTTAACACTCTGTCGGCCACAGAGGCCATTCACTAAGAATTTGACTCCAGAACAAAAACCAAACATCCTTGTACTCACATGGTGCTACTGCTCTGTTTTGCTCTTCTCTACTTGGCATATGATGGAGATGCCCACAGATAGCAAGCAGAACCTGGCCGAGAGAGGAAAGGGGCCTGAGTAGGAAAAGCAGTGGTGAGGGGGCCCTGGGGCATTTCCCATGATTCCTCAGTCCTCTGAGGAGCCTGACTGTACAGCGGCCTCTGGCGCCCTCTCAGAGGTGTTGACAGCCCTTCAGGAACTTTCTTCAAACACAGAGGGAAATTGAGGAATCAAAACACTTTAGAGGAGTTACCGATACTATCAGAGATTCTTCTAGAGATCAGGTCTCCTCCATGAGTTTCTTCAGCTAAGGTATTTAGAACACTAGTTGAATTCTGGGAGAAGGCAATGGCAACCCACTCCAGTACTCTGTCTGGAAAATCCCATGGACGGAGGAGCCTGGTAGGCTGCAGTCTATGAGGTCATTGAATTCTAGTTTTATATTTTTTACTTTTTTACTGGCGTATAGTTGCTTGACAATGTTGCATTAGTTTCTGCTGTACATGAAGTGAACCAGCCCTATATAAACATACATCTCTTCCCTTTTGAACCTCCTTCCACCCCTCCCCACCACAAATTTCTCGATTTAAATTTTTCAATCAGCTAGAACTTTTCCGTCTCATTTAATAAATTCCGTTGTATGGTTATAAGAACTCATCTCTTCATCCCCTGTGGAAATAAGACCATCTCTCCATTATTTCCTGAATGTTGGGTTCTGTTGAACTGTCTTAATGGAGTAAAGCTACTGGAGCCTGAAGCTCACAGCAGTTGTGTGGGGTAGGGGGGTGGTCGGCAGATTAGCTGTATAGGCTCTTCTCCATTAGTAGTTTTATATCTCCCAGAACATTTTACTAAAGTCCAAGGAGTAATCAAACCACTCTTTTCTAACTGGTGTATATTGTAAATTATTCAGCTGGGACACTATCCTCAGAAATTTTTCCTATAGATCTCAGCCTTGTCAAAAACACTTGACCAAAGGGAGTTGGGTAAGTGATTTGGCCTGTGGGAAGGACTTAAAAATAAAGTGCCATGGGCTACACATGACTCTAGGGCACTGAGCTGAAGATATATTCTTGGAGCTGACCAAGCAGACTGGCCTTCTGTGCTCACCGGTTGGCAAGAAGAAAGCATCCAGAGAGAGTGGGAGCAACGTTATCTAGTTCTCTGCACACCTTGGACCACTGGTATCTATCACACGGCTCAAGTCAAATCATTTTCCTAAAAGACTCTTGACTTGTCTGTTCTACTCAGTAGACTATTTTATTTTAAACGGTAAAAAGTAGTGTGTACTAACTAGATACCTGGATTGGAATTCTCTCTCAAGTTATGCCACTTATGACCGCCCACCAAGGTTCATGTCGCCATCTTTGCACTGGAAAATTGAGAAGTGAAATAAGAAGAGCAGTAGTATATAAAATGACATATATACTTATTATTTTAATTGTTTATTAAAATGTTTATTTATTTGGCAGTGCTGGTCTCAGTTGCAGCATGAGGGATCTTTAGTTGCAGCATGTGAGATCTAGTTCTCTGACCAGGGATCAAACTTGGGCCCCACCAGGGAGGTCCCTGTATTTCTTATGTTAGTAAATATCATTGTTCATGCCCAGCATTATCCTGTAGCTCCCAGGTCATGGTTTGAGGGGCGTGGAATTGACTGATGTTCTTGTTTGGGTCCTCTGACTTCTTTGAGCTTCCCTTCTGCTTTGGGCTATAGCATGTTGCATCATTCAAAGTTTTGTGTGGGTCTCTTCAAGGCTTTCTTGGAAATGCGCACTGTGGGGTCATCAGTTGTAAAAAGGAGGCTGAATGCAGGACTTTGGATGTTGGGCTCGCCTCACATGAAACCACTCAGTAATTTTCCACTAAGTAATTAGGTGGCAGGAAGGTAACCATCCCAACAGGGTGAAAGCGAGGATGGAGGTTTACCTGCTCTTCCTTGCTTGCTATAGTGAGCATTTGTCTGTAGCACGTCAGCAGCATCGTCCTCAGTTCACATTCACTGGTCCTTTCCTCTGGATTTTACATTTTACCTTAAAAATAAATTTTAAAAATACATGTTCATTAGAAAATATTTGAAAATGAAAAAGAAATGCAGTAGCCATCCACAACCTATTATCTAAAGGCACTGTTATTAATATTTGACAATATTCCCTTTTAGCCATTTCCTCTGTAATTATTTCTCATAGTTGTGATTATAATTTAATGCATTATGCCTTTCTATTTATTTTTCTGAGTATCAGAATTTTATTTTCCTATGTATGACCAACTCTTTAAGAATTAATTTTAATGAATAGTAATTTATCAAGAAAATATACCCACATTTACTTAATCATTCCCCTGGGGTTGGAGACTTAGGTTGTTTCATCTCTTTTTTAAGCATAAATAATGTATATTTCTAAATAGAGATTTCTAAATATTAAAGGATATTTCCTTAATATAAGCTCTCAGAAGTGGAATTATTGAATTTCAAGCCTGAGCTTTCTAAATTTATTGTTGTTAAAAGCAAAATTGCTTTCTGAGTTGATTGTACCAGTGTTTTTCTGTCCAGTGACGTATGCATGCCCATTTTACACCCTGCAGTTCACTTAAAAGCTGGCTTAGGGCAAAAGTAAGTCATATTCTCATTTAACTTGATCATAGTGATCTGTGCTGTATTTCAGTGGTATTAAAAACAATTAAAAGGAAAGTACTTATAGAAAACAAACTTATGGTTACCAAGGAAAGAGGGGGGATAATTTGGAGATTGGGATTGACATACATGCTACTATATTAGATAACTAATAAGAACCTCCTACTGTTTAGTGCAGGGAACTCTACTCAGTACCCTATAATGACCTATGTGGGAAAAGAATCTAAAAAAGAGCGGATATATGTATATGTATAACTGATTCACTTCGCTGTACAACAGAAACACATTGTAAATCAACTATATCCCAATTAAAATTAATTTGAATAAAGCAAAAATACTTATTTCTACTTAGGGAAGTGAAAGTCGCTCAGTTGTGTCTGACTGTAACCCCAAGGACTGTATAGTCCATAGAATTCTCCAGGCGAGAATACTGGAGTGGGTAGCCTTTCCCTTCTCCAAGGGATCGTCCCAACCCAGGATTGAACCCAGATCTCCCTTATTACAGGCAGATTCGTTACCAGTTGAGCCAGAAGGGAAGCCCAAGAATACTGAAGTGGGTAGCCTATCCCTTCTCCAGTGGGTCTTCCTGACTCAGAAATTGAACTGGGGTCTCCTGAATGGCAGGCAGATTCTTTACCAACCTGAGCTATTTCTATTTAAATGCCCTTTATATTGAAAACATAAAATATTTATTTTATAAAAATATAAAATATAAAAATACATGAGCTACACAGAGATGCACACATTTTTATGTCTTTGTACGCCTCTGTTGTTTAAGAAATCACTTTGACCCATTTCTGTACTGTTGATCAGCTAGGGAAATAGAGTTTTGTTCTCAAGTTTGTGGACTGGTCCAAAGAAAACCCCACACATAGGGTGTGTAAAATCCAGGAGGCCTAGAGTCATCGAGGAACTGAGTTACAAGGATGGCACAATAGTTTGCAGTGAGTGACTTGGTGCTGGGAAAGCCACCCATCAACCCTTGGAATAAGAATGAAGTGTATTATTTTCTGTGGATGATGCAAAGGCTGAAATGAAAGCTGACGGTCATTTCTGTTGTACAGACAGAGGGAGAGAGAGGGGAAGACTTTCTGAGGGAGCTAGCTAGACATTTGATTTCAGGCTCTGCTGGGGAATCAGTTATAGGCTCCTGCCCGTAAACTGAGCATGGGATGAGGAGGCACCAGGTCACTTGATGCCAGGGGTTGGGGGTGGGAGGTGTTGCCGAGGGGTTGGTCTGGGAGGGCTCTCAGACCAGGCAGCTTGAGGCGAGCTCTGTGGAGTGAACTAACCGCATTGTTTCCGCCCCCGCCTCCTCCCTTCTCTCCTGCTTCTCCTCTGCTGCCCCCACTGTCTTCCTCCAGGTGAGCATGCCTACAAGTGTTCTTGGTGCTCCTTTTCCACCATGACAATCAGCCAGCTGAAGGAACACTCCCTCAAGGTCCACGGAAAAGCCCTGACCCTCCCCAGGCCACGGATTGTCAGCCTCCTCTCCTCGCTGCCCACCACTCCTCCCAAAAAGCCACCCCGGCCGAAGAAGTGGAAGATTCCAATGGTAAAACCGGGCTTCCAAGCGGGCATCGACCACTGGGCTGGGGGTGGACGGGGATTAACAGCCAGGCCTTCTTTTTAGAAGAAAATCCTATATGAAAACGTGATGGTTCAGGTGAAGGAAGAAACGTGAAAAGGTTGGAACAGTATAGACGTTGGAGGTGGAGGGTGAAGTGAACTGGGTGAGCGTCTGTTTGGTTCCAAGACAAGACGTGTCTGCACGGCTGTGTGTGCGCAGCTTGTGGAGAGAGCACGTGTGTGCTGGGTTCGTGTTGAGTTTTTCCGCAGTGGTTGAGCGCAGGAAGGTGAGGAATGCTGGGCGTATTTCTTTGTTTACTTATTGGTATGTATGCTGTGAAGTGTTTGGGGGTACCAGATGTATACGTTAACACAATTCAGAGTGGGAAGGGAAAGGGTGAGTGGTGGGGATGTGTCATTTCGGGGTCACCTTGTGATTTTTTTTTTTTTTAATGGCTGAAGAATGATGAGGAAGCATCAGTTGAAGGGAGGGAGTAACTGCCCACTTTCAGAGCTTCAGGCTACATCTGGGAAGCCCTGGAGGGAGTCTCCTCATTGGCAGTGTAATCAAAGCTGTATAGGCCAGAGAGAATGACAGCGAGATGGCTGGTGTGGCAGAGCCGAGCCAAGGATGGTTTGTTTTGATCAGCCCAAGAAACAGAAGGGTGTTGATTGCTCGCCTCAGATGACTGCAGAGTCACATGCTTAGGAGAGGAAGAAGTCTGTAGATTCTTGTTGACGTAGGAGGCCTAGAAGCGGCTCTCTTCCGTGATCTTCTGGTGCTGACTGCCTTCTGCAGCATCTCCGGTAACCGGTTATCTACCGCTAGCCTGAATACTTCCCAGGTCAGGGAACGGACTGTTTCCCAGGCAAGGCCTATCCTTACGTCCTTGGTAGGAGCTTAGAGGGCTGGCAAGAAAGTTCATGGGCTCTTCGGAACAAAGGCTTGGCTTGAGTTTTACTTCGTTCAATGCCAGTTGTGTTTTCCTGGGCAATCTTAGCTTCCTACACTCAAAGGTCAAATTGGATGATGATACCTATCCCTTGATGGCCTTGAGAGAGTAATGAAAAAAAGATATACATTTAATAAATGGTCATTTTATTCAGCAGTTTACATCTTTGGGTTGCAGTTTTGGTCTTTGAGGCCGAAGCATGAATTTGGGGTTATGTTTAATGTAAGGGTTTAAAAAGATAGACTTCTTAGGTTACCTGAAGATCTGACAGCCCCAACATGTCCACGTGGTCTCACTGTCTGATTAGCAAAAGAGTAAGTGATGAACCTTCATTCACAAGGTCTGAGCAGAGAAAACTGGGAGGAAAAGGAAAGGTAAGTCCTGGGACTAAAATATCCCTTTGTTGAGTTGCAGAATTTGGTGGTCTTTCCTTTGCCAATCAGTAAACACCAGGTTAAACATAGTAACTCCTTGCTGGTATTCCTGTCTTGAAGGACTTCTGTTTAACAATGAAGATTTGTTATTATGATGGTGGCTCCTAATGAAGTGAGCACACTTACCTCCTCTGCTGATGTGTGGCAATTTAGCCTGTTTGTTGTTGTTGTTGTTTTCCAGGAAAACTTAGAGTATCAAAGCTAAGGGGGGTGGGATTGGGAAATGGGGCGGGGAACACACGTGAAACACCACAGAAAATGTCCCCTTTGCACCTTGAGATTCTGTTCCTTGGAAGATATTGGTATATTGCAACAAAGGGCAAAATAGAATTTTATATAAATTGTAAGGTCTTCACATGATAACAGACATTCACATGATTGTTAATGAGTTGCTTTTATCTGAAATGGAAGCTACGTTTGTGTAGCCATTTGGGTAAAATGGGGGCTCCCCTGGTGGCTCAGGTGGTAAAGAATCTGTCTGTAATGCAGACAGATTGGGTTCAATCTCTGGGTTGAGAAGATCCCCTGAAAAAAGGAAAAGCTACCCATTCCAGTATGCTTGCCTGGAGAATTCTGTGGACTGAGGACCTGGTGGGCTACAGTCCATGGCATCACAAAGAGTCAGACATGACTAAGCAACTAAAACTTTCACACTTGGGTGAAATAGATCCATCCAAGCACCATTCCTCGCAAAGGCTTTTCCTAGGACGTTTGTCTCCATGTTTTCCCTTCTTTCCCCTTTGTCCTCCTCCCTTGGAAGGTGGGCCTTAGTCTCCAACACATGGATATCCTGCATTCCACTCAGTGCATGGCTCACCTTCCTCTGCACATGTGCTAGCAGTCATGTCTGACTCTTTGTGACCCTATGGACTGTGGCCCACCAGGCTCCTTTGTCGATTGGATTCTTTTTTTTTTTTGTCCATTGGATTCTTTAGGCAAGAGTCCTGAAGTGGGTTGCCATGCCTCCTCAGGGGATCTTCCGGACTCAGGAATCAAACCCGTGTCTCATTATGTTTCCTGCATTGACAGGCAGGTTCTTATCACTAGTGCCACCTGGGAAGCCCTACCATCCTCTACATAGGCTAAAAAAGAGTCAAGCTCAGTCAACTTCCTGAGCCTGTACTCTCTGCCAGGAGCTATGTGATGCACAGAAGAATCATAAATTAATACAGTGTCATTCTGAATGCCCAGAAGTTCAGAATCAAATGTTTAGAAGCTATCATCAGCATGGTATTGACCTAACCGCAGCTCATAGCCTGAAGCCTCACCTTTTTGAGGGGCGATTTCTGATTCTTGGAAGCTAGACAAGGTTAGGACCTTGGGAGAAGGGTGGTTGCAGAACCATGATGAAATGATATTGGCTGACTCTCTGTGTAACACAGGTAGTCTGTTAGCCACAGGGAGATAAGTTGCAGTATTTAAAAGTGTTTTTCTCTTTCTAGAGAAGAGGATAATGAATGTAAACACTCTGGGTGGCCACTCTAGTGAGGCTTACACAGAACTCATTGACTCTGTGCTGATTTCAATGTATGTAAATAATCTGGATCAGTGGGTCAGGAGTGATTGTTTACGTGGGATGAACCTAAAGGTTTAAGGTGGGGTAAACAGAAAAAGGTTTCAAATGGGCTCTTCTTCTTAATGGATAATGTGGAAAGAAAAATTAACAGTTTGTCCATTCAATCAACATTTTCTTGATTCCTTTCTACGTAGGTGTTGTATGATTCAAATGCCCAAGAATGACAGAAGAGGTTGAAAATGGGCAGGCTACTTGCTGGGGAACCGATTGGTGGATTCCTAGAAATGGTTACATCTGGGGGATGAAAAAACAGCTGTGGGGCTAGACAGTAGCCTGTAAATCACGCCTTGAATAGTGCTTGAAACACGCATGTGAAATCCAATTGCACATTTTAATAGGGAGAAGCTGTGGGGCCGTTGGCTCTCAGTTAAGGTTTCCCACACTGCCAGGTCGCTCTGAACACCAGAACCAAAAATGTGTTGCAGGCCTGGGGGGAGCAGAGATCCATAAAACCAGGGAAATCACCCGTGTGTCCTTGGCTTTCTGATCCCCTAGTGAGACATGTGAATAAAACGACTTGACATGCTCGCTGCTGTTTGCAGTGGTCAAATGTTTGCAGTCTTGAGAGTGAGCCAGTCTTTTCCGGCAGAAGGAAACTGGCTGAGCAAGAAGGTTCTTCCTAAGCTGCTTTGCCTCCCAATCCAGAGGGGAGCCCTACAAGGGAGAGAAGGGAGCCCTCCAGAGAGCGAGGGAAGCCGAGAAGACAGACGTGAGAAGGTGGGGGGTGGGGGTGGGGGGCTGATTTCATTCCCACTGCCTTGCCACACACTTGCTCTGGACATAAACAGAACTCTTAGGCTCTGGGCTGTCAGTCTTGACATGTCTCACCAGCATGTGGTCTCTGTGTATTCTCCATGATCTGCGGCTGGAAAGAAAAGCAGGGCTTCTTCTGTGTGTAAGATAATGGGAAATGACACGTAATTGCTATTCTAAACAATGCATTAAGTTGAAATCATAAGGTTGTCAACAAGAGGAAGTGTTCTGCTGTGTTTGTGTTTACTGGGTTCCTTTTGCCATATAAAATAGAGGACTGGGTTGTATCAGGCTTTTTCTTAACTGCTTTCAGTACAGAAAAACACACATACCCATATACCTATAAAACAAGAGAGAAACTTAGTGTCATTTCATGATGAGATTTGTTTAGGTCTGAGTAGTTCCCCAGGGCCTGGGTGGTGGATACATAATTTGAAATTCAGCTCTATCCTTTGTAAGAGGTCAGGCCAGTGGTGGCATCCCATCTTTTTCCTACTTTCAGTTTCTTTCTTCCCTCCGTCCAGTTATGCTGCACAGAATGGCCTGGTTTAGGAAGCAGCTGCTATGGTGCGCTTAAAACAAAAATCAGACACTAAGACCATGTGCAAAATACATAAGGTACATGAGAATTAAGATAGTTTTTAGCCTGTGCCCTAATGGCAACCTAGGGAAAACACCCAGAACTTTGGGTCACGAAATCCTTCTCCGTGTAAGACAGATCTCCATATAGTCCACCCAACAAGAGACGTCTTTGCTAGTATGAATTGGTAGAAAAACATAAGGAGCTTCGTGATTTTTTTTTTTTTAATAAAGTGAAGGGTTTTCTGTTACAACTTTTCAGTTGGCTTTTTGGTTAAACTAAACTCTAGAATGATACTTGATCAGCAGCATTTTTTATCAGGGCATCTCTCCTCAAAAAACCACAGGCACTTCTTATGTCATATCAAAATCCAAGTTGTCTGCATTGCATACAAACTTTACCACTTGGTCACACGTTCTCCATCCTGCGTATTCTTGCCAACAAATCCTTATGTTTCTAACTAGCTCTGTACTAACTGCCCCCAGCACCGGAGGTCATCATTTCCATTTCTGTGCATTCGAAGCAGCTCTGCTGGGAGCTTGGAAGAATTTCCTGTGTGCTTCTGTCTGCCAGTCGCTGACTTTAACTTCTGCTAAAGACTGGCATTTACCAGCCATTGGGTACTCTTGATTACTCATCCATTGATGATCTTCTTGGTGTTCATTTGTACTTGTGGATATGCTTTTGGTTCTGTCCCCTAATTTTCCAGTGGAAATAGTTAGATACTTATACTGACTTCTTTTACTGGCCAACGATTTCTTGTAGGCATCACAGTTTGCAATTCAGTTAGTTGTACTCCTAACATGTCTGACAAACTCCACAGAACCAAGCTGTTCAAGGGTAAGTTTATTTCATTTGCATTTAAGAGGCAAGTTCAAAAGATCAGTGATCCAAAGATGTAACCTTAGGGATTGCTGTAACAGAAACTTTCTGACTCATCAGTCTGCCAAGAGGAAACAATCTTCCCTGACAAAGAGTATGTTCAACTTTATTGTTGTTCACTGGATAACAAGACCTTCTGTAGAAGTGGGAAACTGCAGGTTGAGACAAGTTGTAAGCCTTTCCAGTCCTCAGGAGGAGACAGAAAGAGTGGTGGTGCTGAGGACATGGGCATTACAGGTGTAGTCCCCTGGTGGCAGAGCCCTTTAGAGCAAGCACACATAATAATTTGACCCTGGAATGGGGTAGCTTTTTTTTCTGTGTCTTTTTCCAAAAGCATAGAGCATTTGGTTGCAGTTAAATCCAATTCAGAGAAGCTATAGAGTGAAACTAACCAACAAAATTCATAGATTAGTAAAAAAATTTTTATTCTGCTTGAAAATTTTGCCTGCCAGTCTTTTAACATAATATATGAGTTAGAGGAGGCTTGTTTTGCTTGATTTCTACAAGCTATAAATCAAGGATTTGGCAGACTTTTTCTGTAAAGGGCCGGATAGAAAATACTTTCAAGTTTGTGGGCCACAGAGTCTCTGCTACAACCATTCAACAGTGCCATTGTAATGGGTAAGCAGCCTTAGATAATATGTAAACAAATGGACATGACTGTGTTCCAATAAAACTTTATATGCAAAGGCATGAGCAAGGACATGGATTTGCCCTGTGGGCAGTTTGTCACTCACCCCTACCATGATGAGTGGAAAAAATTATAGTAGAACCCATGAAATTAATCCCATTTTAATAAATGTCATTATAGACCTTTATAGTTAACATATAGGCTATTCCTAGAGGTCGCTTAAAATATAATTTGACCTAAATACATGCTTTGTTCATATATAATATGTAAGACATTAAGTAGAGCTTTAAAATATTAGTGTGTGAATTACACTTAAGCTCAAAATAAAATCTTCTCTAAGAATTGTATTGAGTCTAGCGCCAAACCATCAATTCATTTAACCTTGACTGCAGCAATACTTAACACTTAAAAATTAAGATCTGAGATGCCTGCTTATTGAAGAGAAGCTTTTCACATTTCTAAATAAGACATAAAATTCAACCTTTAAGAGGATCCAATTAGTTGCTAAGACATCAGAACCTTCCACACAGGTTCCAGTTGCAATCAGATTTCTCTTGAGATGAAAGAAAGAAGAGATAGTTTCTTTAAAAATGACAATAATGAAATGGAGACTCTCCAGTGAATAATTGTAAAGTACCAAGATTTACATCGTTTTTAGCAGATGGGATATGAGACATAATTTTAATGGCTTGGCCATAATTTTTAATAGGTTCTGCTGGTCTCAAAATTATCTGGCTAGAGAACACTAACCTTCCATTTTTGACATCAGAATTTCTACATTAAAATGTGATCTCGAGTTTACTTTAATGCTTATTATGCAGAGTGGCATTTCTACTATAAAGACCTAAGACGTCTGTAAGTCCCGGGGTGCAGAGCAGTACAGGTGATTCTGCATCTTCTGTTTAATATCCAACAGTCTTTGGTGGTTAAATTATTAAACCTTGCCCCCATCAGCAAATAGAAAGCCTCCAAAATTATCACTGCCCTAAACTTGAATATCATTTGATAGACCCTTCCCAAGAAACCCACCTGCCCAAGATTTCTGTGACTTTTTGAATTAGCCACAGTTTCATGTGCCAAGGATGGAAAAAACATTTCAAGTGAAAGCTTTCCATGTCCTGGGAACTCAGTCAACTTGCCCATCTCCCTCTTCCCATGCCAAGAAAAACATTTGTTCATCAGAAATACAAGCATATACTACCCAACTCATTCAGAGCTAGTTCCCAGCAGCTCCAGAATTTGCTGCATAATTCCACAGCTTACTGTTGGTTGGAGTTACCTTAAGGTCCTCCAGAACCTCAGTGTGGGAAATACCGAAAAGGAAGAAGAAATTTATACTTTGGCAGAAAATGCATTCAGTTGTTAGTCAAATCATCTAAAGTTATTAATCTCAGTTCTTTTTTGAAAGAAAGAATGTTTCTTTGTCTTATTGTTGCCCACTTCAATTTTTTTTTCCCCCTGGAACCAGAGCTAAATGTTTTTGTGCAATTATATTGAATATAAAATCCCTCAAACTCTTTTGAGACTTCTTGTGATTCATAGATCCTCTCCTCTCTTCCAAATTCTGTTCTGCGCTCGAGAATTTTACCCAAGTATTGGATCTGGGAGGACGAGTATGTGTGAGCCATGATTCAAGCGGTAGAAATCCTGGGACAGCTTTGCTGGAACAGAGGGTATGTCCTGACCAAGATGGGCATGTGCAAAAGAATTCTCAGAGCTGAGATGAGAAGGAGATGCCAGAAATAACCTTCTCCAAACAACTATTATTTCTCTTCTAAACTATGTGAGTTTTGATTGTATGGTCCAGCATATCCAAATGAGGCACATGTTTTTTCATTCATTCTAAATCCTAAATAATGATATCCTATAGAAAAATCGCAGAGATGGTACTTAGAAAGTGAGATAAAGAATGGTCAGAATGATGGGAGAGGTTAAGGTGTGAACAATTCTGCTTGCCTTTTCCTGAAGTCAGTCCCTTGCTGTTTTCGCCCAGGAAGGGCCATGTTCCTGTCAGAGGGCTCTTGTACTTTGTAACTAGTTTCAGAGTCATCAGCCTCAACCCAAAGGAGGTGTTTGGCTAAGAGGGCAGAGCCCAGCTAAGGTATTATTTACCTGTTCACTGCTCTTGGAGAAGTCATTCCAGAGCGAGGCTCTCCAGCTCCTTAGGAACAAAGAATATTCTTATGTACCTTGTGTACGCCACCCTCCTTATATCTTTTATGTTCGTGTTCTGTGAGCTCTCCAGCATAGCTCCGTGATCACTACAATGAGCAAGGCAGGACCTTCCTTCTAAACCTTGTAGTCCTTGATTTTTAGCACTGCTGGTTGTCCACTACCCGGCCCCCCCACACACACCCCCACCTCCGACTAGTCTTAAAGTCAATCAATCCTTCTGGTTTTTTATAAGGATTCTGCCTGTCGCTTTGTTTTGAAGTGATAAAATTTAATTTTTATTCTGCTGATTGCCTTAAATTTACCATCAGATTTAATATGTCTAATGAGTCAGAGGTACAAATTATTAGTCTTATTTTATAGAGAAGGAAACTGAGACCCTGAGGGCTGAAATTATGAGTCCCAAAGTCATAAAACCCATATGTGGTGGACCTTGTCTGAATCCAAAGCTCATACCCTTAACCTTTGTACCATTTCGTCAAAGACTTGCAGCAGAAACACATAGCCGTAAATAAGCCGGAGTGCTGAAGACGCAACTACTTCTTATGTGTCTGGGGGCGCTGGAAGTTTCCAAAGGAAACTGAAGCCAAATTTTATTGTTGATTGATATTTAGAGCCTAAGTTAATAGACACATAGAGTTAAAAGAGCAGAATATAATGAATGAGATACTCTGCTTGCAGATTTTATTGGCTATAGCCATAGAGAAGAGGAGGAATTGACAAGTCCTGGAGGGCTTCTTGACAGATTTAGGGGCTTAGGCTGAGCCTTGAAGGGTGAGTAGGAATTTTACAGCCAAACCGAAGTCCATTCTGGTAGGAGGAGTATCAGAAGCGAGCAAACTTTCAGAAGAAGGGATCCTGGGACAGCCAGGAGACCAGTCTGGCTGGAGTAGGGGCTTATAGGGAAGTTGTTGGGTGGATAGTTGGCAAGGTGAGGAGAGGTAGAACCAGACTGTAAGGGTAATTAACACCAGGAAGAGGCCTTTGAATTGTCAAGGGACAGGCTAAATAAGAAAGACCAGCATAAAGATCCTTGTCCCCTTTAAAAGTGGAGGGTACTTTTAAACTATGGGTTGTGATACCTGTAGGTATCTTGAAGAATGAGTGTGCTTTAAAAGTAGTCAGCTTATCCCTTTTGAAGTCAAGTATCCCTTAAGATGTCTACATAGACTTTTTCCTTCTGATTACAAGAGTAATAACTACTAGATTAGAGAACAGCCTTATGGCAATGTGTAACATGAGATGTGAGGGTCACCCATAATGCCAGCCTCTCTGTACCCAAAAGAGTCTTAATAACAATCAGCTGTGGAATCACTTAGACATTGGTTCTTTGCATATACAAACAGGTTCTGTTTTGTTATTTTAATTCTTTTCAATACTGATACTACAGTATACAAACTTATTTATGTTTTTGTCTTTACTTGAAAGATTCACTATTTGACTCACTGAGGTTTAAAATGTGAGCATCCATATCTCAAAACAAACCAACAAAAATGATTCTCCTTCAGATAATAAATACTGAGTACCTAAAGGCTTCAAGTATGTTCCCATGCATGTGGTATATGTGTTTAAGATGGGAGTCTCAGAATTACATAAAGCCTCTGAGGTTCAGCCAATCAAAACTTGATTCGTCTAGTTTAAGGTTCACTCATCTTCTAAAAAATTACTTAGGTCTCTTTTCCTACTGCTTAAAATTCAATACATTTGAACTATTGGCAAACGGTCCATAAGTTAAATGACAATATCAGGATTACAGGCTGTCTAGACTGTTCAGAGTAATGAGCTGAAAATGAGATTCTCTTAGGATATAAATACAAAACATGTTGGGTAGCTTCTGACCTTTGTATTCACTTCCATTACTAGACTTGCCAGATTAAAATTGTCAGTTATCATCTCTGTCTCCCCAGGTAAACTGTGTGCTCTCTGAGGTCAAGGACTGTTTCAAGAGTCTTAGCGCTTGGCAGGCCATTCAATAAGTATTTCTTGATTTGAATTAGTGCAGCAAAAGGAGAATGGACGAAACAAGAGTTTATGTGTGCAAAAGCCTGGGAGTTCTAGTGACTTCAAGCTCACCTGTGTCACATGATGTTTGGAAAAATCCAGTGGTATTGGGCTGCGAGAGTATGGTGATGCTGCGTCACACTTGGCTTCCTTGGGCACACTTCTCTCTCCGGTTAACTAGCTTTGTGCCCGCCTCCGTAATGGCAGCTTCATCTCCCTTTCAGTTCTCTGCAGCCAAAGTCACTAACCCCTTTCCTCCCAGCAGCCAAGAGGGGCAGTGAGTGCAACCCTTACTTTCTGCTACCTCTTCAGAATATTTCTGCTTCCTTCACTTTTCGAAAGTCTGCTCTCTGCTTATTTCCTTCTCCTTCTGGAATGTTCTTTCATCTTCCTCAGTGAACTCAGCGCCAGGTTCACAACCTGCCTTTATATCCTAGCTGTGACCATCGTGCTTTGGAATCTCAATATACTAGACTCAATGATATGACCCAGTGAATATTTAGGCTCTTCTGATGGGGAGATTCACTTCTTCCCAACTCTATTCCACCACCCTTCATCTGTGGCTGGACTCGCCATGAACGCTCTGCCTCCAGCATCTCAGACTCTTACATTCTCTCTGACCATTACCCATCCCTTGTCTACCCAACCCAGAGCCTAGGCTTAGCCATTTCAAAAGGACTTTGTCCTGTATCCTTGTGGCTCTGCCTCCTTTGTTCTTGTCTGAAGAACCTGTCAGATCCCAACCCTGAATAACCCTCTCACTCCTGTACTTCCACTGATTTCTGCCAGTTCTCATGGCTCTAATCTCACACTTTGCAAATCAGTTTTCAAGGTTATCTTTGTGAACCACAAGTCTGGCTTACCTTTTTTGAAAATTGAGGTATAGTTGATTGACAGTGTTGTGTTAATTTCTGCTGTACAGCAAATTGATTCACACACACACACATGTATATACATTCTTTTTTAATGTTCTTTTTATTATGGTTTATCACAAGATATTGAAGATAGTTCCCTGTGCTATACAATATGACCTGTTTATTCATTCTGTGTGTCATAGTTTGTACCCACTGACCCCAGCCTCCTGCTCCACCCATCCCCCTCCCTCTTCCCCTTGGCAAGCGCAGGTTTGTTCTCAGTGTCTGTGAGTCTGTTTCATAAATAAGTTCATTTGTGTCATATTTTAGATTTCAATATAAGTGGTATCATGCAGTATTTGTTTTTCTCTTTCTGACTTAGTATGGTAATTTACAGTTGTATCGGTGTTGCTGCAAATGGTATTTTCCCATTCTTTTTTATGACTGGTAATCAGTTCAGTTCAGTTGCTTAGCCGTGTCTGAGTCTTTGCGACCCCGTGGACTGCAGCAGGCCAGGCCTCCCTGTCCATCACCAACTGCCAGTCCATTGAGTCAGCAATACCATCCAACCATCTCATCCTCTGTCGTCCCCTTCTTCCACCTTCAATCTTTCCCAGCATCAGAGTCTTTTCCAATGAGTCAGTTCTTTGCATCAGGCAGCCAAAATATTGGAGTTTCACCTTCAGCATCAGTCCTTCCAGTGAACACTCAGAACTGATCTTTAGGATGGACTGGTGGAACTTCTTGCAGTCCAAGGGACTCTCAAGAGTCTTCTCCAACACCACAGTTCAAAAGCATCAATTCTTCGGCGCTCAGCTTTCTTCACAGTCCAGCTCTCACATCCATACATGACCACTGGAAAAACCATAGCCTTGACTAGATGGACCTTTGTTGGCAAAGTAATGTCTCTGGTTTTTAATATGCTATCTAGGTTGGTCATAACTTTTCTTCCAAGGAGTAAACGTCTTTTAATTTCATGGCTGCAGTCACCATCTGCAGTGATTTTGAGCCCCCCAAAATAAAGTCTGACAGTGTTTCCGCTGTTTCCCCATCTATTTGCCATGATCTGATGGGACCAGGGCACCCCACTCCAGTACTCTTGCCTGGAAAATCCTATGGATGGAGGAGCCTGGTAGGCTGCAGTCCATGGGGTCGCAAAGAGTCGGACACGACTGAGCGACTTCACTTTCACTTTTCACTTTCATACATTGGAGAAGGAAATGGCAACCCGCTCCAGTGTTCTTGCCTGAAGAATCCCAGGGACGGGCGAGCCTGGTGGGCTGCCATCTATGGGGTCGCACAGAGTCGGACACAACTGAAGCGACTTAGCAACAGCAGCAGATGGGACCAGATGCCATGATCTTAGTTTTCTGAATGTTGAGCTTTAAGCCAACTTTTTCACTCTCCTCTTTCACTTTCATCAAGAGGCTCTTTAGTTCTTCACTTTCTGCCATAAGGGTGGTGTCATCTGCATATCTGAGGTTATTGATATTTCTCCCGGCAATCTTGGTTCCAGCTTGTGTCTCTTCCAGTCCAGCGTTTCTCATGATGTACTCTGCATATGAGTTAAAGTAGCAGGGTGACAATATACAGCCTTGACATACTCCTTTTCCTATTTGGAACCAGTCTGTTCCACTGTTGTACGTATGTACCATGTCCTTTATTCATCTGTTAATGGACATTTAGGTGGCTTCTATGTCTTAGCTGTTGTGAATAGTGCTGCTTTGAATGTAGGGGTGCATGTATCTTTTTTTTAGTTAATTGATTCATTTTAAAAAATGTTTGAGATTTATTTGTGTATAACGTCAGTCTACTTGTAAGTTTTTCAAAGTACTTTTATTGAATGAAAGAGACAGGCATGTGGTCAGAACCAAGGTGATAGAAGTTGCAAGTAGCCGCACTGTTTACCTTGCCTGCCCCAAGGTGAACGTGAGTAAACGGAGTGAACAGATAGAGAGTTAGTAGCTGTGGTATCACAAATTTTTACATTGTGCTTGTGAGTTGTGATTTTCCTGTTACTCTGATTTAATAGTATTTTAAAATGTTGTCCATGGGTAAGTTTTTAATTAGGAATACAGAAAAAGAAAGATGAAGAAATCCACAACTACTTGCATGCAAGCAAGAGTAATGCCACCAACATCTCTGTTAGAAGGAACAGTTGTGATAACTCAATTAAAAGCACATAGTAAAGTGTAAGTAAGCTTCCAAACTGAGGTTTCCCAGGTGCCTCAGTGGTAGAGAATCCACCTGCCAATGCAGGAGACACGGGTTCAATCCCTGGGTTGGGAAGATCCCCTGGAGGAGGAAAAAGCAGCCTGTACCAATATTCTTGTCTGGAGAATCCCAAGGATAGAGAAGCCTGGTGGGCTACAGTCCATGGGGACATAGAGTCAGACACAGGTTAGTGCTGAGCATGCACACAAACTTCTCGACTAACACATTAAAATCCTTATGTTCTGTATATTGTTAACAATAAAAAAGACCATTTTTGCTAATATATCTATAGTATACTTTTGCATCTTGGTTATATTATCTACATAATGAAAGACTCGGGGGGGGGAACTCCCTAAAAAATTGAGTTCAGTGTTAAAATACAAAATGAAGGGACTTCCCTCACAGGCCAGGGGAACAGGTTCTATCTCCTGATGGAGAACTATGATCCTGTATGCTGTGTGGTGTGCCCAGACAAAAACAGATAAAATATAGGCTAGAGAGATTTATTTTTTCCCCCAGTGGTTTCACTCTTATGTGCGTCTATCCCTGTAGCTTAACAAGTAGGTGTAGAGTCCTTTTCACTACATTTCTCCCTCTTCTAACTTTCTGGGATATTACCTAAATCACAGTGTCCCTAGGGAAGAATGTTGGGTACATAGATATCCACCCATTGTATGTTGCCAGGGCAGAAAAGAGTGTCTGAGAACTACAGGAGGAAGGGATGGTGGCTCTGTGTTAAGTCAAGGGCAGGTTTAATATTTTATTTACTTATTTACCATTTTCTTAATGGAGAGAAGGCAACAACAGTGTGTGAGAAAGCAGCTTTCCTATATACTGAATAAATTGGTGGTTTTTATACTAATCATCGTCACTCAGTAAAGGGAGTGATGGTGACATAAAGCCATGGAAAGTTAGCGATGCTGAGGCCAGCTCCACCCACAGCCCCAACTCTCCGTGTGGACCAGGTGGAGCATCTTTCATCCGGCCCCTGGGCTTCCTGTACCTGGAAGGGGTAGAAGGTGATTGACAGCAACATGTGAGCAGCATGTGAGACAGGAGAGGGCCTGCTCTAGGGAGTCTGGTAGCCGTGGCCCCCGCCTTGCGCACCCCCACTCAGGGGAAGCATCCAAGGGTTCCACAGAACCTCTTCCTCAAACCAGAATGATTTTTTGTCCAGTGTAATTTTGGAGTCACACTGCAGTGCTGGTGTGGAGAACGACTCATCCTGTGTGTGTCGCTGAGTGCATTTTGATTGAGCCGATGCCAGGAGGACCCGTTTGGACCCAACTGGAGCTAGTGAAAATGAGGGGCAAATGGTGTTTACAAAGCCAGTTCTCCTTATAGATCATCTCTCTGTAATAACCTGTGCGGGGTTGTTGGACCCCTGAGTTTAAAGTCCAAATCCAGAAAGTACCACCGGAGTTGGAGGCCAGGGATCACCCAGCAAGTGCAGCCTGGGGCAGAGGGCCTGCCTGCCTCCGTCTCACATGTGTGGCTGAGATAAATCACTGACCTTCTCTTATTTCTTATACATAAGATAATGATCCCTATTTGATGGCGTTAATTTGTGGCTCAAATGAGATAACATATGAAAATGCTTTCACATTCTAAGTTACTGTAGAAATCTTAGACAGTATTAAAATAGCATAGTAGAAGTAAATTCCTTGTCAATTTATGGTCATTTGTCAGCAACCAGGGATGAATGGGGTTTTTTTTTTTTTTTTAATGGCAAAGGAAAAAAAAACTTTCACATCTTGTCTTGGAAGCTTAATGAAATCTCTTAACATCATGAACTATTTCTTGGGAGTTTAATTCAGAGTTTGGAAAGTGGTGCTTAAATGAGAGTCCTATTGATTTGAATTTTTTGAACTTTGGGGTTTAACTGAAACCAGCCACACAAGAACCTCTTTAGCACTTGATGTCCTAATAGGTAGATTAATGCATTGAGAAGACCCCAAGTTAAACATTACTATTATTATTACTGGCATTGATATATATTTCTTAAGTTAATGATGACTGTCCTTTATTGCATGTCTATTAAATACATTATGAACATTGGTTTAATGCACACAGCATCTCCAGTAAACAGGAACTTCCTTAACTGCCTCCTTGCTGTTTTTGGAAGGAGGAAAATCATCTTAAGCATGGTCACAGTTTCTGCCTGGCGGGCTTGGAGTAAGGGTCGGGGTCGGCCTTACTCCACAGCGCTGTCTACTGTGGCACATTGTGTCCCTAATCTCAGTTCTCGGATGTGTTAATTTTCCCTGGGAGACTGAAAAAAGGAGCCCCTTGAGCCCCAGGAAAGTGCTGGGGCTGTTTTACATACTGAAACCATTCTTGGATAAGACCTTCTGCAGTTTTATTCCTGCAGTTGGGATCTTAGCCTCCAAATCTCTTGAAAGAACCAATTACTCCCAACTTAGTTTTCCTCTCCATGCCTTCTTTTCTCGAATGGCTAGAATCTGTGCCTTCAGCATTTTATTGAAGCCACTCTCATGAAGTGACCTCCTGCTGGCTGGCTCCAGAGACTGGCCCTCTGGGAAAGAGTCATTCTTCCCTTGTTTACACCCGCTCACCCCCCTCACCCCCCCACCATCCTCCCCTGGCCTCTCCGGAATCCCTTGCCATGTGACTTTGGCCCTAGCTCGTTAATGAAATGGCTTTTACAAGGATGGGCAGTGACTCCAGACAAACAAGTCCCCAGCCTCTGCCCCTGCCTCATCCTTCCTTTTTTTTGTCCGTGGCATTTAAAACTGCTGAACTTCCTCCCCGGGAGACTCCTCCCATGGTTTGGATCCTCCTGTATGTTTCAGGCTCTCCACTGGCCTCTGATGATGCTGTCTGTTTCCTTTATTGACACCTGCCATCACATGGACCCCGGTCTGGTCCTCAGCCCTTTCCTCTGCTCTCTCCCCCTTCACAGACACTTGTGATTGACTCTCACTTTTCTGAGGATGCATCAAAATCTCTGCATCCAGCCATCATCAGGTTAAGCCCCAGACTGTCTTTTTCTATCCACTCCTCACTTTATCCACTTGGACATCTCACTCAACCTCTAGGAACTCATGAGCTTTCGCCCAAACCTGTCCTTCTGCCAGGGCTCGTGGCACCCAGCTAGAATCTACCATGTCTCCAGGTCTCCTTGGACCAAATCCCGTCTGTTGCCTACTCAGTCGTGTAGTTCCATCTCTTTACCTCCTCTCACACCCACCCCCTCCCTGCTGTTCCCATCTCTTACCTAAGCCGTTAGTGTAGCCACCTAACCGACAGACACCTCCCTTCAGTCAGCTCTTAGCAAGGATCAGATCAGTCTTCCTGTGCAAGATTCTCCAACAGCTCTACCTGGCCTACCAAAAAAAATCCCCACTCAACATTCTCCATGCTCATCCTCCAGCTGCCCCGCCCTCCGCTTCCACAAGCCCAGACCCTGCTTGTCCTTCAAAGCCAGGTACAGACCTTCGCTTTCATGGTGTTCCCTACGATGCCTGATGTGAGTCTGCTCTTCCTCCTGTGAAACCCCTTAGGGCTGTGGCCAGCCTCTCCTGCTGACAAGTGGTCCGTTCTGCCACCTCCGTGACAGGACAGGAAAGGGAGCTCATCAGGGACACCATTTGTGTCCTACCCATTTTTCTATTCGAAACGCCCAGCATATTCTAAACCTCACTTTCTAGAGCAGTGAAAGGTGGTTGTGTCCTGTAAATCGTCGTGACGGTAGTTTAAAGCGGTAAATCAAGACCTGGGTTTTTTTTCTGATGCCCGAGCCACATCGTCTTCTGGCCTCTGTCTCTGCTCACAATAGACAGCAATGCCCATGGGTGTTGGCCCCGTTCTTTGAGTCCACACTCATGTTCATGTTTCAGTCATCTTCCTGACAACTGGAGAGCGCTTGAAATATGAACTCTGATGGTCTTGGTATCTGTCAAATACCTAACATATAGTAGATACAATATTTGTTATGATGAAACAAACCGTTTATAAAAGCTAATGAACCCAGAAGAATATTAAATCCCTTTGTGTACTGTGTGCTAAGTTGATCAGCCATGTCCGACTCTTTGCGATTTTATGGACTGTAGCCCACCAGGCTCCTCTGTCCATAGGATTCTCCAGGCAAGAATACTGGAGTGGGTAGCCATGTCCTTCTCCAGGGGATCTTCCTGACCCAGGGATTGAACCTGAGTCTCTTACATCTCCTGCATTGGCAGGCCTGCCCTTTACCACTAGTGCCTGGGAAGCCCACTGAAACACTTTACAAAATAGCATTTTGTTTATTGAGTTGAGTCTAAATGAGTCCTTGGGCTGACACCTGGGTGCTAAAATTAAGGAGCGAAATACAGATATAGAAACATTTTGGATGTCCCTGAGACACTGTATTTGAAAAACAAACCACAAGATCTTAGCTGATGCATGCACATTTTTGATGTTTGCCAACGTGTGGACACACCATTTGGCTTCCTGTGCTTCCTTATTATTTTCTTACAGGTAAAGGGTTGTTAGGGAGCAAAAAAGGTAGCCTACTTGGTTTCCAGTTTTCCTTCCCATAGGTAAGGCCATAATCTATTCCAGATGTAAATGTAATGTGTTCAGTAGAAACAGTAGGAACTGAATTTCAAATGAACAATTCCAAGCTGCTAGTAAAATCCAGAGGGGAAAAGTTAGCACATTGGTGTTTTCTACTTGGAAAGACCAAGTATGGAGTTACAGGCAGCTTCATCAATGAGGAGCACGCTGCTTGTTGGTTTCCCCTCCCAGTGGGCATGCATTTATGCCTAGCTGCTTTCCCCATCTGAGAGATGGGGCAGGACTCTGGGTGCAATTTATAGACACAAAAAAGGCAAACCCTTTATCTCACCTGGTTCCTGTTTCAAACCCTCCAGTGGCTGGCTGCTCTGCCTTTAGAAGAGATTCCACGCTCAGCATGGAAATCCAGTATTTGGACCCCGTTTCTCTCAGAGTCACTCTCCTCCCTTCTTTCCACTGTGTCCCTCACTGCAGCCGTTCTGAAGCCTTGTCTGCATGGGGTCCTGCTCTCACCCTCCAGGCCTTGCTAGGCTTTCCTGGAGTGTCCTTCTCCACTTACTTTCTCCTGACTTCCTCTTTGTTTCATTCACTTGGCTAATTCCCACTCATCCTTGAAAACTTGAATCTTGTCTTCTCCAGAAGCCTTCCTAATGCTTCCTGAATGACTGAGGGCCTCCTCGCTGTTCACATCTCTGAGCTCTCTGTAGTGTCAGAGCTGATCACACTCTTGTTGTATTAGTAAATGTCTGACTTTCCACCGCCTTAGACCATCCACGTGTTTTTCTCAGTTTATTTTATTGAAGTCTAGTTGATTTACAATGTTGTGTTAATTTCTTCTGTACAGTAAAGTGATCCAGTTATACGTATATATACATTCTTTTTCATACTTTCTTCCATTGTAGTTTATCACAACGTAAGTATAATTCCCTGTGCCATACAGTAGGGCCTTGTTTCCCCATTCTGTATGTAATCGTTTGCATTTGCTAATCCCGCACTCCCACTCCGTCCCTCTCCCCGCGTCCTTGACAACCACAAATCTGTTCTCTATTTCATAGAAAAGTTCATTTTTATCGTGTTTTAGATTCCACATGTAAGGGCTACCTGCTTCTTGAAGGCAGAGGCCATCATTTTATTTTGAGTTCCCAGAGGGTGGCAGATTGCCTTGCACACATAGGCAGGGAAGGAAGTGAACCGTGTAGAGTCTTGAACATTGACGTCCATGGTGCTGCACACTGGCCACGACCCTCTGGAGGCTGAGGTACGTAGTAGTGTGATGGTAGGGTTGCCTCTTGGTACAGACCCTTGAGTTTCACATGTTGGGTCTTGGGCAGATACTCTGTGCCCGGCTGAGCCAGCAGTTCCCAAGAAAGATCAGAGAGCATGGGTAATGAAATAAAATCCAGAAGTCTGTGCAGGTTAAGAAGTTTGAGACAAAACCCCTCAAGAGATAGTGGGGTAAGCCAACCAGTTGACCAATACATACGTACTATTCATCAGATGAGAAAAGTGCAATCAAGAGAAAGAAAAGAGGCTGAGGTACGTAGTAGTGTGATGGTAGGGTTGCCTCTTGGTACAGACCCTTGAGTTTCACATGTTGGGTCTTGGGCAGATACTCTGTGCCCGGCTGAGCCAGCAGTTCCCAAGAAAGATCAGAGAGCATGGGTAATGAAATAAAATCCAGAAGTCTGTGCAGGTTAAGAAGTTTGAGACAAAACCCCTCAAGAGATAGTGGGGTAAGCCAACCAGTTGACCAATACATACGTACTATTCATCAGATGGGAAAAGTGCAATCAAGAGAAAGAAAACATGGTTAACAGGCAGAAAAGGACAGGAGAAGCAGTGTCCGCGAGAGAGGTTCATGAGACCGTCACTGATGGTGGGGGTGATCACCACACCTACTGGATTCCCAAGGACCTTGCTCAGAGCTGGAGGTGAGCAACCTCCCTGGTGCTCCAGTGGCGAAGGCTGCACACTCCCAAAGCGGGGGACCTGGGTTCAGTCCCTGATCAGGGAACTAAATCCCTCATGCCACACCTCAAGATCCTGCATGCTGTAGCTAACACCTGCTGCTGCCGCTGCTAAGTTACTTCAGTCGTGTCCGACTCGGTGTGACCCCATAGACGGCAGCCCACCAGGCTCCTCCGTCCCTGGGATTCTCCAGGCAAGAACACGAGTGGGTTGCCATTTCCTTCTCCAGTGCATGAAAGTGAAAAGTGAAAGGGAAGTCACTCAGTTGTATCCAACTCTTAGCGACCCCATGGACTGCAGCCCACCAGGCTCCTCCATCCATAGGATTTTCCAGGCAAGAGTACTGGAGTCAAGAGTACTGGGGTGCCATTGCGTTCTCCAAGCTAACACCTAGTGCAATCAAATAAATATAAATATTAAAAAAAAAGAAAGCTGGAAGTGATGTTAGGATGAAGTAGACCCCAGAATGGTTGCCAGGAAAGCCTCTAAAGTTTGGGAATTAAATTTACTCTGATGGGCCTCTTCATAGCAATTGTGACCATCCTGTGTGCTGAGCTGTCTAACAAAATGGGGGTGACTTGGTGTATTATTCGGGTTGAGCCCTGCCTCTGGGCTGGATCCAAGCTCCTTGATCAGTCCCCTCCCCATGGCAGCCATCCTCACCTACAGAATAAAGCTCTTCGTGCAGGAGGGGCAGTGCAGTTGGCTTTGCCCAGAATCAGTCAGTCAGAAACGAGCAGCTGAACACCTGCCATGCGCCCAGAGCTAGGATGAATGTCAGTTACATCTGTGTAGAGCCGTGTAAGAGATGCCCATTCCACTCCATCCCGCAGTCCAGATAAGGAGATCAAATTCTTCTGTCTACAGAAAGCTCTCCATAAACAGCAAGAGGCAATTAATCATTTAGTGCAAAATATACCATGTCAACTTTAGTTGCTATGGGACTGAGGCCCTTAAAGAGCCCCCACTTCACCCATGCCAGGCATTATACTTCACACACTGCTGTCCTCTGTCCACGGCACCCTATGCAGCCGTCGGTGTCACCAGCTCCATTTTACAAATGAGAAACCGGAGTCTGCTTAATGGAGAGTCCCCAGGGTTATGAGGAGGCATGCGTGCATGCCCCGGGGAGCCGAGAAGTGGCCTGTTTCCCAGATGCTCCCTTGGCTTTCCCATCTGTAAAGTGGGAAGTAACAACACGGCTTATGTTACAAGGTCATGGTGAAGATCAAGGAGAAACTTTGTAAAGAAGCACCTGACAGAATTGCTGACCGAGAGCCACGAGGCCAGTCACAGATGAGCCTGGATCTCACTGCCTGGTCCCTCTGCTTCTGGGAGGCTCATGCCCTCCACTTGAGCCCAGTGGCGCTAGCTCCACTAGCACTTGTCCTGAAGGGGAGTTTGGAATGAGTGGAGAGGTGTGTGTCCTAATAGGAACTAACTGCTTTAATGATGATTAAAATATATAACTTTATCTAGAGCCCGGATTTTCTTCCCCTGCTTGGGAATAAGTGAAAAGAAAAGAAGAAAAGGGTAAGAAACCCACTGGGTGTGTTGGTTCAGAGATGCCTGCTGCTGGGAGACAATTTTAGAATAACTGTGCACTTTAAAGTGTGGCTGCTTCCTCTTGTTCTTGATCCGCTGTGGTTGTTCTCACCCGATTTCCATACCATCGCTTAGAACTCGACACGTATCTAAATATATACGCTTCTGCTCAGATGTGTTCTTTCCTCTTGATTTCGCTGAGCTTTTGAGAAGTCTCTGCCTTGTTCCCTGGGCGGGCTCTCCCTGGCCTGATCATCGCAAGCCGTATGCTGTGACTGCCTCCTTGAAGTCAGTAGGTATCTTCCCTCCAGTTGAACCTTGAGGAGGAAGCACGGTGGCCTTGCCCACAGCCTGTGAGCTCTAAATACCGTCTGAAGTTGCTAGCAAGCTCTGGACAGTGGCGGCCAAGTCACTGATACAAAGAGGCTTTTGTCCTCCACGTTGTTCATTGGATTTTCTGTGCGGTAAAGACATCTATATGATCTGAACGAACAGCGGGAAGCATTACTTCCTCATCACACAATTCCAAAGAGTCACAGGTGAATTATGCTTCGATATTGTGAGAGCATCTCGGTGAACAATGGCAGATGCCACCCAGAGCTTCCTCCCGAAAAAATAGGAGAAAGAGGCTCCTTCACCACGCATTCATTTGCTTCCTGACAGATTTCCAGCCGGTTTCTCAAGAACACACACTTTGAGTTACAAATATCATTTAGTACAGAGGAATACCTACAATGTTTGCTAATGGATGTGGCAGAAAAAGAGCATGTTTTCGAAACTGGGGCATGCAGGAGCCCTGGGTTATGTCCCTGTCTCTCTGTTTACTGGCTGGGTGACATGAAACCGTCTCTGCTTTTCTGAGCTACCAGAAATCCTTCTGCAAAATAAATAACCTTACCGTACGTATCTGGGAGGAGAGGGCATCCATGGTGGAGGAGAATTGGTGAAATTTCATGCAATGAGAATGCACTGTGTCATCCATGAACACATCCTGGATTGCAGAGGCGTCTATTCTCGTGGCCTTAGGAACTGACGGTGGTAGCAAAGTCATGATGCGTTTAAATACATGATACCTCTTATATCTGCGCATTTCGCAAACATCTGTACCTACCACAGATCTGTTCCTGCCAGTGGTTACAAAAAAGGAGAGAGAGCTGCTTACTGATTCATCTGAAGTGGCTCCGCACATGTCCTGATACCATCTATTTCAGAGTTTAGACTTACTGCTGATTTAGAGTGAAAACCAGAAATTATGCCTGTGACTTCTTAGGATGGCCATGGATCATGAATTTCCTGCCATTCAAATTTTCAAATGTTCCAGAAGTCATTCTTCAGGTAATTAAAAAAAAAAGACCCAGACATATTTCAATAAAAGTGGATCACTGTTTCAGTGGGATGGCTCTATTAACTTCAGTGTTCAAAGAGAGAGTGACATTTGGTTAATTGGATTTTCCTGTTAAATCTTGGTTTTCCAGAGCAGTTTTCCCAGTTTGAACTCTTTTTGGATCTTTATACCATGTTTATTGAGCACCTCTTTTGGCTCAGGCCCTGAACTAAGCTCTGGGAGATAATGAACTTTAAAAAAATGTGATGGATGAATGGATGTGTGCAAGCACAGATATCCTACTTGCAAAGAGATCATAGTCTGCTGGAGGCAAAAATAAATTAACCTGCATGCAGCATGGAGAGGGTGAATTGAATAAGTGTATCTAGAAAGATCAAGGAAGAGCTTCATAGTGATGGTAAATTTGAACTGAGTTCAGTCTTGTAAGATGAATTTGCGAGGCTGAGAAGTGGAAGAAGGATATTGCAGGGATATTCAAGGAAACGGTGAAAAAGAGCACACGGAGTAAATGTTAGAAACCCCCCATGTGGCTGAGAGTAGCACTGAGTGGGAGCAGGGTGGGTGTGGACTGAAGTAGGTCTGGGAAGATGAAGGTGGGCTGGGACACCGACGTTCAGAGGTTGGACATTTTCCTTGTTAAGAAGGCATGAATACCTTGATCATACTTACTTTTGGAAAATGAAGGGATCTTAGGGGGATAAGACGCTTGAAGATAGAAAGCCAATTAGGAACATCCTGCAATGCAAGTTTACACAAGCAGCCCTAGGGACCTGAACCAGAAGCAGGAGCTGTGCAACCGTGAGTGGGTCACAGATACGGGCTTTACAGGAGGTTGAACCAATAGAGCTTTCTCAGTCCTTCAATGGAAGAGAAATGAATCAAAGATTCGTTTTGATTTGATTGGGTGGATGGTGATGCCACTGTGGAAAAATGATACAGAAACAGATTGTCTTGTCCCCCACGATAGGACCTAGTGACTTGCAAGTCCAGGAATCTTCTGTTTTGGATCAGACTTGCCTGAATTCCCTGCCAAAATATAGAGAAAATGAGAACATGAAGCTTCTTGCCAATAAGGCCTTTGAGAGACCCTTTCAGTCACCTTACAGATGATGAGATACTAAATCTCAAAAAGAGACAGTGGCTCTTTTTTTTTTTAATGCTGTTATTGTCATTTTGAAGACTTAACTTTTTGTTTTGTTTTCCCTGATCATATTTCAAGGTTTTGTTTTTACTCATCAGAATGACAGGAAGTTTTCAGTGTGTGTTTCCTTCAAGTTTGGCCTCAACCTTATTTTCAGGATTAGGCATTTGTTTTTCCGTTTGCCTCCATGACAACCAAGCCCAGAATTCCTATATATAGTCATCCAGCGTCCATTGTCCTCCTGGCCATTGTATCATAATTTTGTGCACCCAGGCCAGAGAACTCTCCTGATGACAGAAGGAGGTGCCGGAGTCCTTGGCCTGGAGATTTTCAAGGCATAATCAAAAGAAGGAAATAAAGTCACATGGCTGCCTCTAGAGATTTATGTTCCCCCTTTTGATACTATCCAGGAGGAGCTGAAATGGCTTGTGTTCCAAAGCCTGGTTTCTAATAGTTTTCCTTCAGAATGGCCCAGTCTTTTTTCTGGAGAGCCTTTTTAAGAATCTTCCAAGGAAATACTTGGGAAGTTGCATTGGTGATTTGTAGTTGGTTGTGTTGTGGGTACCATGTTCTGTTCCCTGTTAACATGGAGCGAACAGCAGGTATCTTGAGAAAGAAACTGAGTTTCAAACGAATTCAGATAGAACCGAAGAAATCTTAAATAAATCTTTTGAATCTGTGAATCATTTTGACAGCTCTATGTGACATACAGTTTTTTGTAACTTAGATAGATAGACAGAGGTATAGGGTATAATGTAAGAAAATTGCTCACAAATTCAATCTGACAAACATTTTCTTAAGTACCTTTTTTTAATGAAAGGACTGTCAGTCTCTGGCTATAAAAGCACACAAGATACTATTCCTGTCCATCTAAAATGTAAGTCCCACAAGGGCAAGGGTCTTTGCTGTTTGTTTGTTGTTTTTTTTCCCACTGAAAGGTGCCCCAAGTGCCTTAGAAATAAAAGCCTCTCAGTAAGTATTTTCTGACTTAATATAAAATAGAGTCAAACATTGGAGAAGGAAATAGTAATCCACTCAGTTTTCTTGCCTGAAAAATCCCAGGGACTGAGGAGCTTGATGGGCTATAGTCCATGGGGTCGCAGTGAGTTGGATACTACTGAACAACTAAGCATAGGGTCAAACATATGGACAGATACAGTTGAAACTTATTTGATATAATCAGACCTGGTTTCCCAGTAATATTTGGAAATTTTGTAACGCAGGGAATCTTTTTTGAAAATGCCTTACGTGTTTTATTTTCATTTAAAAATGCATTCATTCAGGGACTTCCTTGGCCGTCCAATGGTTAAGACTGCACTTCCGCCACAGGGGGCGTGGGTTCAATCTCTGATCCAGAACTAAGATCCCACATGCGGTTCAGCCAAAAAAATAAAAAGATTCATTCATCAGGATTGTGTTGTAGGATCAAACTTATGTCTGGGTCTTTTGATTGAATTCCCTGTTTTTCTCTCTTGCATAAACCACAATCACCTATACTAGCTCTGGCTTCATGTTTCTTTTAAGTTGAGTGATAATTTAGACATTTATCAAAGAGTCTTAGAGCACAGTCCTTCTAGATTTTTATGTTCTCTTTCATCTTGCCAAAATGTAATTTGACAATATTTTTTTAGCAACTTTATAAAATCTTTTCAAAGCATTTAACATAGCTTTCATAGAAATGGTACTTTTTATGCCCATCTTTCATCCTTTTTGGTAATATTAATTAAATTAATAAGCTCAGTAACAAATATAAATATAACAAGTACAAAAAAATTTAAGAGAAAAGATTGATTTCTGTTAGCATTAACACAACTGCTAAAAGCAAAAATGGGTAGGCCTGCTAGAAAAAGTCCCAACAACCAGCCTGTTTCCCATTGCAATGGATGCTTTAAGGTCAAGGCATTGATATGCCCAAGTTTATTGGTGGAGGTTGCTTAAGAGAAGTTACAAGTGTAAGCTGAAGTCTAATAAGATCCATGTGAGGATCACAGTGTGTTTTGGCAAAGCACAGAGGAGAGAAGGTTTCTGTCTGGGTTTGGGAGGGAAGGCATTGGGCTGGCTTTAAAGGATGGGTAGGGGTTTACTGGGCATGAAGAAGAGGAGGAGCCTCGGATAGCCCTTGACCACGGATTGCCAATGATGATGTATGTAGAAAGTGCAAGGAATTGGAAAGTAGCTAAAAGTGAGGCTAGAAGCACAGAGTGAGACCAGACTACCAAGCTATGTGTACCAAGGCGTAGACTCCCCCCCCTGCCCCCGAGGCATTTTATTTGTATGTATTACATCCCTAGAAAAAGAATCCAAGGATTTTCCCTCCTGTATGTTTTCATCTTGCTTCTTCATAGTCCATGATGCCAGCTGAGGTTATCAGTACAATGAAACCAAACTGACGGGATGGGAGCAGGTTATTCTGCCATTTTTCTAGATCTTTGAGTTGTACATCAAATCTGGGGCTGATCACTCCATACTTATTTAGCCTGCCTGTGAGGTTCACAACAATTTTCCCAGCCCTGTGATCATCAGTGATTTCAAATTCGCCAATGTGACCATGCTTCATTATCACTGTCAGAAACCCGACGATGACTTTGGAGCACGGCCTAATAAGGACCTGGCATTTGCCTCTCTTCTCGGCATTGTTGATACTCTTGAGAGCATCAGCCAGGACATTCACGCGCACCATTATGGTGGCTCGGAAAGATGGCGGAAAGAGCCAAGGCGTAGACTTTATCCTTGAGCCCTGGACCATCATTATCACATTCGTGTAAAAAGTGATATACATTATATGTCTGTGACATGTACACTTGCCAAAGTAGAATAGATCTAGAAGGGAGGAAGACCAGCTCATAAGGTGTTAGAGATGCCCATATGGTTTCTATGGACCTGAATGAACAGTGAAAAAGGAAGGCAGGGGCCTGGAGAGGAAGCTGATTGGAAGTGAGAAGTGATCTGTGTCTCTGGGAAATGTGCTACCATAAAAAATGCCTAACAGTTGGGAGGAGGAGTCCCACCCTTTGGGCTTGAATGAAGCATTGAGTCACTGTTGCACATTCAGAGCACCAGAGGAGATGTTTGAGCAAAGAGGTGGCTGTGTGCAGCATGCTGAGTTTAAGGCGTCTGCCAGACACCATTTTTCAGCTTTAGATGAAGACTCAGATCATGTCTAAGTTTGCCGATAAAGTAAGAAGATTCCCTTATCTCATTACCAGCAGATACCTGGGTTGCTATCATGTCCATGGAAATACTTGGACCCTTTTGTCCTTTGCCTGAGTTTCTTAGCCGTTGTATGATGGGAGCTGATGCTGTTCCAGAAGCTTCCTGGCTATTAACTGAAGTATGTCTTTAGCCTGCTCTATTGCCATTGTTAGTGTGCCTTAATGTGTGCAGCATACTAAGTTTAAGGCGTCTGCCAGACACCATTTTTCAGCTTTGGATGAAGACCCAGATCATGTCTAAGTTTGCCGATAAAGTAAGAAGATTCCCTTATCTCATTACCAGCAGATACCTGGGTTGCTATCATGTCCATGGAAATACTTGGACCCTTTTGTCTTTTGCCTGAGTTTCTTAGCCGTTGTATGATGGGAGCTGATGCTGTTCCAGAAGCTTCCTGGCTATTAACTGAAGTATGTCTTTAGCCTGCTCTATTGCCATTGTTAGTGTGCCTTAGTCAGTTTTTTCCCAGAAACAGTAGGATGTATTTCCAGCATCTTTAGGTCCCACCCCCATGGGCTTCCCTAGTGTCTCAGATGGTAAGGAGTCTGCTGCAGTGAAGGGAACTTGGGTTCATTCCCTGAGTTGGGAAGATCCCCTGCAGAAGGAAATGGTAGCTCACTCCAGTATTCTTGCCTAGAGAATTCCATGGACAGAGAAGCCTGGAGGACTATAATCCATGGGGTCGCAGAGAGTCAGACATGACTGAGCCAGTAATACTTGCATACTTTCCAACCCCCTAACTTTGGGCATTTACAAAATTTGTTGTTAAATTATCTGCAGGTAATATTCTGTTTCCTTACACTGCCAACCTATAGTTGCCAAATCACCTGCTTTTCTGAAGATAGTCATAATCCGTTCATCATTTTGAACACCACGCTATTTTAGGATCTGAAGATTTTTAATCTTCCCCTAAGCGATCTCTTCCAGCCTCCAGTGTACATAGTTTCCCACTCAGACTCATCCTCTGATCTTTATTTCTTTTCCCTGTAGGCATTAAGTCCCTTTTTTCCCTGTTGTGGAAAGCACATAGTTGTTTTAATTTCTGTTTATGACTGAAGATGGAGATGTGCTGAATTGAACACTTAGGCATCTCCATGTTGGCTGATGCTTCATTAATTGACACACTCGCTGATACTAGTTCCATTTATTAGTGGAAATCAAGGTTTTCTTGACATCCTCCTTCTGTCTCTCTCACTCCCATTTCCGTCCGTCACTGTGTACAGCTGATTCTGTCTTCTCCACTAGGACCATGGAGATAGGTGCTCCCTTGAGACTTTTCTGGGGATGCAGGGTGTCACCATCAATTATTTACATGTCTGCCCGAGATGGTGAGTTGCTTGAGGGCAGGGACCACATCCACCTGTTCCAGAACAGGGTCTCACATGGACTTGGATACTCAGTAAATGTTTACTGAATGAATGGGTGTCATTTAACCGTCCCCCACCCCCCACATCCACGTCTAACACTTGCTTGCCTGAAATCTTCTTGTCTTTTATTTTCCCCTGGTACTTTCTCCCTGATGAAAGAGCCTCTCTTCTAAGTCTGATTGAAAATCTAGCTCAAATAAAATGTGGTTGCTGGCACCAAGGTACTTCTGCCACTTTTTCACCTTCACTCACACCTTCTCTGCGGAGCTGTAGAAAATTGAGAATTGATCCTCTTGTACAGCCTCCTTTTTAGGTCACTCAGCGCGTTAGGGGGCTGGCCTCCCACAATTTACTGCTCAATTGACTCTTAACTCTTCCCTGTGTCTTCCTTAATGTTGCAATAGTTAAACTCCCCTGTTACTGATCATTTGTTCTCTTTGCTTCTTTTACTCCTTCAATCAGTGGAGGAAGTGTGTTAGATGTGGAGCAGGCATGTATTTTCCTAACAGC
This sequence comes from Aepyceros melampus, assembly GCA_006408695.1. NCBI lineage: Eukaryota > Metazoa > Chordata > Mammalia > Artiodactyla > Bovidae > Aepyceros > Aepyceros melampus. The sequence continues at coordinate 106,618 of SJXQ01000389.1, forward strand.
CAGCTACTCTGTGTCTTTAGATCTGGGCTTGTGGAAGGCATCTCTAGTGCTTTTTTTCTCTTGGCTGTGCTTCATGACTGGTGAGATCCCCTGACTGGATATCAAACCCCCACCCCCTGTGCCTTGACTTTTTTGACCATGTGGTTTGTGGGATCCCCTGACCAGGGATTGAACCCGGGACTCCAGCAGTAAAAGTGTGGAGTCCTAACCACTGTACCACCAGGGAAGTCTCACCTCACACCTTCTTTGACTTGAGTCCCTGGAGCCTGCTCATGGCTTGGCACGAAGAGGGTGTCCACCAAGTGTTTGCAGAGTCAGAATATTCAAGCAACCTTCATTTTGTCATGGCTTATTGTTCTTCCAGAGTTCAGTAGATTTCCAGTGATTGTTTCTGTGCTGGTGCGTTTTTGGAGAAAAAAGAAAAAAAAACTCTTTGAATGGATATTTACCATTGGTTTGGCCAGAATTCTGGGGAGCTGGAATGAGAGTCAGAACTTTCCCATTTCTCCAGGAACCTGACTGAATGAGAGTGGCAGGAGGTCTCATCTGGGACTTAGCGCTTTCTCTGGTTTGAAGTCCTGAGCTGTCCAAGAGCCACAGAAGGCACCGTCTCCCATTGGTATTCGGATACCTTTCTTTCCCAGCCAGGTTCCCCCAAAGGCATGTTCGAGCATTATTATTTGAGGGCAGTTTATGCAGCATCTAATTGAAGCATGACGTGTGGGCCAGCACATCTCCAGTTCTGGGTGCTTGACCATGCTTACCTGCGCAGAACATGTTTGGAAATACCTGCTGGGTTTTTGTATTTGTTTTTTTTCCCCAGGAATCTTACCTTGTTGACTCTTTTCTTCCCCATGTGCTCTGAAATGCTCATTTTAGTGTTCTCTTGGTATTCAGTTGAATGTTATTTTCTCTCTAATTTCTATCCATTTGGATGTTACTTTCTGTCTTTCTGCCACCTTCTCTTTCTCCTCTCTGCTATGAGTGTGTTGCTAATGGAACACTCAGGTGTTCTTTGATGTTCTTCTGACGTGCATCGTGGGACCCTAGGGGTCAACCTGTTGAGTACAGATGCGTAATACACAAGACTCATATTTTAAAGTCAGACAGATCTTTGTTCAAATCCTACCTCTGCCTCTCGGTAGCTGTGTGGCCAACCATTCTCAGTCCCAGCAGCCTCATCGGTGAAACTGGGATGAGAACCTATGCCATACGCAGTAGTTGCGGGAATCCAGTGCTGGCTGTTGGTAACTTCCAAACCCACACCTAGAAACGTGTAGCTGTCCATGCTAAAGTTCTAGTGTGAGCCTGCTTTTACAAAATCATTTTCCTATTATAGACAGCTTACAAAATGAATAGCTCCATATAACTTAGTTAAATTTATTTTATAACTGCAATTATAAATCATAATTTAATTTCCTAAACTCTGTGTATCAGTTCAGTTACTCAGTTGTGTCTGACTCTGCAACTCCATGGACTGCAGCACACCAGGCTTCTCTGTCCAGCAACTCCCAGAGCTTGCTCAAACTCATGTCCATCAAGTCAGTGATGCCATCCAACCATCTCATCCTCTGTGGTTCCCTTCTACTCCTGCCTTCAACCTCTCCCAGCATCATGGTCTTTCCTAATGAGTCAGTTCTTTGCATCAGGTGGCCATAAGTATTGGAGCTTCAACTTCAGCATCAGTCCTTCCAATGAATATTCAGGACTGATTTCCTTTAGGATTCACTGGTTTGATCTCTTTGCAGTCAGTCCAAGGGGACTCTCAAGAGTCTTCTCCAGCAGTGCAGTTCAAAAGCATCAATTCTTTGGCACTAAGCTTTCTTTATAGTCCAACTGTCACATCCATACATGCCTATTGGAAAAACCATAGCTTTGACTAGATGGACCTTTGTTGGCAAAGTAATGTCTCTGATTTTTAATGTGCTGTCTAGGTTGGTCATAGCTTTTCTTCTAAGGAGCAAGCGTCTTTTAATTTCATGGCTGCAGTCACCATCTGCAGTGATTTTGGAGCCCCAAAATATAAAGTCTCATGGTTTCCATTGTTTCCCCATCTGTTTGCAATGAAGTGTTGGGACCAGATGCCATGATCTTCGTTTTTTAAATGTTGAATTTTAAGCCAGCTTTTTCACTCTTCTCTTTGACTTTCATCAAGAGGCTCTTTAGTTCCTCTTTTCTTTCTGCCATAAGGGTTGTGTTATCTGCATATCTGAGGTTATTGATATTTCTCCTGGCAATCTTGATTTCAGCTTGTGCTTTATCCAGCCTGGCATTTCATATGATATACTCTGCATATAGTTAAATAAGCAGGGTGACAGTATACAGCCTTGATGTACTCCTTTTCCTATTTGGAACCAGTCCTTTGTTCCATGTCCAGTTTGAACTGTTGCTTCCTGACCTGCATACAGATTTCTCAGGAGGCAGGTAAGATGGTCTGGTATTCCCATCTCTTGAAGAATTTTCCACAATGTGTTGTGATCCACACAGTCAAAGGCTTTGATGTAATCAATGAAGCAGAAGTAGATGTTTTTCTTGAACTCTCTTGCTTTTTCTGTGATCCAGTTGGTAATTTGGTCTCTGGTTCCTCTTCTAAGTGCACCTTGAACATCTGAAAGTTCTCTGTTCACGTATTGATGAAGCCTGGCTTGGAGAATTTTGAGCATTACTTTGCTGGCTTGTGAAATGAATGCAATTGTGTCTTAGTTTGAACATTCTTTGTCATTGCCTTTCTTTGGGATTAGAATGAAAATTGACCTTTTCCAGTCCTGTGGCCACTGCTGAGTTTTCCAAATTTGCTGGCATATTGAGTGTAGCACTTTCACAGCATCATCTTTTAGGATTTGAAATAACTCAACTGGAATTCCATCACCTCCACTGGCTTTGTTCGTAGTGATGCTTCCTAAGACCCACTTGACTTCACATTCCAGGATGTCTGGCTCTAGGTGAGTGATCACACCATCGTGGTTATCTGGGTCATGAAGATCTTTTTTGTATAGTTCTTCTGTGTATTCTTGCCACTTCTTCTTAATATCTTCTGCTTCTGTTAGGTCCATACCATTTCTCTGTCCTTAATTGTACCCATCTTGGCATGAAATGTTCCCTTAGTATCTCTGATTTTCTTGAAGAGATCTCTAGTATTTCCCATTCTATTGTTTTTCTCTATTTCTTTGCATTGATCACACAGGAAGGCTTCCTTATCTCTCCTAGCTAATCTTTGGAACTCTGCATTCAAATGGACATATCTTTCCTTTTCTCCTTTGCCTTTTGCTTCTTTTCTTTTCTCAGCTATTTGTAAGACCTCAAAAAGGCAAAATTTTCACTGAGGAGGGCTTACAGACTCTGTGTATAAATAGTCACAAGTCAGAGACCAACATTCTTTGCTGAACTGCACATCTCAGGGTTGGATTAAGGATGGATGGCCTGACACCCTCTTGGCTGTTGGTTCCGCTGTAGATATATCTGGCCATGCCAGGGGTAAAGAGGGAACTTGTGTGGCCGGCAGTTGGGTACAGGGCTTTTCTCTGGATTCACTCTCCTGGGCTTCACCTGCTGTATGTCCCCGTGACCACAAGTCAGGCACTTCGAGCAAGCACAGGGTTTCTTTTTTTTACTTTCCTTTCTTAAGCTTGGAATGAAAGAAAATAGCCTTAATGATGATTTTTAACTTATGTGACATACCTTCACTGCTAACAGTCTGTTTGTCTTTCTAACTGGGCACAAAACCACCCTCGCTCTTTTGGCCGGGCCTTGCAAACAAACTGGGATTTTATGTAGCTCAGTGGGTAGACTTTCTTGGGATAAGTGAAATCAGATATACTCACATCTTTGTCGCTTTAGTGCCTGAAGTGTTAAAGTTTGTATTATTCACAAACTCCAAGTGAGAGCGAGGAAGTGTGTGTCTTGGCATGATAGAGGACGATAAAGCCCTCAGGAGACCCAAAAACTGTCACCTTGGCATTCTTTCAAATGTATCCCAAGTGGTAGGATCTGCTTATTTCTGTAAGTAAACCTGTCCACCTGATTCTCACCAGGAAAGAAGGATTGTATAACACAGGTACATAGAGTTGTTCTTTTCACACTGCCATTTGAGACAGGTGATGAGTTTCCTCTCTTGGAATGCTTTCTCCACGACTTCTTGCGTTTTCATTTCTTCAAGTTTCATATCACAGAAGTACCGGTGTGAAAATCGAAGAATTTGTTTTTTTGCGATAGAGTAGTTAATATGCCTTAGACCCTAGAAACGAGAAAAAATGTATTGTCAAATGCCTTCCTCTTGGGAAATTTTACCCAAGAGAGTTGTTCATGTGCTAGACTAGGGGTGGTGGAAGGTAGGAGAGACAGTTGACCTGGTTTATCCTCACATTAGGAGCCACTTTGTGATTTTGGTATGAAGGGATTGAAGCTGTCCGGTGTCTTGTGTCCGAGGTGAATGCCAGCATCTGTGCTAGCTTGCAGGCCTCACTGAAGCGGGTGCTGAGTCTTGGAGGCAGTTGTTGTTTAGGCGGTCAGTCGTATCCAACTCTTTGTAACCCCATGAACTCACCAGGCTCCTCCGTCTGTGGGATTCTCCAGGAATACTGGAGTGGGTTGCCATTTCCTTCTCCAGGGGATCTTCCCCACCCAGGGACAGAGCCCAATTCTCCTGCATCTCTTGTGTTGGCACGCAGAACTTTTACCACTGAGCCTCAAAGGGATTGAAGCTGTCCGGTGTCTTGTGTCCGAGGTGAATGCCAGCATCTGTGCTAGCTTGCAGGCCTCACTGAAGCGGGTGCTGAGTCTTGGAGGCAGTTGTTGTTTAGGCGGTCAGTCGTATCCAACTCTTTGTAACCCCATGAACTCACCAGGCTCCTCCGTCTGTGGGATTCTCCAGGAATACTGGAGTGGGTTGCCATTTCCTTCTCCAGGGGATCTTCCCCACCCAGGGACAGAGCCCAATTCTCCTGCATCTCTTGTGTTGGCACGCAGAACTTTTACCACTGAGCCTCCTGGGAAGCCCACCTTGGAGGCAGTGGTGGCTGCTTACTGAGAAATGGACGGCTCCTTTGATTTGGTCTCTAGGTAGATTTGTGAATGGTCGACAACTCAGGGCAGTTGGACCTGACTTTGGCCTTGTCAGTTGCAGAATTTCTTTCCTACAGAACTGAGGGCAAGCCAGAACCAGTGCTGCCCAGATGTTAGGGCTAACGAGGGTCCTGGGGTGGTGGTGCTTACCCAGGAGCTCACGTTCCTGTTAACAAGAGAGGCGGGCAGACAGTGCCTTTTGCTCCATTGTGCGTGCGTCTTAAACAGAAACTAGTGTTGAGAGCTTAAATAGAAAACATCTCAAACAATCCATGAAATGGTAAACAGACCTGCTATTGAGGGAAAGAAAGAGAAGTTGACAATTGCATTATTCTGATCCTGAGTGGGTTCATCAGCTAGGGTTGAGGAATAAAGAAAAAGAAGATAAAAAGAATCTGGGTGAAATGAATTCAGTTGTGTCATTTCTTTCTTCCTTTGTCTTCGGTTTACACCTGGTAATGAACCCATGGAGGCTCAGAGATATTGTTCAAGTTTCCTTTTGTTTCATTTGTGTGTGTGTATGGCAGGTTTGTTTACAATTTCCAAAGGGTGTTTTTTTTTTTTTTTTTTTTTTCCTCAATCCTGAGGACTACAAATTGAGGAGGGGGAGGAGAAAACAAGAAGGGGAGGTATTTTAGTATTTTGAAGACAGGAGGTGGCCCTACAATACAGGAAGCTGCCGTTTTTGTTTTTCGTTTCAAGGAGGCCAACGGGATGGATGGTACCAGTTTCATCAAATGTGGGTTTTTACAGAGCCCCCACGTGTCCCACCTGGGGGAGTCACGCTTTAGAAAATTAAGTGTCCATCAAATCAGGAGGAGGCTGGTACAGTTTCTGTCCCATTTCACCCCTGCTTTTTTGAAAAGCGTAAGAAAAGAGCCCTTTGTTTCCTTTTCAAGGAAAGTTACACTGAAATTCATCTGTACGGGATTCACAGAGCCCATTTGTATCATTCATGGGTAGCCATAGTTATACAGGACAATGTTGATGACCGTGCTGGTGAATTCCTGACCCCAACATTCAGATCGGTGTGTTGGGAAAAGGCTGAAGACCTTTTATTTTTCACTTTCTTTCTCTTTTTAAAACTTAAAAAAAAAAAATTATTTAAAGAGGAAACTGAGATTTTTCTCACCTACCTTTTACATCAGATTTCCCCACCGCATGCCACTAGAGCTTCACAGGCTTAAGATTTGTGCCTGTCACTTCCGACATTTTCCTCCGAATTGCAAAACTTTCAAATACCTTTCAGGGAGACTTGTTTGGAATTTCATTTTAATGGGATTTATGAATAAATCTCCATCTTAATGCTGACTAAGCTTTAAACATCCATTCCTGGAGAACACTATTGGATTTTTATATTTTAAAATTTAAATCGCTTGACAGGGAAGGCATAAAACATTTTTATATTTGTGAGTGCCATGTGCTTGAGCATTTCTGTTGAAGACCCTTTTTTTTTCTTTTTTTCCGGTTGGCTTGAATAATTCTGTGCTGCAAAGTTGGAGATACTGCGTCCCCCACTTTCCTTTCTCATGAGGATGCCTGTGTACATTATGCGGGTTCATTTATCTCACCTACAGGGACGGGTATTCTGTGCAGCCTGTTGCCACACTGCAGTTTCCTTTAAAAAACAGTTTACTTTCTTCCTTCACTTTGAAACCTTTAACCTCAGAATTTTATTTTTAAATACCATGAACCCTCAAAGTCAGATTAAAAGAAATGACGCTTCCTCCCTTCCTGCCTTTCCCCAGAGATGCGTTATAGAATGTAAATGAAGATGAAAGCTGGGATCACAGTCAGCCCCCTAAAGCAAAAGTACTCAAAACTTCTTTCAGGGGTTTTCAAGTGTCAGACCTCCACTGTGTTCTCTGTGTCTGGTGTCATTTTCCCCTGTCTGTCCACAGACTCATCCTACTCTGAGCCTCCAGATGTTCAGCAGCAGTTGAACCACTATCAGTCCGCTGCTCTGGCGAGAAACAACAGCCGTGTGAGCCCCGTGCCTCTTTCTGGGGCCGCAGGAGCCACTGAGCAGAAAACGGAAGCCATTCTTCACTGCGAATTCTGTGAATTCTCCTCTGGCTATATCCAGAGCATCAGGCGCCATTACAGGGACAAGCACGGCGGGAAGAAGCTCTTCAAGTGCAAAGACTGCTCCTTTTACACAGGCTTTAAGTAAGTGATGTAAAGAACAGCCTTGAGAAACAAGGTGGCTGCGCCTGCTCCGCCCCTCACTACACTCTTCCCTTACACTCCTCTATCTGGAGCTCAAGGGAGGCCTGCCCAAGGGATGATGAACAGGTAGGGTCCAGTCTTCACAAAAGGAGGCTAGTTCTAGAGACAGCTTTTGGGTTTGGGGAAGGGATAAAGAGCTATATGAGAACAAATGAGTTTAAAAATCAGAGCAAATGGGTGCCCAAGAAGTATAAAGGATTTCCCTGACCCAGTGCGTGAAGCAGTGAGTGTTTTCCCTTTTGGAAATCTATGCCCTCTACCTCCTCACTTTTTATTTTGTCTTTGGGGAAAAATAGTCTTCTCAGAAGCAAAGTCAAAGTCAAGAGAGAATGTGCAGCGATGGTGACATTCTGTTACCCTTGTAAAGAATTCTTATTTCTTAAGACATATTATTGAAAGAGAACCAAGATTTCACACTGGGAAGACTAAACTTGAACAATCACAGAAAGATTGTCCCCACATAGAAAAAGATAATCTACAGTCATTTTTGCTCCTGAGTATGACAAAGATTGGAGTGCTTCCTCTCATTTAATCTAAGCTCCTGTGATTTCATCTCATCCTGGGAGATTCCACTTAGGGTCATAGTTACAAGTGTAGAATATGCAGCCTGACTGTCTGGGTTTGAACCCCAGCTTTGCTACTTACTGATGGTGTGACTTTGGACAAGTTACTAAACCTGTCTGTGTCTCTGGTTCCATATCTGTAAAATAAAGATAATGATAGTACCTACCTCATAGGGCTCTTGTGAGGAGTAAAATAATAATAAATGAAGCATAAAGTGCTTAGCATAGTGCTTGGCACAAAGGAAACACAAAGGAAATGCAAGATGTTATTGTATCATAGAAAGCTATTATAATGAGATTAGATGCTGTATTACAGGTATGAAGCTATTATTATCTGCTCCTGTTGCAGTCAGGGCCTGGGCTTTAGGTCACTCCAGTATTTCGATACATACTCCACAAGGAGAGGCTCGCAAGGATGGGCTTCATAACCCCTCCAAACTTGAATTGATAGAAAAACAAGTCTCTTTTCCAGCAACATCTTAGTCACTGGGATTTGATGGAAAATGTGTAACATCTCTGACTATTAATGTGGTTCAGTTGTTCTATAGATAAATATGTATGTGACCTTAGAACTGAGAGAAGTCGAGAAGGACTCAGATAACAAGGGCCCACTGACAGGTGTACATGTTTCCCCAGAGAGAGGCACTCGGGTTAACAAGAAGAGGACCTTGCCCATTAAACTTGGGGTTTCATCCATTTTTATGAGACATTTAAGGCTTTGTAAAATTTGAAGTTTTGAAAAGGATGGAGCGAGGGAGGCAGTGGTACCCTCCACGTTCAAGCTGGTACAGCAGCTCTGAGCGTCTTTACGCGGTCATCAACCTTCCTGCTTTCCCAACCAACCGCCCTCCCTCCTGCCCTGGGAAGAGTCACCGAGGCAGCTGATGAATCATCCCAGCTTCTCCTTCCAAGCATGATGAGAAATCCATTCTCGTAGGGATTTTTGTTTTATATTTTTAACAGGCAACTCCTCATTTTTAAAAATAAAATGGGGAGTCTATTTCTTTTTTTTTTAAACTTGCCCTGAGCCCAGCCAAGTAGCAAAATTTCCCCCAAAGAAGTTAGCACTGCAGAAGAGTGCTCAGTCATTGCCCGAATAGCTGAGGAACTTGTGCTCAGCAAGCACGATGAGCCACTGTAGTTTTGGGTAACCCACCCCCGCAGGAGGGTGTCTCCGTAGGACTGCCGGCAAGGGGTGTGAGTGTGATGCTTCTGGGTCCCACTCATCGCCTTTCTCCCCACTGCCTCCCAGATCTGCTTTTACTATGCACGTGGAAGCCGGGCATTCGGCGGTCCCCGAGGAGGGCCCCAAAGATCTCCGCTGTCCTCTCTGCCTCTATCACACCAAATACAAACGCAACATGATTGACCACATTGTGCTGCACCGAGGTAACCTTCTGAGCTTGGTTTTCTTGGGATGCAGGGGGTTGGGGGAGGGTGGCTTGGGTGGCATTAGAGGGAAGCTGTCTCAAGGTGGCAGCAACACCTTTGCCCTGGTCCCTTGTTCCTCCCCTTATCTCCCCAAAAGAAATCACAGCCGTCACCCCAGTGACAGCCAACAGGGTAAGAGCATCTTCCTGCCGAGAGGATTTCCTCCACCTGGAGGGAGGCAAAGGTGATGGAGTCCGCAGTGAACACTTCTGTGGGGCTTCCCCATGAAAGAGATTTTACACCCCAAGTCTTCTGCTGTCATGACCTTTCTAAGGAGGGAGTGAATGAGAAGCAGAGTGGGTGGGTGAACTCACGGTGAAAGGTGAAGAGCCCCGTGGTTGTAAGCAGTTCTTTGAAGGAAGACCAAAATGATGATCTCCAAAGCGGAATGTGGGATTTCCCTTGAAGTGGATGGAGAAAATTCTTAAAACTTAAGTAGCCTGATATATGTTAATTTTTATTTTTTTTTAATATTTTGTGCTGCACTGCATGTGGCATCTTCGTTTCCCAGCCAGAGGCTAAACTCACATCCCCTGCATTGGAAGGGCAGAGTCCTGATACATATTAAACGCCATAGACTGTGGGTTTAAATTCTGGCTTTAAAGCCTCTTGTGTTTTACCTCTTCCCCATAAAGAGGTGATGATTATGCCTCCGAGGTGGCATGTTGAGTGTCTGGTGTGTCCCACGTGGATGCATCTTGGGTGTTTATAAACGCTGGTTCCTTTGGTATATTGGGATACTTCTTTTAGTGATATATTGGGATATTTCTTCTCGGTTTTTACTTTGAACTGAGTTTACTGCTGGCCAATTAAAATACCATTAGACAACACGTGGCCTCTGCATTGGAAGGAAAAATATGTAACAGCTATACTTTGTCCGGAAGAGATTCCAGCCAGAGGTGGATGGTAAAAGATGACTGGAGTACCCGTTGCTATTTCCACCTACTGACCTTTCTGTCTCTCCTTCCTTCCTCCCTCCCTCCTTTCCTTCCTCTTCCTGCCTGTCTTCCTTCCTTTGCCTCTAACCTGGGAATGCTTTTCAGTATTTGCCCCCTGCGACTCAAATGCATTAAGTGTCTTCTGCTGCCCTGCAGAGATGTTACTCTGAAATGCTGGGTATTCAGGGGGCATTTCCAGTGTTTGCAGCATTTCCCCAGAGCCACTGCCTTTGGCTGGTGCCTTTTGTGGCACGTCACCCACGTCTGCTGCAGACCGCATGGAAGATCAACCTTCAGCACCCTTAGGTCTCCCTTCTCTCCAGGCAGACTCGAGACGTGAGATGGCTGCTGGCGAGGACATCCGCCTGCAAGCTGTGCAGGAACGTTTAGGCAGGAACTCCTGGGATCCCTTGTGGTGTGCTCCCTCAGTCACCTGGCTTTTGGTCCCTGGGCCCATGTATCTGTCAATGGCTCCATGTCCTCCATTGCTTGGAACGAGGCCATGAGTCATGCTACTGTGAGCAGACAGGAGCAGTAAGACCCCACCTCAGTGATGGAGTCTCATTACCATTTGCTGCCTGCTGGGATCAAGCTTCCCAGGTGGCGCTAGTGTTAAAGAACCCGTCAGCCAGTGCAGGATATGGAGGAGACTCGAGTTTGATTCCTGGGTTGGAAAGATCCCCTGGAGGACAACATGGCAACCCACTCCAATATTCTTGCCTGGAGAATCCCATGGACAGAGAAGCCTGGTGAGCTACAGTCTGTGGGGTCACAAAGAATTGGACGTGACTGCAAAGACTTACATGCACGCATGCCTGCTGGGATCAGAGTCTTGATGCCTAATGCAAGCTCGCTGACTTTCCTTCCCTGAGCTGAGAGTCCAGGAAACAATAAGGCAGAGAGAAACACTTAATGCCTGGAGCACGCCACACCTGACCCAATGCTTCTCACACACGGTCACTTCATCATCCAGCCACACTGGGAGGGATGATACTTTGACCTGTCGTCCTGTTTTATGTATGTGAGGCTTGAAGCTGGCAAAAACTATTTTTTCTTAGTTTTACTATAGTGTTGTAGGGTCATTTCACAAAGAATAGAAGATATGTTAAAGACAGTTGTGCAGAACTGTAGGATTAAAAACAAGAGAGGAGATTGGGGCAATTGCAGAATAAGGAAAAAGCAGTTGAAAGTTCAAGTGAAAGTATGAGAACACTCACCTAGAGTTTTGGTGTCTGCCACAGGATCCTGTGTGCTTGTTAGCAGCGGGCTACTGTCTCAGCCCTGGGTCTCCAGCCCACTGTGGGGGAGACGATAACGGGATCAATTTGATTTTGGGTGTTCATTAGACTTTTGAATGTTCGAGAATGTGAGGTGCTGAAACCTGAAAGGAGTTTCCCCAGGGGGTTCTCCCGAGGGGGGAGCTGTGTATGAAGCACTGCATGCTGCCCCAGCCAGAAAGCAGTGGAGAACTCCCCCAGCCCCCTCGCTGGACCCGTGAGGGCAGAAGTAGTTCAACCGGAGTCACCCAGCCAGTGAGCAGGAAGCTGTGTGTCAACCCCAGTTTTCTGATCCCATGATCCATCCATCATATTGCCTGTCACTGGTTATTTAGAGTCTTTTCTGTTTGTTTATATTAGAAGAAGCATCAGCATATGTAGAGTTTGTCCTCATTGGGGTCAGAAAGGGCACAATCTGGAATGAACGTGAGTATTTGAGGACTGTTGTAATAGTGACAACGCCCACAGCAACAGTTACTGTTACTGAGGACTTTTTAGGTAGCAGGTGCTCTGCTAAGCGCTTTCCAGTGAGTCATTTCACGGAATTTTCACAAAACCCTAAGTGGTAGGTGTTAACTGTTATCCCTGATAACAAGGGAGAAAACAGGTTCAGAAAGATTGAGCATCTTACCCAAGGTCAAATGACTAATAAGCGCCCCAGCTGGGATCTGATCCCAGGCCTGCCGCACCCCCGGTCCACGCCTTTACGCACCAGGCATCACTGTCTCACCCTTGGGAAGGTGGTTGGCATCACCCCGTTGAGCATTCCAGCGGCTGTGGTATCTGGGTCTGAAGGTTGGGGGTCAGAGACAGGGACCACTGAGCCGCAGGGAGGAAGGGCACTTTGGGGTAGCATGTCTTCCATCTGCATCCTGGCCTGGCTTTGGGGTCCATCTCAGTCAAGATGGTGGCTCAGTGGGAGTGAATCTTGACAAAGAAGACAGGGTTGGGTGGGTGTCTGCCTGGCAGTTTTGATTTGGGGCTGATCTCAGAGTAACGAGACGTGGCTCTCTCTGCACCTGTGCTCTCCTTACTCTGTGGATGAATAAACATCTTTGGTCCCTGGGGCCTGCAGTAAGAGATCTTTCTGAGACTTTGGTTAATTAAAATACTTGGAATGAATGGCAAGAAAAACAAGTTCTGCACTGGCCCTGAGAATAAGCTGCTGTTTGTAGGAATACAGTCTCCTTAGCTTTTTGTCCAGACAAATTGCTGTATTTAAATAGAGAGGAAGGAGAAAGGAATTCATTCCACTCCTGGGTGACCTGAATGAGAAATAAGCATGGATCACATTGGCTGCTACAAAAGAGAGCATTCACTTGGTCCATGTGTTCAGTAGTGAGGTGAGGTGAAGTCACTCAGTCGTGTCCGACTCTTTGCGACCCCGTGGACTGTAGCCTACCAGGCTTCTCCGTCCATGAGATTCTCCAGGCAAGAATACTGGAGTGGATTGCCATTTCCTTCTCCAGGGGATCTTCCCGACCCAGGGATCGAACCCGGGTCTCCCGCATTGGAGGCAGACGCTTTAACCTCTGAGCCACCAGGCATTCAGTAGACATGTATTATTTGCTCGTTCCTTGCTGTACCGTGCTGGGTTCTTTGGGTTAAGATGGGGTACCTGAGAGCCAGTCTGCCCTCCTCAAGAAGATGAAGTGTGCGCATAAGGATGTTTAAGATAGATAGTGAGTTATAAGTACCTGGGAGACTGACAGTGGAAGATGTATTTCTGTTTGGAGTAGAGAAAGGTGATGGTGGGGGTTGGCTTCCAAACTGATCCAGGATAACATTTCAGTGGTCAGAGACCACCTGAGGTGGGCATATTCATTATGTAGGGGACTTAACAGAAATGGATTCTTTTTCCATTTTGGAGCCTAGAAGTCTGAAATGCAGTTGTTCGTAAGGCTGTGTTCCTCCTGAAGACTCTAGGGGAGAATCCTTCCTAGATTCTTCCTAGCTTCTCCTGGCTCCCGACTTTACTTGGCATCCCTTGCCTTGTAGCTATATCACACCAGTCTCTCCCTCCCTTTGCACATGGCCTTCTTCTGTGTGCGTGTATGTGTGTGTGTTTATCTGTTCTCTCTTCTTCTGTGTGTGTGTGTGTGTGTATCTGTTTTCTCTTCTGTATGTGTGTGTGTGTGTGTATCTGTTCTCTCTTTTTCTGTGTGTTTGGTGTGTGTGTGTGTATCTGTTCTCTTTTCTTCTGTGTGTGTGGGGGGTGTGTGTGTGTGTGTGTGTGTGTGTGTATCTGTTCTCTCTTCTTCTTACCCTGACTTTAGGGTGCACCCCAATCCCATACGACCTTATCTTCCTAACATGCGAAGACCTCAGGTCTCAATAAGGTTACATTCTGAGGGGCCAGGTGGACATAAATTTCTGGGAACTCCATTTGACTCATTACAGAGTGTAAGGAAAACTTTAACAAACCACCCAGGTGAGTAGAGGGAAGATGTGTTTACAGAGTGAAATTAGAAGGTACTAGGAGGCAAGGCTTGGAGAAGGCAATGGCACCCCACTCTAGTACTCTTGCCTGGAAAATCCCATGGACGGAGGAGCCTGATGGGCTACAGTCCATGGGGTTGCTAAGAGTCAGACACGACTGAGCGACTTCACTTTCACTTTTCACTCTCATGCATTGGAGAAGGCAATGGCAACCCACTCCAGTGTTCTTGCCTTGAGAATCACAGGGACGGGGGAGCCTGGTGGGCTGCCGTCTATGGGGTCGCACAGAGTTGGACACGACTGAAGTGACTTAACAGCAGTAGCAGCAGCAGGAGGCAAGGCTAGAAGGGTATATTCCGGCCAAATGAAAGAGGGCTTGGATCCCATCGCAGGAGTAGAATGCTACTGTGTAGACAGATGGGAAGCCGGGGTATTGATGAGATACCTGGTGAGTTCTAATTTAGCAGAGACTAAAGCCAAGGATTATAGACCCATCTCTTTGAGGAACCATGAACTTAGGTCAGATCAACCTTTGATGAGGTTCACCATGATGGGACCAGTGTAACCAGGGAAAAATTAAGCCCTGAGACTTCTGGTTCAAGGAGAAAGTGGTATGATGTTGGATGGGTTTTCATTCATGTTACAGATGTTTATTGAACACCCACCACATGCTAGTATTGCTTTAAGCTCTAGGGATACTGCCAAGAAGAGTTGGGCAAGGTTTGGACACTGAAGGAGCGTGAACTTGAGTAAGAAGAGAGTCAGTGAACAAGGGAAGAAATAGTTTCAGAGCATGTGAATGTTTTTGGTTGCTCAGTCATGTCCAACTCTTTGCAACCCCACGGACTGTAGCCCACCAGGCCCCTCTGTCCATAGGATCTCTCCAGGCAATGTAGGTTGCCATTTCCTTCTCTAGGAGATCTTCCCAGCCCAGGGATCAAACCCAGGTTTCCTGGATTGTAGGCAGATTCTTCACCGTCTGAGCCTCCAGGGAAGCCAGAGTACATTTCTACTGAGTTCTTATAACCATTGGAAGCACAATGGATGCCTCATGCATTGCTTGGCCTGGATGTCCCTTATATACCTATAGCAAACCTGAGAAATTGGGCAAAAATTGAATTGTAGGCATGAAACAGTTTCATTAAATATTTATAATTACAGAGCTGTGTGATCGCTGAGATTGGTCTCCAGTTGGCTTATAAACTTAAAGTTTCTGTTTCGCAGCCTGTAACCTCAATACACACATAAATGCTAAATATAACTGAACCCTGCAGGTGGGTATGTTTTTGGAACAAAACTAATCTCCCCCATTTTATCTGATCAGTATCATTTTTTCTTGAGGGAAAAAAAAATACTACAGTGAGATTGACAGTCTTTCATCTTACTCAGTGAAATTACATGTTCCCTTCATCCCCATCACATACTTCTTCCTGTTAAAGGTACAGTTCCCAGCTCTTGTCTGGCTTGAAGAGGGTAGCTTGGCTAATGTCAAAACTTAACTTTTTACAGGAACTGTTGTGCTTATTTTTACATGTGTCTGTTTATGGTTATATTTGGGGATAGTGGCTTTCTGGTCCTCAGCGTTTGTCACTGGTTTGTGAGTTAGAGTAACAGATAGATCTTTAGTTTGGGTCAGCAGGGGTCTCCATGGCAATCTGCATTCAGAGTTGGTTGGAGTGAGTGACTTTCAAATCCCCACCCCCCCCCCCGGCCCCCCCCCCCCCCCCCCC